>JBBBDQ010000633.1:15000-557500 GCA_037127315.1 Ascarosepion bandense
AAAGAGTTCCTATAGCCTTGTCTGGCAACCAGTCAACCACAGAAAGCAATGGCAACCTACTGCGGGAAAATCTTTTGCCCAGTCAGTCATGTTGCTTTCGAGACATGATCATCCAAGTGTGTACCATGTATGGTGCTTAACTGACTAAGTAGAGTGGCATTGAAATCTCATCAATTTACAGTTGCACTGGCTAGATGTAGCCATAAGTTCTATGCTTACAGTTTCTTTTCTCGTCCTTCTCACTTGTGGAAATCCATTCTGGCTCAATGCTTTCTAGCCAATATTAACAGGCTCTGTAGAATGAGTGGTTATGGTTAAATGTAAAAGAATGACAGAAATGTCTAACAAATAGAATTTACAATGGAGATAACTCATGACTACCAAAAGAGGCACTACTACACAAGAAATGGAGTTCATGTACCCCAGTGATTGTAATAAATGGTTCGGTTCGAAATTCCTAGCACCTGAAGAAGGCTGGAGCATAGAATGGTTGAAACGTTGTACAAATGGTAACAAAGATGAGGGCAATAGTCCGAATACTGTAAATACTAGCTTATCACAGAAATATAGACAACTCTTAGTAACGTTTGTCTTATTATAATCCCTCCCATAACACAAGCTCATTAGGTAGGTTACCAAATTTCTCTTTGCCCTCTTGTTTTCAATATGACCTATGAGAGCCAAAATCTTCTTTCCTCATTTTGCTTCCTAAAAATTGTTTCTGATTCAAAGAGTTTTCAAATTTAAGCGGAGTATTAATTAGCATCAAGATCTTGTCAATTTACAGTTGCACTGGCTAGATGTAGGCATAATTTCTATGCTAACAGTTTCTTTTCTTGCCCTTCTCACTTGTGGAAATCCATTCTGGCTCAATGCTTTCTAGCCAATATTAATATTCAAAATTTAAATACAATGTCAGTCACTATCTACTGTTTTCGTGATTCCAAACAAAAATCAAATCAATGTCATCTGCAAATTAAAATAAGAAGCAAATATCAAGTGATTTTAAAAAATATATAATCTTGTGCATAAAACAAGGAAGAGAGGATTTGAAATTTCTTGGTTACATAATGAAGAAAGATGGCTTGGAGAATTTGACAGTTACAAGACATAATAAAAGCAAGAGAATCAGTGGGAAGTTATGGAGAGCCATGACCAACCTACATAATGAGCTTGTGTAAGTGGATACCAGAAGAGAGATTGAGAGGGATAGTAAAGGAATAAACATGATAGGAAGTTGTGAAGAACCATGATCAACCTACCTAATGAGCTGTGTAATTGAATAGCAGAAGAGCAACTGAGAGATAGTAAGAGAATAAACCTTGTTTGAAGTTGCAAAGGATAGGAAGTTGTGGAGAACCATAATTAATTTACCCAACAAGTTTGTGTGATTGAATAGCTGAACAAAAACTGGCAGGGCTAGTCAAGGAATAAGCATTGTTTATAGCTACAAAGAATAGCAAGTGGACAGCAATGAATGCCCATGTCCTGAAGGGATGTGGTACTGCTTTAATATACAGAGGATTTCTTATTGTATTCATAGTGTTGGCCAAAAAAAATAATTGATGAAAATCTCCTGAATTAAACTTTGCAAATTGCTTTATACATCGAGTACTGAAAGACAGTAAAATCTCATTGGAAAAAGAGAAAGATGAAGGAGAGGCTCAAGGCAACAGAAAAGTGGCTCTACAGAAGGATGGTAAGGATACTATGGACTAAGCACGTGAGCAACAATAAGGTGTTGGAGAGGATGCAAACCAGAAGAAAACATCAGGAAGAGACAGATGAGGTTTTTGGGACACATAATAAGGAAGGAGGGCTTGGAGAATTTGATACTCTCAGGATGGCTAGAGGGGAAAGAGAGACGGGAAAGCAGCACATGACCTATTTGATGTGGTTGAGAAAATGGATCAAGCAGCAAGGTTTGGGAGAGATATCTAGAGAAAAAATATTGAGTAACAAGGTACAGAGGCAAATGGAAGTCCATGATCACCTACGTCTTGGCATATGAAGAATCATTTACAGAACTTTCTTCTTAGAAACTATTTTCAAACTAGTTGAGCTTTACTATTAAACTAAAAGATGATGAGTTTGTAGCAGCCCAGTTACTCTACTTAAAAAATACATATTTCTTTGTTGAGTTTTTAAATCTATATATACTTTGTCATATCCAAAATGTAAACAAAGCAACTTTAAAGCAATTTTTAAAGACTTTTGATCTATAGGCTTATAGACATTAATTTCATTGTTCAAATAGTATGAATGTCTGCTCAAACCCATCTATCCACTAAATATAATGTTTAAAGTATTAAAGGCTTTTTTCTTGTTCTTCTTGTTACTATTTTGAATTATTATTTTTTGTATTATATCGAGATAATAGTGCTGTCAGAAAATGAAGAAAATTGTCTAAAAGTGTGTATTATTTGCAGTAACAAAGCCGATAGGTGTAAAAATGCTTTTTAATTGATTTTACCCACAAAGCCACTATAACCCTATTTTCAGATGACTGGTATTAATTTTAAGTGATTTTCAAATAAGAGATTTCTCTAAAATTGGAAAATACAATTATTTTTGTTGGGTAAATTAGCTGAAGTGTTAACAAGTGGAAAATACAGATACAGGATTCACTGAGTGCAAAATTCTTTTGTTGAGAGAAGTAAGTGAATTTATCAAAGCTAGTTACCTAATTCTAATTTTGATGATGTGTGACCATAGGTCAAAATTTAGCCTTGAGAATTTCTTGTGTACTTATTAGCAGGACAGTTGATAAGAACAGGCAGATAATAACAGGGAGTGAGTTTTCCCCACTTTCTGTTAAAAGTTGAAATGGTGAAACATTATTATTTTCATTTCAAACTGGTAAGAGTTATACAGTATGGGAAATAGAAACTTCGTGCTTAATTTTACCACCCCAGCTCTAGTGCTTGTTTGATAAAACCAGGGTGCAAGATGAAATTAGTTAGTTTGGCCTCGTATTTGGGATGAGAAGGTAGAAAGAGATTTGAATGGTGGTTTGAATAATATGGTTGAACTGAAACAGATGTGCTGCTAAAAGACCATTGAGTAAACCCCAACTCAGAAAACATTATTATTATAGTAATTTTACAATACCAGTCAACTGTTGAGTGTCCCCAGTTTTGACTTGCTTGCAAATCGTGTATTTGTTCAATATATATAAATATATATAAATCTACACCGTGTCGTTGTGGTCTTAAATCTGGTTTTCATTATATACCGATCAAGTTATAATGATCCTACTTTGGTTAATTTGAGATCAACCTCACAACATGGGTGGGATCGACCAAAGTTCGGAAAGATTGGCTGGACTCATCCAGGCTTTGTGTTATACACTAAGACACAAGGAATTCCTTGTGCAAAAGAATTAGAAAACAAACATTATACAGTAGAAGAGTAATCAGAAAGGCGATAGATAATGACTGGCAATGCAGTTAAATTTTGGATGGTCAAAGTTCATCAGAAAGGAGTTCCACAAATGAGAAGTGTGAGAAACAAAACTGCTACCATAGCACTTACAGTTACATCTAGGTAATTCAAGGCTGAATTAATGAGACATCATTGCTAGTCTAGTCAGTCATTCAGTTAAGTGCCATATGATCTACACACTTAAGCAATCATGTCTTTGCCGATCTATGACTGACTGGGTAGATTTTCTCACAGTAGGTTGCCATTAATTTCTGTGGTAGACCGATTGCCAATCAAGGATATAGAACCCGATCTCTCCTGCTATTTAACTCTGGAGGAAGAAGCGACAGATTAATACCCTTCTGAAAGGTATTTGTGTGAAAGTGAATGCAACAAATTAAACTGGAATTTGAACTCGGCTCTTCAATTTCTCGTTCTGAGCTGATATCCATTGCACTACAATGCACATCCTGTCTAGTACTGTGTTTAAATTCATAAAGTCTAAGTACTACAGAGAAAAGCTCATCAAAAAAATTACCATGAAAGTATTAATAGAAAAGGCACAAGGAAGCAACTTTACGGTTGTGGAAAAGTGATTGAAACCAAGATGCCAGGTCAGGACTAATAATATTGCTGATTCTTCTCTTTATTTTATCAAAAATCTCTAAATATAATGCAGAAATGCTGAACCATGAATGGCTGCAATATTCTAAGCATGGTTGTGGAAAAGTGATTGAAACCAAGATGCCAGGTCAGGACTAATAATATTGCTGATTCTTCTCTTTATTTTATCAAAAATCTCTAAATATAATGCAGAAATGCTGAACCATAAATGGCTGCAATATTCTAAGCATGGATCAGTAGTAGACTTATTGATATGTAAGACAGATTCTGGAGATAGAAATCGTGTATCATGACACAGTGAAACAACTTTCTTAGCTGCAGACTTAGCAATGAATTCAATATACTCTGTCCACTTCATCTCAGCGGAGTTTGTCAGCCTGAGATGGTGTAATGAGTCACTTTCCTGGAAGTTAGTATACTGATTGGGGGCAGAAAGGGGTCTCTCAGATGATTAATAGCGGGCAGTTTTTGTTTTGGAGGCATTAAATAAACAAGTCTTTCCTTTACAATAGACTGTAGATTTTCTGAGATTACCAATTTGACCATGTTGAACTGATCTGTTTTACTATCAAGACAGGAGTAAATGGTTGTGAATGAAGTAGATATCAAGTTAAGAGCTGATGGTATCAGGGACATCATTAATGAAAATAAAAAAGTAGGACCAAGAATAGATCTCTTGGGGACAACTGCATTAGCACAAAAGGTATGAAGAAGTTGAAAAGTGTAACACAAGTAGAAGAAATATGAAAAAATTTGATGTAAAAATGAATATGAGTAGCAATGAAAATACTGGAAGGAGTAAAAATGAACATGGTTTTCAATGGAGAATGTCATCGTTATGATGTGTGCCCCGTCAGGATGTAGGCAATCATGGCTCTTACCAATTCTCTCTTTTTTTTTTTTAATCATTTCACCCCAAGCAAGGCTTTCCACTGCCACTATTGCGCAAGGAGTTATATAGGGGAAGGTAAAGAGAAAGAGTGGTTAGATATAGGAAATGTTAGAAGGAGGGTGATTGTTGGGTAAAGATACCGAGGATGAGGGTTGGGTAGATGGGAAGAGTGTTTGAAAGAATGGATGCAAGTTTGTTAGGAGGTGTCTATTGACCTTACATTTAAACTCCTGGAGATTGTAGCTGTCGGGGAAGCAATCATGTGGAAGGGAATTCCACAGTCGGGAAGTGCAAGAAAAGAAGCTGTTGGAGTAGAAATTGCAGTTACATTTTATCGGTTTCACTGTAAAAGGGTGGGACCTAGTTGCTAATCTAGTATCTCATGCAAATTCGTACCTAGGGGGCACCAGTGATCTAAGTTCATTGGAGCAGAAGCTGTGAAAGTATTTATAGAAGAGACACAGGGAAGCCATGTCGAGCTGGTGAGAGAGAGACTGCAGGCGGTCTGCCAAGTCGGTATCGATCACATTACAGACTCTCTGTTGTATTTTGTCAAGAACCCTGATGAGAATAGCAGGGGCACCCAACCAGATGTGGCAGCAGTATTCAATGCTAGGATATTTATATATGTGTAGGATGGATTCAGACGGAAAAAACTTCCGGGCCCTGCACAGAGAACCGACTTTCATAGCAGCGGATTTAGCAAGGGATTTGATATAGTCATTCTACTTGAGGTCTGCTGAAAGTGTGAGACCAAGGAGGAATAGTGTTTTACTCTATGAGAGGCAAGCCTGGTCCATGCTAATGGGGGGAGGTGCAATTGTCTATGCTTTATAGTTCTTAATAGATTTTGTTTTTTTGTTGTTTCTCCTAAAAATTGTCTCACCGTCCACTTACTCAAACTCACCAAGTATGTCACATTGTTTTTGTCTCTTGCTTTCAATTTGTTTTGTGAGAATCAGATTTTCAAAGCCTTCTTTCCACACCATATTGCCTAGAAATTTCAACTGTCTCTTTCTGATTTTAAGTTTTTGTTTTGTTTCCATTTTCTCTAAATCTTTGTCATTGTTCACCTGTTTGGTTCATGGTCTCTACAGCATCCTTCTTTAGAACAATATTTCCGTTGCTTCAAGTCTCTTCCTTGAAAGATTGTCAAAGCAATCACTGCCATATTGGAGGACAGATATCACTTAACAGTTCAGTACCATTTTCTTTGTTTCTAGCAAGACTCAGTAAGTGTCAAAGAAGAAAAAATACAATGAAAAATAGGTATATAATGAATATGATTGGTAATGAATAAACTGGTAGGAGTAAAAAGAACCTGAGATTCTATGAAGAATTTGGTAGGTGTAAAAGAAGAAAGAATACAATAAAAATGAATATAAGTGGCAAAGAAGAAACTGGTAGGAGTAAAAATGAATATGGCTCTTGAGGAAGAATTTTGTAGGTGTAAAAGAAGAAAGAATACAATGAAAAATTGATGCAAAAAGGAATATGAGTGGTAAAGAAGAAACTGGTAGGAGTAAAAATGAATATGGCTCCTGAGGAAGAATTTTGCAGGTGTAAAAGAAGAAAGAATACAATGAAAAATTGGTGCAAAAAGGAATATGAGTGGCAAAGAAGAAACTGGTAGGAGTAAAAATGAATATGGCTCTTGAGGAAGAATTTTGCAGGTGTAAAAGAAGAAAGAATACAATGAAAAATTGATGCAAAAAGGAATATGAGTGGCAAAGAAGAAACTGGTAGGAGTAAAAATGAATATGGCTCTTGAGGAAGAATTTTGTAGGTGTAAAAGAAGAAAGAATACAATGAAAAATTGATGCAAAAAGGAATATGAGTGGCAAAGAAGAAACTGGTAGGAGTAAAAATGAATATGGCTCTTGAGGAAGAATTTTGTAGGTGTAAAAGAAGAAAGAATACAATGAAAAATTGATGCAAAAAGGAATATGAGTGGTAAAGAAGAAACTGGTAGGAGTAAAAATGAATATGGCTCTTGAGGAAGAATTTTGTAGGTGTAAAAGAAGAAAGAATACAATGAAAAATTGATGCAAAAAGGAATATGAGTGGCAAAGAAGAAACTGGTAGGAGTAAAAATGAATATGGCTCTTGAGGAAGAATTTTGTAGGTGTAAAAGAAGAAAGAATACAATGAAAAATTGATGCAAAAAGGAATATGAGTGGCAAAGAAGAAACTGGTATGAGTAAAAATGAATATGGCTCATGATGAAGAATTTTGTAGGTGTAAAAGAAGAAAGAATACAATGAAAAATTGATGCAAAAAGGAATATGAGTGGCAAAGAAGAAACTGGTATGAGTAAAAATGAATATGGCTCATGAGGAAGAATTTTGTAGGTGTAAAAGAAGAAAGAATACAATGAAAAATTGATGCAAAAAGGAATATGAGTGGCAAAGAAGAAACTGGTATGAGTAAAAATGAATATGGCTCTTGAGGAAGAATTTTGTAGGTGTAAAAGAAGAAAGAATACAATGAAAAATTGGCGCAAAAAGGAATATGCGTGGCAAAGAAGAAACTGGTAGGAGTAAAAATGAATATGGCTCTTGAGGAAGAATTTTGTAGGTGTAAAAGAAGAAAGAATACAATGAAAAATTGATGCAAAAAGGAATATGAGTGGCAAAGAAGAAACTGGTATGAGTAAAAATGAATATGGCTCATGAGGAAGAATTTTGTAGGTGTAAAAGAAGAAAGAATACAATGAAAAATTGATGCAAAAAGGAATATGAGTGGCAAAGAAGAAACTGGTATGAGTAAAAATGAATATGGCTCATGAGGAAGAATTTCGTAGGTGTAAAAGAAGAAAGAATACAATGAAAAATTGATGCAAAAAGGAATATGAGTGGCAAAGAAGAAACTGGTATGAGTAAAAATGAATATGGCTCTTGAGGAAGAATTTTGTAGTTGTAAAAGAAGAAAGAATACAATGAAAAATTGGCGCAAAAAGGAATATGCGTGGCAAAGAAGAAACTGGTAGGAGTAAAAATGAATATGGCTCTTGAGGAAGAATTTTGTAGGTGTAAAAGAAGAAAGAATACAATGAAAAATTGATGCAAAAAGGAATATGAGTGGCAAAGAAGAAACTGGTATGAGTAAAAATGAATATGGCTCATGAGGAAGAATTTTGTAGGTGTAAAAGAAGAAAGAATACAATGAAAAATTGATGCAAAAAGGAATATGAGTGGCAAAGAAGAAACTGGTATGAGTAAAAATGAATATGGCTCATGAGGAAGAATTTTGTAGGTGTAAAAGAAGAAAGAATACAATGAAAAATTGATGCAAAAAGGAATATGAGTGGCAAAGAAGAAACTGGTATGAGTAAAAATGAATATGGCTCTTGAGGAAGAATTTTGTAGGTGTAAAAGAAGAAAGAATACAATGAAAAATTGGCGCAAAAAGGAATATGCGTGGCAAAGAAGAAACTGGTAGGAGTAAAAATGAATATGGCTCTTGAGGAAGAATTTTGTAGGTGTAAAAGAAGAAAGAATACAATGAAAAATTGATGCAAAAAGGAATATGAGTGGCAAAGAAGAAACTGGTATGAGTAAAAATGAATATGGCTCATGAGGAAGAATTTTGTAGGTGTAAAAGAAGAAAGAATACAATGAAAAATTGATGCAAAAAGGAATATGAGTGGCAAAGAAGAAACTGGTATGAGTAAAAATGAATATGGCTCATGAGGAAGAATTTTGTAGGTGTAAAAGAAGAAAGAATACAATGAAAAATTGATGCAAAAAGGAATATGAGTGGCAAAGAAGAAACTGGTATGAGTAAAAATGAATATGGCTCTTGAGGAAGAATTTTGTAGGTGTAAAAGAAGAAAGAATACAATGAAAAATTGGCGCAAAAAGGAATATGCGTGGCAAAGAAGAAACTGGTAGGAGTAAAAATGAATATGGCGCTTGAGGAAGAATTTTGTAGGTGTAAAAGAAGAAAGAATACAATGAAAAATTGATGCAAAAAGGAATATGAGTGGCAAAGAAGAAACTGGTATGAGTAAAAATGAATATGGCTCATGAGGAAGAATTTTGTAGGTGTAAAAGAAGAAAGAATACAATGAAAAATTGATGCAAAAAGGAATATGAGTGGCAAAGAAGAAACTGGTATGAGTAAAAATGAATATGGCTCATGAGGAAGAATTTTGTAGGTGTAAAAGAAGAAAGAATACAATGAAAAATTGATGCAAAAAGGAATATGAGTGGCAAAGAAGAAACTGGTAGGAGTAAAAATGAATATGGCTCATGAGGAAGAATTTTGTAGGTGTAAAAGAAGAAAGAATACAATGAAAAATTGGCGCAAAAAGGAATATGCGTGGCAAAGAAGAAACTGGTAGGAGTAAAAATGAATATGGCTCTTGAGGAAGGATTTTGTAGGTGTAAAAGAAGAAAGAATACAATGAAAAATTGATGCAAAAAGGAATATGAGTGGCAAAGAAGAAACTGGTATGAGTAAAAATGAATATGGCTCATGAGGAAGAATTTTGTAGGTGTAAAAGAAGAAAGAATACAATGAAAAATTGATGCAAAAAGGAATATGAGTGGCAAAGAAGAAACTGGTATGAGTAAAAATGAATATGGCTCATGAGGAAGAATTTTGTAGGTGTAAAAGAAGAAAGAATACAATGAAAAATTGATGCAAAAAGGAATATGAGTGGCAAAGAAGAAACTGGTAGGAGTAAAAATGAATATGGCTCTTGAGGAAGAATTTTGTAGGTGTAAAAGAAGAAAGAATACAATGAAAAATTGATGCAAAAAGGAATATGAGTGGCAAAGAAGAAACTGGTAGGAGTAAAAATGAATATGGCTCTTGAGGAAGAATTTTGCAGGTGTAAAACAAGAAAGAATACAATGAAAAATTAATGCAAAAAGGAATATGAGTGGCAAAGAAGAAACTGGTAGGAGTAAAAATGAATATGGCTCTTGAGGAAGAATTTTGTAGGTGTAAAATTAGAAAGAATACAATGAAAAATTGATGCAAAAAGGAATATGAGTGGCAAAGAAGAAACTGGTAGGAGTAAAAATGAATATGGCTCTTGAGGAAGAATTTTGCAGGTGTAAAAGAAGAAAGAATGCAATGAAAAATTGATGCAAAAAGGAATATGAGTGGCAAAGAAGAAACTGGTAGGAGTAAAAATGAATATGGCTCTTGAGGAAGAATTTTGCAGGTGTAAAACAAGAAAGAATACAATGAAAAATTAATGCAAAAAGGAATATGAGTGGCAAAGAAGAAACTGGTAGGAGTAAAAATGAATATGGCTCTTGAGGAAGAATTTTGCAGGTGTAAAAGAAGAAAGAATACAATGAAAAATTGATGCAAAAAGGAATATGAGTGGCAAAGAAGAAACTGGTAGGAGTAAAAATGAATATGGCTCTTGAGGAAGAATTTTGTATGTGTAAAAGAAGAAAGAACCCAGTGAAAAATTGATGGAAAAAGGAATATGAGTGGCAAAGAAGAAACTGGTAGGAGTAAAAATGAATATGGCTCTTGAGGAAGAATTTTGTAGGTGTAAAAGAAGAAAGAATACAATGAAAAATTGATGCAAAAAGGAATATGAGTGGCAAAGAAGAAACTGGTATGAGTAAAAATGAATATGGCTCTTGAGGAAGAATTTTGCAGGTGTAAATGAAGAAAGAATGCAATGAAAAATTGATGCAAAAAGGAATATGAGTGGCAAAGAAGAAACTGGTAGGAGTAAAAATGAATATGGTTCTTGAGGAAGAATTTTGCAGGTGTAAAACAAGAAAGAATGCAATGAAAAATTGATGCAAAAAGGAATATGAGTGGCAAAGAAGAAACTGGTAGGAGTAAAAATGAATATGGCTCTTGAGGAAGAATTTTGTAGGTGTAAAAGAAGAAAGAATACAATGAGAAATGGATGCAAAAAGGAATATGAGTGGCAAAGAAGAAACTGGTAGGAGTAAAAATGAATATGGCTCTTGAGGAAGAATTTTGTAGGTGTAAAAGAAGAAAGAATACAATGAAAAATTGATGCAAAAAGGAATATGAGTGGCAAAGAAGAAACTGGTAGGAGTAAAAATGAATATGGCTCTTGAGGAAGAATTTTGCAGGTGTAAAAGAAGAAAGAATGCAATGAAAAATTGATGCAAAAAGGAATATGAGTGGCAAAGAAGAAACTGGTATGAGTAAAAATGAATATGGCTCTTGAGGAAGAATTTTGCAGGTGTAAAAGAAGAAAGAATACAATGAAAAATTGATGCAAAAAGGAATATGAGTGGCAAAGAAGAAACTGGTAAGAGTAAAAATGAATATGGCTCTTGAGGAAGAATTTTGTAGGTGTAAAAGAAGAAAGAATACGATGAAAAATTGATGCAAAAAGGAATATGAGTGGCAAAGAAGAAACTGGTAGGAGTAAAAATGAATATGGCTCTTGAGGAAGAATTTTGTAGGTGTAAAAGAAGAAAGAATACAATGAAAAATTGATGCAAAAAGGAATATGAGTGACAAAGGGATTTGATATAGTCATTCTACTTGAGGTCTGCTGAAAGTGTGAGACCAAGGAGGAATAGTGTTTTACTCTATGAGAGGCAAGCCTGGTCCATGCTAATGGGGGGAGGTGCAATTGTCTATGCTTTATAGTTCTTAATAGATTTTGTTTTTTTGTTGTTTCTCCTAAAAATTGTCTCACCGTCCACTTACTCAAACTCACCAAGTATGTCACATTGTTTTTGTCTCTTGCTTTCAATTTGTTTTGTGAGAATCAGATTTTCAAAGCCTTCTTTCCACACCATATTGCCTAGAAATTTCAACTGTCTCTTTCTGATTTTAAGTTTTTGTTTTGTTTCCATTTTCTCTAAATCTTTGTCATTGTTCACCTGTTTGGTTCATGGTCTCTACAGCATCCTTCTTTAGAACAATATTTCCGTTGCTTCAAGTCTCTTCCTTGAAAGATTGTCAAAGCAATCACTGCCATATTGGAGGACAGATATCACTTAACAGTTCAGTACCATTTTCTTTGTTTCTAGCAAGACTCAGTAAGTGTCAAAGAAGAAAAAATACAATGAAAAATAGGTATATAATGAATATGATTGGTAATGAATAAACTGGTAGGAGTAAAAAGAACCTGAGATTCTATGAAGAATTTGGTAGGTGTAAAAGAAGAAAGAATACAATAAAAATGAATATAAGTGGCAAAGAAGAAACTGGTAGGAGTAAAAATGAATATGGCTCTTGAGGAAGAATTTTGTAGGTGTAAAAGAAGAAAGAATACAATGAAAAATTGATGCAAAAAGGAATATGAGTGGTAAAGAAGAAACTGGTAGGAGTAAAAATGAATATGGCTCCTGAGGAAGAATTTTGCAGGTGTAAAAGAAGAAAGAATACAATGAAAAATTGGTGCAAAAAGGAATATGAGTGGCAAAGAAGAAACTGGTAGGAGTAAAAATGAATATGGCTCTTGAGGAAGAATTTTGCAGGTGTAAAAGAAGAAAGAATCCAGTGAAAAATTGATGCAAAAAGGAATATGAGTGGCAAAGAAGAAACTGGTAGGAGTAAAAATGAATATGGCTCTTGAGGAAGAATTTTGCAGGTGTAAAAGAAGAAAGAATGCAATGAAAAATTGATGCAAAAAGGAATATGAGTGGCAAAGAAGAAACTGGTAGGAGTAAAAATGAATATGGCTCTTGAGGAAGAATTTTGCAGGTGTAAAACAAGAAAGAATACAATGAAAAATTAATGCAAAAAGGAATATGAGTGGCAAAGAAGAAACTGGTAGGAGTAAAAATGAATATGGCTCTTGAGGAAGAATTTTGCAGGTGTAAAAGAAGAAAGAATACAATGAAAAATTGATGCAAAAAGGAATATGAGTGGCAAAGAAGAAACTGGTAGGAGTAAAAATGAATATGGCTCTTGAGGAAGAATTTTGTAGGTGTAAAAGAAGAAAGAACCCAGTGAAAAATTGATGCAAAAAGGAATATGAGTGGCAAAGAAGAAACTGGTAGGAGTAAAAATGAATATGGCTCTTGAGGAAGAATTTTGTAGGTGTAAAAGAAGAAAGAATACAATGAAAAATTGATGCAAAAAGGAATATGAGTGGCAAAGAAGAAACTGGTAGGAGTAAAAATGAATATGGCTCTTGAGGAAGAATTTTGCAGGTGTAAAAGAAGAAAGAATACAATGAAAAATTGATGCAAAAAGGAATATGAGTGGCAAAGAAGAAACTGGTAGGAGTAAAAATGAATATGGTTCTTGAGGAAGAATTTTGTAGGTGTAAAAGAAGAAAGAATACGATGAAAAATTGATGCAAAAAGGAATATGAGTGGCAAAGAAGAAACTGGTAGGAGTAAAAATGAATATGGCTCTTGAGGAAGAATTTTGTAGGTGTAAAAGAAGAAAGAATACAATGAAAAATTGATGCAAAAAGGAATATGAGTGACAAAGGGATTTGATATAGTCATTCTACTTGAGGTCTGCTGAAAGTGTGAGACCAAGGAGGAATAGTGTTTTACTCTATGAGAGGCAAGCCTGGTCCATGCTAATGGGGGGAGGTGCAATTGTCTATGCTTTATAGTTCTTAATAGATTTTGTTTTTTTGTTGTTTCTCCTAAAAATTGTCTCACCGTCCACTTACTCAAACTCACCAAGTATGTCACATTGTTTTTGTCTCTTGCTTTCAATTTGTTTTGTGAGAATCAGATTTTCAAAGCCTTCTTTCCACACCATATTGCCTAGAAATTTCAACTGTCTCTTTCTGATTTTAAGTTTTTGTTTTGTTTCCATTTTCTCTAAATCTTTGTCATTGTTCACCTGTTTGGTTCATGGTCTCTACAGCATCCTTCTTTAGAACAATATTTCCGTTGCTTCAAGTCTCTTCCTTGAAAGATTGTCAAAGCAATCACTGCCATATTGGAGGACAGATATCACTTAACAGTTCAGTACCATTTTCTTTGTTTCTAGCAAGACTCAGTAAGTGTCAAAGAAGAAAAAATACAATGAAAAATAGGTATATAATGAATATGATTGGTAATGAATAAACTGGTAGGAGTAAAAAGAACCTGAGATTCTATGAAGAATTTGGTAGGTGTAAAAGAAGAAAGAATACAATAAAAATGAATATAAGTGCCAAAGAAGAAACTGGTATGAGTAAAAATGAATATGGCTCATGAGGAAGAATTTTGTAGGTGTAAAAGAAGAAAGAATACAATGAAAAATTGATGCAAAAAGGAATATGAGTGGCAAAGAAGAAACTGGTATGAGTAAAAATGAATATGGCTCATGAGGAAGAATTTTGTAGGTGTAAAAGAAGAAAGAATACAATGAAAAATTGATGCAAAAAGGAATATGAGTGGCAAAGAAGAAACTGGTATGAGTAAAAATGAATATGGCTCTTGAGGAAGAATTTTGTAGGTGTAAAAGAAGAAAGAATACAATGAAAAATTGGTGCAAAAAGGAATATGAGTGGCAAAGAAGAAACTGGTAGGAGTAAAAATGAATATGGCTCTTGAGGAAGAATTTTGTAGGTGTAAAAGAAGAAAGAATACAATGAAAAATTGATGCAAAAAGGAATATGAGTGGCAAAGAAGAAACTGGTAGGAGTAAAAATGAATATGGCTCTTGAGGAAGAATTTTGTAGGTGTAAAAGAAGAAAGAATCCAGTGAAAAATTGATGCAAAAAGGAATATGAGTGGCAAAGAAGAAACTGGTAGGAGTAAAAATGAATATGGCTCTTGAGGAAGAATTTTGCAGGTGTAAAAGAAGAAAGAATGCAATGAAAAATTGATGCAAAAAGGAATATGAGTGGCAAAGAAGAAACTGGTAGGAGTAAAAATGAATATGGCTCTTGAGGAAGAATTTTGCAGGTGTAAAACAAGAAAGAATACAATGAAAAATTAATGCAAAAAGGAATATGAGTGGCAAAGAAGAAACTGGTAGGAGTAAAAATGAATATGGCTCTTGAGGAAGAATTTTGCAGGTGTAAAAGAAGAAAGAATACAATGAAAAATTGATGCAAAAAGGAATATGAGTGGCAAAGAAGAAACTGGTAGGAGTAAAAATGAATATGGCTCTTGAGGAAGAATTTTGTAGGTGTAAAAGAAGAAAGAACCCAGTGAAAAATTGATGCAAAAAGGAATATGAGTGGCAAAGAAGAAACTGGTAGGAGTAAAAATGAATATGGCTCTTGAGGAAGAATTTTGTAGGTGTAAAAGAAGAAAGAATACAATGAAAAATTGATGCAAAAAGGAATATGAGTGGCAAAGAAGAAACTGGTAGGAGTAAAAATGAATATGGCTCTTGAGGAAGAATTTTGTAGGTGTAAATGAAGAAAGAATGCAATGAAAAATTGATGCAAAAAGGAATATGAGTGGCAAAGAAGAAACTGGTAGGAGTAAAAATGAATATGGTTCTTGAGGAAGAATTTTGCAGGTGTAAAACAAGAAAGAATGCAATGAAAAATTGATGCAAAAAGGAATATGAGTGGCAAAGAAGAAACTGGTAGGAGTAAAAATGAATATGGCTCTTGAGGAAGAATTTTGTAGGTGTAAAAGAAGAAAGAATACAATGAGAAATGGATGCAAAAAGGAATATGAGTGGCAAAGAAGAAACTGGTAGGAGTAAAAATGAATATGGCTCTTGAGGAAGAATTTTGTAGGTGTAAAAGAAGAAAGAATACAATGAAAAATTGATGCAAAAAGGAATATGAGTGGCAAAGAAGAAACTGGTAGGAGTAAAAATGAATATGGCTCTTGAGGAAGAATTTTGCAGGTGTAAAAGAAGAAAGAATGCAATGAAAAATTGATGCAAAAAGGAATATGAGTGGCAAAGAAGAAACTGGTAGGAGTAAAAATGAATATGGCTCTTGAGGAAGAATTTTGCAGGTGTAAAAGAAGAAAGAATACAATGAAAAATTGATGCAAAAAGGAATATGAGTGGCAAAGAAGAAACTGGTAAGAGTAAAAATGAATATGGCTCTTGAGGAAGAATTTTGTAGGTGTAAAAGAAGAAAGAATACGATGAAAAATTGATGCAAAAAGGAATATGAGTGGCAAAGAAGAAACTGGTAGGAGTAAAAATGAATATGGCTCTTGAGGAAGAATTTTGTAGGTGTAAAAGAAGAAAGAATACAATGAAAAATTGATGCAAAAAGGAATATGAGTGACAAAGGGATTTGATATAGTCATTCTACTTGAGGTCTGCTGAAAGTGTGAGACCAAGGAGGAATAGTGTTTTACTCTATGAGAGGCAAGCCTGGTCCATGCTAATGGGGGGAGGTGCAATTGTCTATGCTTTATAGTTCTTAATAGATTTTGTTTTTTTGTTGTTTCTCCTAAAAATTGTCTCACCGTCCACTTACTCAAACTCACCAAGTATGTCACATTGTTTTTGTCTCTTGCTTTCAATTTGTTTTGTGAGAATCAGATTTTCAAAGCCTTCTTTCCACACCATATTGCCTAGAAATTTCAACTGTCTCTTTCTGATTTTAAGTTTTTGTTTTGTTTCCATTTTCTCTAAATCTTTGTCATTGTTCACCTGTTTGGTTCATGGTCTCTACAGCATCCTTCTTTAGAACAATATTTCCGTTGCTTCAAGTCTCTTCCTTGAAAGATTGTCAAAGCAATCACTGCCATATTGGAGGACAGATATCACTTAACAGTTCAGTACCATTTTCTTTGTTTCTAGCAAGACTCAGTAAGTGTCAAAGAAGAAAAAATACAATGAAAAATAGGTATATAATGAATATGATTGGTAATGAATAAACTGGTAGGAGTAAAAAGAACCTGAGATTCTATGAAGAATTTGGTAGGTGTAAAAGAAGAAAGAATACAATAAAAATGAATATAAGTGGCAAAGAAGAAACTGGTAGGAGTAAAAATGAATATGGCTCTTGAGGAAGAATTTTGTAGGTGTAAAAGAAGAAAGAATACAATGAAAAATTGATGCAAAAAGGAATATGAGTGGCAAAGAAGAAACTGGTAGGAGTAAAAATGAATATGGCTCCTGAGGAAGAATTTTGCAGGTGTAAAAGAAGAAAGAATACAATGAAAAATTGGTGCAAAAAGGAATATGAGTGGCAAAGAAGAAACTGGTAGGAGTAAAAATGAATATGGCTCTTGAGGAAGAATTTTGCAGGTGTAAAAGAAGAAAGAATCCAGTGAAAAATTGATGCAAAAAGGAATATGAGTGGCAAAGAAGAAACTGGTAGGAGTAAAAATGAATATGGCTCTTGAGGAAGAATTTTGCAGGTGTAAAAGAAGAAAGAATGCAATGAAAAATTGATGCAAAAAGGAATATGAGTGGCAAAGAAGAAACTGGTAGGAGTAAAAATGAATATGGCTCTTGAGGAAGAATTTTGCAGGTGTAAAACAAGAAAGAATACAATGAAAAATTAATGCAAAAAGGAATATGAGTGGCAAAGAAGAAACTGGTAGGAGTAAAAATGAATATGGCTCTTGAGGAAGAATTTTGCAGGTGTAAAAGAAGAAAGAATACAATGAAAAATTGATGCAAAAAGGAATATGAGTGGCAAAGAAGAAACTGGTAGGAGTAAAAATGAATATGGCTCTTGAGGAAGAATTTTGTAGGTGTAAAAGAAGAAAGAACCCAGTGAAAAATTGATGCAAAAAGGAATATGAGTGGCAAAGAAGAAACTGGTAGGAGTAAAAATGAATATGGCTCTTGAGGAAGAATTTTGTAGGTGTAAAAGAAGAAAGAATACAATGAAAAATTGATGCAAAAAGGAATATGAGTGGCAAAGAAGAAACTGGTAGGAGTAAAAATGAATATGGCTCTTGAGGAAGAATTTTGCAGGTGTAAAAGAAGAAAGAATACAATGAAAAATTGATGCAAAAAGGAATATGAGTGGCAAAGAAGAAACTGGTAGGAGTAAAAATGAATATGGTTCTTGAGGAAGAATTTTGTAGGTGTAAAAGAAGAAAGAATACGATGAAAAATTGATGCAAAAAGGAATATGAGTGGCAAAGAAGAAACTGGTAGGAGTAAAAATGAATATGGCTCTTGAGGAAGAATTTTGTAGGTGTAAAAGAAGAAAGAATACAACGAAAAATTGATGCAAAAAGGAATATGAGTGACAAAGGGATTTGATATAGTCATTCTACTTGAGGTCTGCTGAAAGTGTGAGACCAAGGAGGAATAGTGTTTTACTCTATGAGAGGCAAGCCTGGTCCATGCTAATGGGGGGAGGTGCAATTGTCTATGCTTTATAGTTCTTAATAGATTTTGTTTTTTTGTTGTTTCTCCTAAAAATTGTCTCACCGTCCACTTACTCAAACTCACCAAGTATGTCACATTGTTTTTGTCTCTTGCTTTCAATTTGTTTTGTGAGAATCAGATTTTCAAAGCCTTCTTTCCACACCATATTGCCTAGAAATTTCAACTGTCTCTTTCTGATTTTAAGTTTTTGTTTTGTTTCCATTTTCTCTAAATCTTTGTCATTGTTCACCTGTTTGGTTCATGGTCTCTACAGCATCCTTCTTTAGAACAATATTTCCGTTGCTTCAAGTCTCTTCCTTGAAAGATTGTCAAAGCAATCACTGCCATATTGGAGGACAGATATCACTTAACAGTTCAGTACCATTTTCTTTGTTTCTAGCAAGACTCAGTAAGTGTTAAAGAAGAAAAAATACAATGAAAAATAGGTATATAATGAATATGATTGGTAATGAATAAACTGGTAGGAGTAAAAAGAACCTGAGATTCTATGAAGAATTTGGTAGGTGTAAAAGAAGAAAGAATACAATAAAAATGAATATAAGTGGCAAAGAAGAAACTGGTAGGAGTAAAAATGAATATGGCTCATGAGGAAGAATTTTGTAGGTGTAAAAGAAGAAAGAATACGATGAAAAATTGATGCAAAAAGGAATATGAGTGGCAAAGAAGAAACTGGTATGAGTAAAAATGAATATGGCTCTTGAGGAAGAATTTTGTAGGTGTAAAAGAAGAAAGAATACAATGAAAAATTGATGCAAAAAGGAATATGAGTGACAAAGGGATTTGATATAGTCATTCTACTTGAGGTCTGCTGAAAGTGTGAGACCAAGGAGGAATAGTGTTTTACTCTATGAGAGGCAAGCCTGGTCCATGCTAATGGGGGGAGGTGCAATTGTCTATGCTTTATAGTTCTTAATAGATTTTGTTTTTTTGTTGTTTCTCCTAAAAATTGTCTCACCGTCCACTTACTCAAACTCACCAAGTATGTCACATTGTTTTTGTCTCTTGCTTTCAATTTGTTTTGTGAGAATCAGATTTTCAAAGCCTTCTTTCCACACCATATTGCCTAGAAATTTCAACTGTCTCTTTCTGATTTTAAGTTTTTGTTTTGTTTCCATTTTCTCTAAATCTTTGTCATTGTTCACCTGTTTGGTTCATGGTCTCTACAGCATCCTTCTTTAGAACAATATTTCCGTTGCTTCAAGTCTCTTCCTTGAAAGATTGTCAAAGCAATCACTGCCATATTGGAGGACAGATATCACTTAACAGTTCAGTACCATTTTCTTTGTTTCTAGCAAGACTCAGTAAGTGTTAAAGAAGAAAAAATACAATGAAAAATAGGTATATAATGAATATGATTGGTAATGAATAAACTGGTAGGAGTAAAAAGAACCTGAGATTCTATGAAGAATTTGGTAGGTGTAAAAGAAGAAAGAATACAATAAAAATGAATATAAGTGGCAAAGAAGAAACTGGTATGGAGTAAAAATGAATATGGCTCTTGAGGAAGAATTTTGTAGGTGTAAAAGAAGAAAGAATACAATGAAAAATTGATGCAAAAAGGAATATGAGTGGTAAAGAAGAAACTGGTAGGAGTAAAAATGAATATGGCTCCTGAGGAAGAATTTTGCAGGTGTAAAAGAAGAAAGAATACAATGAAAAATTGGTGCAAAAAGGAATATGAGTGGCAAAGAAGAAACTGGTAGGAGTAAAAATGAATATGGCTCTTGAGGAAGAATTTTGTAGGTGTAAAAGAAGAAAGAATACAATGAAAAATTGATGCAAAAAGGAATATGAGTGGCAAAGAAGAAACTGGTAGGAGTAAAAATGAATATGGCTCTTGAGGAAGAATTTTGTAGGTGTAAAAGAAGAAAGAATACAATGAAAAATTGATGCAAAAAGGAATATGAGTGGCAAAGAAGAAACTGGTAGGAGTAAAAATGAATATGGTTCTTGAGGAAGAATTTTGTAGGTGTAAATGAAGAAAGAATACAATGAAAAATTGATGCAAAAAGGAATATGAGTGGCAAAGAAGAAACTGGTAGGAGTAAAAATGAATATGGCTCTTGAGGAAGAATTTTGTAGGTGTAAAAGAAGAAAGAATACAATGAAAAATTGATGCAAAAAGGAATATGTGTGGCAAAGAAGAAACTGGTAGGAGTATGGCTTTCAATGAAAACATTTACTCAAAATAAAAAGGAATATAGGGTTCAATAAAGAACATGATATTTGGAAAAGAGAAAAAAATGAAATGTATTAATTGGTGTCACTAAAGTTTTCTCATTGAATTCCCAAAATTATAAAACTTTAGTGTCTTCGTTATTTCTCAAAAATCCAAATCTTTCAACAATTTTGCAATGAATACTTTTTAACATTTTTCAGTTTGTTTCTTTTAAAAACAAAGCACAATAATAAATGCACAAATATATAAAATCATTTTATATTTTTTTAAAATAATTTTAATTTCTTTGTCTGGGTAGTAGTTCAATTGTAACAATTTCACGGCCGAACAGAAGTGACATGGCAAAACGGTTAACATGGTTTCATTATCGTGATTATCCCCGCATAGACAATTATTGACACACAATTCTTGTTTGCTTCTCAACTTGACTTTCTTCGTCTCAGTAAAGAATTTCTGATAATGTTCTTGGAGGGAACTGTTTGTTTTAAAAACAGCATCATACTTCGCATTGTTATCTGGTAAACACGAAGATGGAATGAGCTTACCATTTCTTTATTTGCTCTCTGCTGTCTGTATTTGTTAAAACAAGCTACTGTGAAAAAAAATGTTAATAGTTCTCCATGAAGGTTTTTTGACCGTTTAAGACCCGAAGACAAAAAATTGAGGTAGGGGAAGCGAAAAAAAAAAAACTGGAATCAAAAAATTTAATTTGCAAATGATCTTTTATCTTTTCTTTAATAAGAAAAAGAAAAAAAATAATGTTGTGTCCCTTCAGAACATAGGTGATCATAGCTCTCCACAGTTTCTTTTTCTTTTGAATTATCATGATTTCTTGGGCAAAATGGAGGGAGTGGTTTGTTTTTGTTTTCCTTATGATTGTGAATTCAAAGTTTTCCTTTTCTTCAGGACAGAGGTGATTATAGCTCTCCACAGTTTCTTTTTCTTTATTATTTTTGAATTATCATGACTTCTTGGGCAAAATAGAGGAGTGGTTTGTTTTTGTATTCAAAGTTTTTGTGAATTCAAAGTTTTCCTTTTCTTCAGGACAGAGGCGATCATGGCTCTCTACAGATTTCTTCCATTTATTATCAGTGAATTGACATAACTTTTAAAAAATAAGTGTAGTGGATTTAACACAAAAGTGACAGTATCTAACTTGTTTTGTATCTTATAACAGTCAACCCCTACGACTTTTTATTAATAACCTGTTTACTCATTCACTTAACATGCTGTCAAAAATGATGGTATATTTTGTTAAGTGTTTAATATTAAAAGGAAACCTTCATGCCTCAGGTTTTGAATACATTCATCATCATCATTTATCCATCACACCCAGATGGTGCATAGGGCAGCAATCATCATCATCATCATTTAACCATCACATCCAGATGGTGCATAGGGCAGCAATCATCATCATCATCATCATCATTTGTCCATCACACCCAGATGGTGCATAGGGCAGCAATCATCATCATCATCATCATCATCATTTATCCATCACACCCAGATGGTGCATAGGGCAGCAATCATCATCATCATCATCATCATCATTTATCCATCACACCCAGATGGTGCATAGTGCAGCAACTTTTTGTTGCTGTTTCTGTAACAAACTGTTTTTTTACGGGGCAGGGTTGTTAGCACTGCACCCAACCCTCAAACCTGGAGAACCAGTGGACCATTATGGCTCCTTACATTTACAGCACCTGGTATTCCCAATTGGTCACCCATTAAAGTACTGACCAGGCTTGATGTTGCTTAACTTCAGTGATTGGACGGGGACCGGTGTATTCAACATGATATAGCCATAGACTTTTGAATACATTCCTTTCTAATTATTATATTAATATATAGCAATTCTGAAGTGATCACTTTACTACCTGGTAGGAGTAAAAATGAATATGGCTCTTGAGGAAGAATTTTGTAGGTGTAAAAGAAGAAAGAATACAATGAAAAATTGATGTAAAAAGGAATATGAGTTTCAAAGAAGAAACTGGTAGGAGTAAAAATGAATATGGCTTTCAATGAAAACATTTACTCAAAATAAAAAGGAATATAGGGTTCAATAAAGAACATGATAGTTGGAAAAGAGAAAAAAATGAAATGTATTAATTGGTGTCACTAAAATTTTCTCATTGAATTCCCAAAATTATAATTATTATATTAACATATAGTAATTCTAGTTATGGGTTAAATAGCAGGACAGATTGGGTTCTATAGCCTTGGTTGGCAACCAGTCTACCACAGAAAGCAATGGCAACCTACTGAGGGATAATCTTCTGCACAGTCAGTCATGTCTCTTTTGAGACATGATCGCCCAAGTGTGTATCACGTATGGCACTTAACTGACTGATAGTAATTCTGAAGTGATCACTTTACTACCTGGTGACAATGAAAAATCTATCCCTCATTTTATGTACAGTAGAATATTTTATTAATACACTAGCCATATAGCCTAACACTGCTTGGTGTTTTTTAATGGTTATGTTGAAATGGTAAGGTTAAGTGCTTATTCAAAAAGCTCCAGTATGAGGTTGCCGTGATGTGTAAGTTAAAAAAATTCAAAGTCAATATTAGTTTTTGTCATATTTGTAAAACAGGATTCATGCTTAGTCAGTTTTGCCAATAAACGGGAATGCTGTCTGTACAATTGGAATAACAGGAACGAGCATTACGGGAACCTGTAATGTGATGTGATGACATTGTTATACATATATTTTATATATATATGTTTTTTATATAGAAACTATCTCTCATTCAGTAATGAATTAGAGCACACTGGCTAGTGGTGTACAATACATGATACGCTAAAAGTCTGCCTCCTTCTACTGAGCACCCATAGCTCAGAGGTAGAATCAGGTTTCAATCCTGGGTTAAAAGCAATCGGATGTCTAACCATAGTGATGAGCCGTGATACAGTGAAAAAGATCTGTCTGTGGATGACTATATATATATATATATATATATATATATATATATATGTATATAACTGTAAATTTGTTGTTGAACACATCTAAAAAAAACCACCGAGTATAAACGTGAAGGGGAGAAAAATGGAAACAAAAAAAGAAACGAACTAAGCAATTGAACATTAGTCAAAGTACTAGTCAAAAGAAAAAAACCCTAAGACGAGTAACCTAACATGTAAAGCGCTCAATACATGGAGTTTCTTATATATTATCACCTTATTTTAGCCTAGTTAGCCAACTTTCCCTGAAGATCAAAAGGCAAGTAATATCAATAATGATAATAACAATAAATCTACACTTTAAACAAAAGTTCATGGCTTCTTGTATTTTTTCTGCTGTACCAATTTCTCACAATGGAACAACCTCTATTTTTGTTTGTAATATATATATATATATATATATATATATATAAACATATTTGAAAAAACAGTAGCTACTCAAGCATCTGTGCATCGTTCATTCAGTAATGAATTAGAACACTCTCAGATACTGGCTTATGTTTATATTGTATATAACATTCTAAAAGTATGCCTCCTTCTACCAAGCACCCATGGCTCACATGTAGATTTGCCAGCTGATGTCATATTCGGAACAGATCTGTCTGTGAATGACTATATATATATATATATATAGTTTATGTTCAGCATTTTCACTTTACTGGGTTTTTATATTTTTTTTTTTTTTTTTTTTTTATAAGCGTTTCACCCCGAGCAAGGCATGTCACTGCCACTACTGTGCAGGGGGCTACGTAGAGTGGAGAAAGGCTGGTTAGATATAGGAAATAACAGAGGATGGGTGATAGGCGGGTGAGGATACCGAGAATGAGGGTTGGGTAGATGAGAGTGTTGTGAGAATAGTTGGGAGTTAGTGTGATAGGTGTCTATTGACCCTACATTTAAACACCTGGAGATTGTAACTGTCGGGAAAGCAGACTTGTGGAAGGGAGTTCCACAGGCGGGAAGTGCGAGAAAAGAAGCTGTTGGAGTAGAATTTACGGTTACATCTTATTTGTTTAACTGTAAAGGGGTGGGACCTAGTTGCTAATCTAGTATCTCGTGTAAATTCGTGCTTAGGCGGCACCAGTGATCTAAGCTCATCGGAGCAGAAGCCATGAAAGTACTTGTAGAAGAGGCACAGGGAAGCTACATCACGCCGGTGTGAGAGCGGCTGCAGCCGGTCTGCCAAGTCAGTATCAACCACGTTACAGATCCTCCTTTGTATTTTGTCAAGAAGCCCAAGGAGAGCAGCAGGGGCACCCGACCAGATATGGCAGCAATATTCAATACACGGGCGGATGGTAGATTTGTATATGTGCAGAATAGTTTCAGGTGGGAAAAATTTCCGGGCCCTGCACAGAGAGCCGAATTTTCATAGCAGCAGATTTGGCAATGGATTCAATATAGTCATTCCATTTGAGGTCCGCCGAGAGTGTAAGGCCAAGGAAGCGTAGTATTTTACTCTCTGGGAGGCTAGCCTGTCCCATGCTAATGGGAGGTAGATGCGATTGTCTATGGTGGTTAGTTGATAACAGCTTTGTTTTGGAGGCATTGAAATTTACCAACCATTTCCTACCCCAGGTCACTACGGATTGGAGGTCCCTTTCAAGTGCGGCAGCGAGGTTCACTTTGTCGTCCAGACCTGGTTTCTGATCGATGCGGGAGTAGATCGTTGTGTCGTCGGCATACATGCCAACTTGGGATCTAATGGTGTCGGGGAGATCCTTAATGTAGATCAGAAAGAGCGTGGGGCCTAGGATAGAACCTTGAGGGACGCCCGCGTTCGTCTGGTAGTTTTGGGAGGCATGCCCATTTAATACCACCTTTAATGTGCGGTTAGAGAGGAAGGACTGGATGAGGTCAAACAGATGTCCAGTTATCCCATAGCTCCGTAGTTTGCACAAGAGGCCAGCATGCCAGACTCTGTCGAATGCTTTGGAGATATCCAAGGCAACGGTTCGGGCTTCACCATTCTTGTCGAGTGCCTGGTATATGTACTCGGTAATGGTCGTTAGCATATCAGCAGTAGACCTGGTGAAGCGAAACCCATACTGTTTGTCAGAGAGAAGCCCGTTGGTCATAAGGTGCTGAATCACCACGGCGTTGATAATGGCTTCGAAAACTTTGCCAAAGATTGGAAGGAGACTAATAGGACGGTAATTGGCGGGGTCCGAGGGTTCGCCAGAATTCTTAAATATAGGTACTACGCAGGAGGACTTCCAACAGGCAGGAAAGCAGGAAGCAGATAGGCAGAGGTTATAGAGTTTAGAGAGGACAGAGGAGAGTTCTGGGGCACATTTCTTCAGTACTATGACTGGGATTCCGTCACCACCGCTCGCTTTGTGTGGGTCAAGTTGCGCAATTATCTTGGCGACCAGCGAGGGTGTAATGTGGACGTTATTTAGTTGAGCCTTAGTTCTGGGTGGGAAGTCTGGTGTAGGTATTCCTAACGAGTCCAGTGTCGAATTGGTTGAGAATCTATGGGCAAAGCATTCAGCCTTGTCGGCTGGGGAGGTGAGAACTTCAAATTCATTGATTAGTGGGGGTATTGAAGTCTTGTTCCTGCTGAGCACGCTTTTGCAGAGATGCCAGTAATCTTTGGAGCCAAACTTAAAGGATGCTATGCGTTGCCTAATTCTGGTAGCAAACGCCCTCTTGGCTTCGTTCAGTACTTTTTTACACTTGTTCCGTGCTGAGGTGAAAAGGCGCCTGTTTTGGTTCGACGAGCAGCTTCAATAGAGCCGGAAGAAATGGTTCCGGTGGGCAATAGCGGCCGAGCAAGCGGGTGAGAACCAGGGGGACGAATTAGGTTTTAGTTGGAATTTTCTGGCAGGGATAAAAGCATCGATGCCAGCCTTAACCCAAGAGGAGACTTCGGAGGCACAGTCTTCGACAGGAAGATCAAAGATGTTGTTCCAGGGGACGTCGCAGAGGAAGTCCCTGAACGAGTCCCAGTCGGCTCTTTGGTAGCAGTATGATATTCTGCTGGTCTGGTTTTCTTGGGTAGAGTTAGTGCGGATTGATATGTTTACGGAGACTACGGCGTGGTCAGAGTTTCCAAGGGGGCAGAGTTGCCTGGTAGTGCAGGAGTCTGGGATGGAGGTAAAACAAAGGTCGAGTAAAGAGTCCCTTCCGTTAGGGTTTTTAGAGAAACGCGTGGGGAAGTCCACCACTTGCGTTAGAGCTTGGGCTATTGAAAAGTGCATGGTGCGGATCCCAGCAAGGTCGGTGGCTGAGTTTTCAAGCCACTTGGTGTGGTGGGCGTTAAAATCGCCAAACACAAATATATGGGCAGATGGGTGAGAAGAAATGGCCCTGTCGATGTTAGTCGAGATGCAATCAAGTAACGTACAGTCAGAGGAGGAGGGGGAGCGGTAGAGGAAGAAGAGATAGCTAACCGAGCTTAGAAGTGAGAGACGGAAGCACATGAAGGAATGATCAGGGGATTCAAGAGATGTGACCCTGGCTAGGGGGAGTTGTTCGCTGACATATACACCAAGCCCATGCATATGGACATTGGAGTCCTTCCTGGAGAGAGGAAGGTAACCAGGAACGAACAGCTCTGAAGAGGGGATAGAAGGGTCAAGGTTAGTCTCACATATAGCTAAGATATCGGGTGAGTTAGTTAGAAGGAAAGACTCTACGCTATTAAAGTTACTGCGAATACCTCGTATATTTGTGAAGGTAACGCAGATAGGTTTGGGCGATTTACGACTAGCTGGTTTAGGCTTGCTATTTTGTTTGTTAAATTTCATGTTGGTTGTAGTTGTGGATAGAGAGAGGTCTAGAGTAGGGTCAGATGGTCGTTAATTGCAGCAGGTAAAGGATGGAGAATGGCGCTGCCTGCAGCATAATGTGGCCTCGGGGTTGCCCATCGGAAATTCATGCAGGGACGCCCGTCCATGCGCGAAATGGCACTACAGGAACCCCGATATTATTCAACTGTTGATCAGAGCAGCCTCTCGAGACGCTACGCAAGAGTTCGGGCTCCTAACTACCAGTCGGAAGCAGCAACCAGGAAACTGCCAACCCGGTACCCTCAGAATGAAGAGACTTTGCCACCATACTCACCAACTGCAAAAAGCTTCCAGCCGAACCGACATAAAGACCGAAAAAGAGAGAGATGAACCGGGAACCCCTTCCTAAACAAGAAACAAGGCGATCACCTCTACTCCTGTCCAAAAGAAGTGGGTGGAGTGTGAGACCGGGCGATAGAAGGTACTATCTACTCCAATTAAAAAAAAGAATAAATGTGTGACTGAAGATAATTAAGTTTTAACTTAGTATAAGTCAAACCTAAATTTGATAATTAACAACAATTTACACAAAAATTAGGCAGAAAAGATAAGAACCGAAAAAAATAAAATAAAAAATACAAATCAAAATACAAATCAAAATAAATAAATAAATAATTCAAAAAATAAGATCACACTGGCTAAACTCACCAAGTTGCAGGCTGGCTGACAGAAAAAAGTTAAGAAAATTTCAAAAATTATCTTTTTGTTTCTTCTATACAGTTCTGGAGAGTTCTGGAGAGATTAAGTTACCTTAAGTAAGCAGTAACAGACAGTAGTGTGATGGAGGGGGGATCACCTACAGTTTGTATATACTAATATATGGTTTATATATTAAAAATTTTTAATCTGGAGATACCATTAGAAATACATACCGGTCTTCAATTGCAAATCATTTGATAAATAGTCCAAGTTTTGCTGCGGATTTTAGTGTAAACTGGTTCTCTGTTTTGGCCATAGCACTCTAGTTGTTCTATCTGAAGGTGTTGGAGACACTGTTTATCAGGTACTGGCAACCCTCTCTTTGTAAACAATGGGACTGTTTGCTTGGGTTTGTTCAGCTGGGTCTTTAGATGCAATAATTTTTTTTTCACTTTAAATTCATTCATGTCATCAATGACAAATTTTCTCATAATATTTTTCCAAAATACAATTCTGATGAGAGGGGATGAATATGTCAACTTTACACATAATTATATATATATATATATATATATATGTTATTTATATATATGTATATATACGCTTTATATCTATATACTTTATGTATGTATAGATATATACATGCATTATATCTATATGCTTTATATCTATATGCTTTATGTGTAAATATAAGTGTTTGTATACATATATTTACATATATATATATATATATATATATATATATATATATATACATAAAGTATATATATATCTATGTATATATATGTATATATACATACATTAAAATATATATACTTTATGTATATATATATATATATATATATATATATATATAAATATATGTAATTTATGTATATTTATGTATCTATATATACATAAAAATATATATACTTTATGTATATATATATGTATATATATATATACATCAGAATGTATGTATGTATATATATATATATATATATGTATATATATATACATAAAAATATATATACTTTATGTAGATATATATGTATATATTGACATAAAAATACAGATCTGTCTGCAGATGATTATTTACGTTCTAAAACCCTGATTGAACACTCTGGAAGAATGGTAGACTTTGAAAAACAGTAGCTACTCTAGCATATACACATTGTTCATTCAGCAATGAATTAGAACACTCTCAGCTATTGGGCATGTATAATGATAATATACATGCTAAAAAGTCTGCCTTCTTCTACTGAGTGCCCATAGCTCAGAGATAGAATCGCCAACTGATGTCAATTCAGTCTGGTTTCAATTCTGGGTTAAAAAGCAATCAGAATCTAACTGTACTGATGAGCTGTGATACAGTGAAAATATTGTCTACGGCTGACTACTTTATGTATATTTATATGTATATATATATATACATAAAAATATATATACTTTATGCATATATATATATATATATATATATATATATATGTAATGTTTGTATATATATATATATGTATATATATATACATAAAATATATATACTTTATGTATATGTATATATATATACATAAAATATATATACTTTACGTAAATAGATATGTATATATATACATAAAATATATATACTTTATGTAAATATATATGTATATATATACATAAAAAGTATATATATTTTATGTAAATATATATATATATATATATGTAAAAAATATATATACATTATGTATATATACATAAAAAGTATATATACTTTATGTATACATGCAAATATACCCACACACACATATATATATATATATATATATATATATATATAAACCATATAGATGTACTGTATTTATATATATATATATATATATATATATATATATTTTATATATATATATTTTTAAGTTTGTCCTAATTGATATATTTGTATAAATTTATCTCTTTTTAACATTCTTTTCATGGATACTCATATACTATCTATCTATCTAATATATGTATATACAAAATCTAAATTAATAAGGAATGAAAAAAATAATTGCAGCGTTCAAAACATTAATTTAAAACCATGCTCAATGTAAAAAATAGATCAATGAATATATATTATAAATTATTACTTTAGAACATCTACTAACTACTACAAAATTATACATTTTGTTTCAACATTGAAAGAACAATATCTCATCAGGTAGTAAATAATGATGGATATATATGTTTTATTGAAAAAACATTTTTTAAAAATTAAAAATAAAAACACTACTTCCTTTTATTTTTTGAAATTTTTTTGTATGAGGTAAAAAGATATTAAAAAAAAGAAGGGGGAAAAAGGAGGGTAGGAAAAATGAAAAAATAAGATGAGAAATCAAGAAAAGGAAAAGAAAGAGGAAAGAGAAAGATAAAGAGAAAAAGAAAGTAAAGAGGAAAATAAGTGAGAGGTAAGAGCCTAATGAAAACAGCTAAGAGAGAGAAATTTTGAATATAGGCAGAAAGTGAATTGTAAACAAACACTGATATTGGTTACATGGTGTCTGGGCTCAAATCTTTTAGCATTAAAAAATTATACTTCTATAAAGAAAAAGGAAAGATACAAAAATTGTAGGAAGAAAGTGAAGAGGAAAATAAAGAACAAAAAATCCCTGAAGGAGCTTGTTAAATTGAAACATGTTAGATTAATGACACTTTTCTTAACAATTATTTACTTTTATATATATATATATATATATATATATATATATATATATATTTATTCAATGAAACCTGCATTAATATATATATATATATATATATATATATATATATATGTATATATTAGTCATCTGCAGACAGATCTGTTTTGGTGCATCATAGCTCATCAGTATGGTTTAGATATCCTATTGCTTTTAAAACCCAACCGAATTGGCGTCAGTTGGCGATTCTACCTCTGAGCTATGAGCACTTGGTAGAAGGAGGCAGACTTTTAGCGTATGATGTTTCGTATATATGTGAAATGTGTCTGTATATATATATATGTATATATGCAATTTGTTATATATATTATATTATTCATATATTATATATATGTGGTACTTATTTGAAAGCGCTCAATATCAGTGATAGAGATGACATATTTATATCGATAGGTTTGTCTGACGAAAGAAAGAGCAGAAAACCCAGGGTCACAAACTCACACTTATCTATATGAATATATATATATATATATATAGTCATCCACAGAGTGGTCTGTTTTGCTGTATCACAGGCAAACTTTTACCGTATGATGTATCATGCACCATTAGTTAGAGTGCTTGAATTCATTACTGAATGAACGATGCATAGATGCTAGAGTAGCTACTGTTTTTTCAAAGTCTACCATTCTTCCAGAGTATTCAATCAGGGTGTGAGAGCGTAAATATATATATATATATAAATCCAAGTGAAGAGGACTCAAGTTTTTTTATTTTGAGTACTCTGGCATTTATTTTATTATAAACAGTGCTCAATATGATGAGTATTATAGAGCTTAATATAATATAATTATATAGTTATGTCTCAATTTTACATCTCGAACCTATCTTGAAACATAGAAATTTCCATATTGCAATGTAAAATTGATATATAACTATATAATGATATAATATATATATATATGTATAGATATATATATTGTGTTTTCTGAGGCATCAACCGTTGCTAAGACTGTTTTTTCAAATATATATATATATTTGGGCAGCAATCGTGGTTTTAAACATGTTGTGTTAAAATCAACTTTTTTCCTGTATTCTTACAAGTTTCCTTTTTGCTGAAATGTTCTATAATTTTTCGATTTTCCAATCAATTTCAGCCAATTCATTAGCCATTTTCAAGGATGTTATTTTTAATCTTCATGTTTTGACATAACTTTTTTTGTTTTTGAAAAGGATATTTTATGCTGTAGCTCTAAAAGATTATTGAGTTGGTCCTGTGTATGACGGTAAACTGCATCCGGCAGCAAGGCCTCTGATTGGGAGGTTGTGAGGAGCATGGAACAATCTCTTGATTGCTGTTGTACCCAGGTCCACTCTGACCCGGAGTGGTAGCACCTGTTAGGGTTCCAGCTATGGGAAAATAGTTAACCTCCCAAATTGGGGTTAAAACACCATGAAAGTATAAAAATACACTTTTATAGAAATATATATATATATAAATAGACTTTTATAGAAAAATAATAAAATTGAATAAAAAATATTACCAACAATACATGTTTTGAAGAAAAAACATTTTTACCATTACAAATTTTTGAAGAAAAAAAAGATTATTGCCATCATACATTTTTGAAGAAAAAGAATTATTACCAGCAATACATTTTTGAATACAAAGCTAGAAGACATCTTCAGTTTTATAAAATAAAATAAAAATAAAAAAAATTTTCATCAAAATCTGACTAAGTCAACTATATTTATATAGTTGATTTAGTCAGATGTTGATATAGTATATATAGTATGCTATAACTGAACATTAAAAAAATATCTTTAAACTCTACCTTTTTGGCATTAAATAAATGACAGAGGTTGATATGCCGTTAAAGAAAACTCAAACTCAAGCTCATTGAATGAAGAAGATACACTACAAAAACCCAATAGTGTCCACATATTTAGGAGGATAGGAACATCCTATTTCTGTATATTGGTAGGTATACAACATATTATGAAGTCTATATATATATTATGAAAACATACACACACACAAACACACACACACACACACACACACACACATATATATATATATATATATATACAAGTCTCAAGCTACAGGGCTATGGTATATCTGTTATATCTGGATGCTTGTTTGACTTAATCAAATCATTTCTATTGAATCACTATTGTGGAGTGATTTTCGCACTGAAAGTTATAATCATGCTATGTTGGTTGCTAATCGACTTAACACACCCAAAATGTTAGGAACTTGGTAATCTTCCACTGTAAGCTGACTCCTTAGTATTCGGCTAAGTGCCGACTAATATCAACTGCCTAGTAGTTCTACTGAACTCCAATAGAGCTTCCCAAGAACTTCTCGAGTTAACTTCCTGTTAATTTTTATTACTTTTATTAATATAAGAGGGAGTGTCCATTATCTGAGGAATAGGTGTGTTTCACCATAACAATAGCATAATGAAGGTCATATTGAATGGGCATGCTTCAAGATCCTATCATATGAATGTGGGTGTCCCTCAAGGCTCTATCCTAGGTCCTATGCCTTTTCTGATTTTCATCATCAACAACCTCTGATGTAATCAGATCCTAAGCAGGTATCTATGCTGAAAACACTACTATTTGCTCTCACCTCACTAAGAAATCTGCCAATGCAGACAAAATGACATTGCTACTGCTCTTGAAAGGACCTCCAGTCTGTAGTAGACTGAAGTAAGGAATGGCTTGTAAACTTTAATGCTTCCAAAATTAAGCTGCTATACTTTAAATACCATAGATAATCTTTCCTAATCGCCATCACCATGGATCATGCTAGTCTCTCTGAGAGCAATACCCTGCGTCTTCTCGGCATCACTCTCTCAGCTGGCCTTAAGTGGAATGGTTACATTGAATTAATAGCTAAATCTAGCGCTAAGCATGTCGGGTCCCAGTGTCAGGCCAGAAAGTTTTTCTCTTCTGAATCCAAATCTACCATCTTTTTGTACATTGAATTCTGCTGTCATTTCTGGTCAAGCACCCCTGCTGTTCACCTTGGCATTCTTGACAAGATCCAAAGAAGAATCTGCAATGTTGTTGATCCTGATCTGGTAGCCCGACTCCAGTCTCTCTCATCAACGAGATGTGATTTCCCTCTGTCTCTTCTACAAATACTTTAACAGATTCTGCACCTAAAAGATTAGCTTCTTGTTGCCTTCCTCTTCATGCAAATTTTACTCAAGCTACTGGACTGGCAACAAAGTCCCACTCTTTTACTGTGAAAACAATCAAGTGTAACCACAACTTCTACTCTATCAGGTTCTTTTCTTACACTTTCCACCTGTGGAACTCATTTTCATATTTTTGTTTCCCTGATAGCTAAAATCTTCAAGAGTTTAATTAAGAAATCTTCAAGAGTTTAATTAAGAAATCTTCAAGAGTTTAAATGCAACATCGACTCTTATCTCCTTGATTACCATCCTTCTTCTCACTTTAAACTTTGCTCTCATGCAGCTCTCTTCACATCAATGTACCCGTCCTTCTCTTACCCATTCTCTGACACCTACTGTGACCTGTTCTCATCTCTCTTCACTCTCCTATTATATAACACATTGCGCACCAGGGGCAGTTCTGTCTTGCTTGGGGTGAGACAATTACAAAGAAATTATATATATATATATATATATATATAATCAACCGCATACAGATCTGTTTAGCTGTATCACAGCTCATCAGTACGATTAGACAGCCGATTGCTTTTTACCCAGGATTGAAATCCAACTGAATTGGCATCAGTCGGCAATTCTACCTCTGAGCTACAGGCACTCGGTAGAAGGAGGAAGACATTTTAGCATGAGTATTATCATTATACAAGCCCAGTAGCTGAGAGTGTTCTAATTCATTACTGAATGAATGATGCATAGATGCAAGAGTAGCTACTGTTTTCCAAAGTCTACCATTCTTCCTGAGTGCTCAATCAGGGTGTGAGAGTGTGAATATAAATATATATATTTATAAACGTAAGGAAGTAAATGTACCAGACAATTTGTAAAACTTTGAGTCTTGCCTGAAACATATATTTGTGAATATATATATATATATATATATATATATACATATATACAGGCATAATTATAAAGATATATATATATATATATATATATATATACACTCACACACATAATTATAAAGATATATATATATATATATATTCTTTATTTGTAAATGAGTTATGCGCGGCCTAGGTTTCTACCATGTGGTGTCTTCAGGCAATTTTCAATAACTGATTTTACCATTTTTTTAAGACTGTTCATATAATAGTGATTTTTTTTGAATGCTCACATGATGGGGAATTTTTGAACTGGCAACTTTTAAAATTACAAAAAATTATAACATTTTCATCTATGGTCGTATGAACCTAAAAGGTATTTTTTAGTATAGTTATCCTATCCATCCAAGCATCTCTCATTTGTGCACAAACGTAGTCACAATATAAACTTCACAAATTTTTTTTCAATTGTCCATACAGGGTGTTATAGGTAAATTGTCATCTAAATTACATAAAAAGGTAGTTGCCCCTTTTGGAAGTTAAGTGGCCAGATTTAATGGGTAATGTGGTTGCAGAAATTGTCTGATAGACATGAGTGAGTTCTCCTGTTTATGTGGCATGGTGCAGAATCTTCTTGTTAGATAGATCTTCTAACAGCCACCTTCTTGACCTAAAGGAGCACTACCTCTTCAAGACACTTGATGTAGCCCTCTGTGTTGAGTCTGAAATCCTGTGATCGAGCGAGAACCAGTGTATTCAACATGATAGGCCGTAAGCTCACCCTTATTGAAAGAGAAAGTAACAAAGTATGGTGTCCCTGTAATAATCCTTAAGAAATGTACTATTGTGCTAGCAAACGGGCTACTGTTCTCTCTCATCAGTCAGTTAGATGCCATATGTGATACATGCTTGGGAAATCATATCTCAAAAGAGACATGACTGACTGGGCAGAAAATTTTCCTACAGTTGGTTGTCATTATGTTCTACGGTAGACTAGTTGCCAAACCAAAACTATTCTGTTCTGCTATTTAACTCATGGATGGAAGGAGAAGTGAATACTTTTCCAAAGTGTATCTGAATACAAAGAATTTAACTGGAATTTGAACTCGGTTCTCTGATTTCTCATTCTGAGCTGATGTTCACTCCACAACAGAATACATCATTCTCTCTAATATGTACATGTAAATGTCTCACTGAATCTTGCTTTCCTGCATGTTGAAAATCATCTTCTATTATTACAGGTTTTATTAATTTATTAACTCAAATGAGTCCTCTGATCATTCTATTGGTTTATTAAACTTCTCCTTCTTTTTGGCAAACAGTTAGAGAGCCTAATCAACAATAAAATTATTATGCAACTTTTCCCCTTTCGAAACAATCCTGCACATATACAAATCTACCATCCGCCCGTGCATTGAATATTTCTGCCATATCTGGTCGGGTACTCCTGCTATCTACTTAGGTGTTCTTGACCAAATCTATCGAAGAATCTGTATTGTGATCGATCCTGAATGGCAGCGGATACAGTTGCTTTCTCACCAACACAGTGTGGCTTCCCTGTGTCTCTTCTACAAATACTTTCACGGCTTCTGCTCCAATGAACTTAGCTTACTGGTACCCACTATATATGAATTTCCTCAAGCCACAAGATTAGCAACTAGGTCCCACCCTTTTACTGTGAAACCGATAAATTGTAAACACAAATTCTACTCCATCAGCTTCTTTTATCACACTTCCTGCCTGTGGAATTCCCTTCCGCATACTTGCTTTCCTGACAGCTACAATCTTCAAGAATTCAAATGTAAAGTCAATAGTCATCCCCTATCTCACTAACTTACATCCTCTCTCCCATGCTTTTTTTCTCTGTCCACCCAACTGTCATCAGTATTCTCTTCCTTCTCATACTCCCTTTCTGACACCCACTGTAACCTGTCACTCTTTCTCATAACATTCCTCCTATATAACCCCCTGCAACAGTGGCAGTAAAGTGCCTTGCTTGGGTCCACAAGATTATTAAAAAAAAAAAAACATCACAGGGCCTTCTCTCAGGCAAATATATGGTCAGGCACCCCTACTGTTCATCTCAGTGTTCTTGATTTTCAAAAATTTTGTCAGTTTAAATGCAATACCAGTTTTTATCTATTGTCTTCTGTTGTTTTACTGCTTAATAATGTTTCTATTTTTTATAAATTCTTTCACATTCAGTAACCCCCTGTTTCTTTACTGCCTTGTATGGAAGGAAATTGGTAAAAAACAACAGAAAATTCTTGAGAGTGCTGCAATTAAATATTACCAAATATAAATCTGCAATATCAAATATCTACTTTCATGAATAAAGTACTCGTTTCCCAAGCTAATATCATCTCTGTGTCGAGCCCCTTCAGAATGTAGGTGATCATTTCTTTCTACATCTCCCTATTCCTTGTATCTCTTAACATCTTTTCTTTTTGTATTTCTCCCAACCCTGCTCTGCCATTTGCTCAAGCTCATCAACTATGTCACACATTGCTTTCCCCTGTCTTTCTTTCACTCTATCCATCCTGTGAGTGTCAGGTTCTCCAAGCCCTCATTCCTCATTACATGTCCCAGAAACTTCAGCTGACATTTTCTGATGTTAAGTATGTTTCTTTTTCATTTTTATCCTCTACAAAGCCTTGTCGTTGCTCACATGTTTGGTCCATGGTATCCTCAGCATCCTTCTGTATAACCACATTTTGGTTGCATCAAGTCTTTACTTTATCTTTGATGAGATGGTCCAGCATTTGCTGCTATAGTGAAGAACAGGCATCATATAACAATCCAGTACTCTCTTGTTTGTTTCCAGTAAAATTTTACATGACTAGAAAAAACTATTAGATTAAATAAAATACTTATATTCAAAACCTTCTATTATTTAAAATATATATCACATAAATCAATTCCTCAAACAAAAATAATATAAATAATAATCTAAACTTATTTAAAAATGGAACTTTGTCTGTGTGTGTGTCTGTGTGTGTCCGTTACCTATAGACTCCGAAACGGCTAAACCAATTTTCTTGAAAATTTATACAGTTGTACTATAAGTGTCTGTGAGTGATTTTAGCTAGGTTTTGTCTCGAGGTACCCCTGATAAATATTGAAAATCGATAATCCAAAAAATCGGGTTTAAGAAGTAGTTGTCTGATTTTAATCAAATTTGATACACTCATAGACAAAGACATAAGAAATGATATTCAGAAGTTTCAAGGTTGCAGTTCTTACAGTAGTGCAGAAAATCGATAATATATATAAAAGGCAAGATGTTTGTGTATGTCTGTTTATCTGCCTGTATGTGTGTATTTTTTTCAGCCCTTTTATTTTAGTTTTTGCTTTGGGTTTGGCTCTAAGTAGGTATAATTATAGTTCTTAGTCTCAGCCATGATACCATTTACTCAGAGGAATTATTTAGCTTTCAAAATTCAGTTTATGACAAAAAACCTTATTTGATATCAATACCAGGAAATCAAAATTTGACTTACATCCATTCACTTTTTTTTTCAGTCTACAGTTTCACCTTAACTGGAAACAACTAGTGCTTTTTAGTCTTTCATGCCAACGTCCAAAGTGTCTGAGCTCCAGGATCATGTATTAGTTTTAAAGCTTTCATTACACCCGAGCAATGCCGGGCTATACTGCTAGTTACATTATAAAATAGAATTTAATAGCAACAAAATTATTTATTCTTTCATTTCTTGAACATTAAATTAATCACTTAACATCATCCACAGTTTACTTTGGCTTTCAGTTAGCTTGAAGTATATTTATAAGCAGACTTGAATTTTAAAGGGGCACCTAGCGGTGGTATAATTGTTAGCAAGCTTTTCTCGTTTGAATCATTAAAATTGAGTCGTGAGTGCGATCCTTACTGGGTGTTCCTTATTTTCGGCTGTGTGTCACATCTAAGTTATGCTTAAAAAATCACCTTTCTCCAGGTTTGGGAGTTGGGCGCAGGGCTAACAACCCTGCCCCATAAAAAACAGTTTGTTACAGAAACAGCAAAAACGCTGACCTACACACCATTGGGTGTAACGAAAGTGTTTATTTTTTTTATTTAAATTTTAATAAATTATGAAAAACTAACAACATTTTTACTTTTGTGTATAAGTAATTATCACAAAACAAAATCCTTACATTTGCCTTGATAAAGACCATCAGAAGATGAAACACGTCAACTAAGATAAGTTTTGCTTTTGTCTTTGTTCGTATATATATGTATTTATATGGCCACAATTTTTGTCATTCCTATTTATGTAATTTACATATTAAAATTTGTTAAATGTAAAATAATATTTGCTTTTTTCTTATGGAATTTACATATTTTCCTTCTTTTGTTTTTATCTATATATCACTTTATCTCTACCTGTCGCCATTTATAATTAATAATTTGTATCTCACATATGAATGCTGGTTGGTTGGTTGTTTTGTTTTTATGGCACATCATTATGGCAGGTCATTTATTGCCAACTAAATTTTATTTATTTATTGCTGGTAATACCTTTTTCTTTCAACAATTTATTGTTGTTTTTATATAATTTTTGTGTCTAGTAATACTTTTCTCTTTTGGAGTATCAAGATTCATTGGGATTTGTTCTTAAGGGCAGAGTTCCCTAGTCCTACCCTTTTTATTTAACCCATAACTGGAGGGAAGGGACAGATTAATACCTTTCCCAAGGGTACCAGTGCTTAAGTGAATGCAGGGTATTCAACTGGAATTCACTGATTTCTCTTTCCGAGCTGATATCCACTGCACCACAACGCACATCCATCACTAAACGCTTACAGCAACTGGTATTCCCAAACGGTCACCCATCTAAGTCCTGACCAGGCTCAACGTTGCTTAACTTCGATGATCAAGCGAGAACCAGTGTATTAAATGTGATATGGCCATTAGCCTACATATGAATGTGTATATATATATATGTATATATGTAGATATGTATATTTTTCTTTTTTTTTTCTGTTTGTGTCTTGATATATATTACACACACACACACACACACACATATATATATATCCAGTTAGTATAATAATAATAATAATAATATTAATAATAATAATAACTATATATCTATGCTCTACTTCCATATTGAGCACTTTTTTAAATTAAATACCTGTGGAATATATATCCACTATTTTAAACCCCTTGTTATATATATATATATATATATATATATATATATATATATAAAGTAAGTTTTTGCTGAGGTTTATAATTATTTATATTGTTTTAGTTTGAGAAATTAATTTATATAGAATATATTTTCAATAATAGTTCTAGAATTTGAAATTTTTATGGTCATATCTGTTGGCTTGTGTCAGAGGTATTTCTTTGAGGAAAGGAGATATTTGAAAATATCTAGGATGTGAATTTATATTTTGTTAAAATTTGATATCAGAACTCTTAAGAATTTTCCATTTCAGCAAATTACTTTCTTTTTCAATAAGTGTGACATCTGTTACATCAAAGATTTTATATATATATATATATATATATATATATAGTCATCCGCAGACAGACCTGTTTTGCTGTATCACAGCTCATCAGTATGGTTAGACAGCCAATTGCTTTCAACCCAGGATTGAAACCCAACCGAAGTGGCGTCAGTCAGTGATTCTACCTCTGGGCTATGGGCGCTCGGTAGAAGAAAGCAGATTTTTAGCGTGTATATTATCATTATACACGCCCAATAGCCAGAATGCTCTAATTCATTACTGAATGACCGATGCATACATGCCAGTGTAGCTACTATTTTTTCAAAGCCTAACATTCTTCCAGAGTGCTCAATCAGGGTGTGAGAGCATAAATATATATATATATATTTGTAGATATTTAAAAAATTTGGGTGCAATTTTTTTAAATTTAAAGAAAATGGTAATATTCAAAACCTTCTTTTATTTAAAATATATACCACATAAATTAATTTCTCTAGCTAAAATGATATAAATAATAATTAGATTATTAAAAAAAATTCAGCAATAACATTTATTCACTTTTATTTATTAATCATAAAATTTATATATATATATATATATATATATGTATATATTGAAGTATATGTAAAACGATTTCCTTCCTCTTTCACTTCCTCCCTTTTCACTTGCCAAAATTTTTGTCTCTTATTTTTTGTTTCCCCTCAATTTCTTTTTATTTATTTATGCATTCTCCTTCTTTTTTCCCCTCCTACTGACTTTTTTGTTGCACCCTCTTCATCCCTTCCTAACTCTTCCATGCATTTTTTTATTTATTTTATTTTATTTTATTTATATATTTTTTTTTTGGAAGTGAAACATATGATATGTGCTAACACATGTACAATGTATCTCCATCCCTGCACCAACAATTCACAAGCCTAAACAACCGTTCTTTATATATACTCTATATTGTATCACCAACTCATGGAAGCGCAATCTCTGCTTTTGCACACATTGTATCTTTGCTCTCCCACACTCCCACTCTCCTTGCTCTTCGATTCTTAAAGTGGCTCATAGCCTACTGATATACTCTAATTATTCAGTTAAGCATTTAATGGCTGAACTCTATGGTTGTTCTTCGTCTCATTTCACTTTAAATGCCTCGCTAAGCAATGAGGATGCCGGCTGGGGCGATAAACACGTCCTATGAAAACCTGTAAATAAAAACAAAGATGAAGAAAAAAATGCTTAAAGGCTATTTTCTGCTTACTTCTTGAAAGGACAAAAAAGAAAAAAAAATGTGTATCTTTGTCATTCTTATAAATTTCCAATTTACTATGTCTTTATCCATTCAATAAGAAACAAACCTGTCCTCTCGACAACCCATTACAGGTTGATATGTTATCAAAACACTTATTGTTTCACAAAAATTACCCTTCAGCTTCTTTTACCAGGTGTGTTTTTCATCCTATAAGAATACAATGAAAAGTCAGTAATATTTTAATGATAATGATTAAATCTATTGATATTTAAAAGGCCAAATATAGGAAGATATTAGGATGTTCTGAAAGTAATTAAATTCTTCCAGAATTAATATAAAAAGAAATTTAAGTTAAACTTATTTAAATATTATGATGTCTGCAATGTCAGAGACACAGTTGAGTAGTGGTTAGCAGCTTAGATTAAGGAATCAGATAGCTGAGTTCAAATTCTAAGTTTTATTTCTTTCACTTACATGCTAATACTCTTTGGAAAGGTATAAATACACCTCTTCTCCCTCCATCTATGGGTAAAATAGCAGGAGAGGCTGAGTTTTATAGACATGGGTAGTAACCAGTCTAGGAGAAGGACACTGAATTTAAACCAGACTGCACTATCCTAAAAGTATATTTATATATATATATATATATATATATGTGTGTGTGTGTGTGTGTGTGCGTGTGTGTGTGTGTGTGTGTGTGGAAAGGAACCACTTGTGAATCCATATTCCCACTGAAACTCCAAATATTACATGTCCTCAGGTGTGGCATCAAAAAAGGGAGCCTAATATTCTATAAGGAATGAGAGGAAACAACTAATTAATGTAATTATCTTTTACCAGAAAGGATTTAAACCAAATGGAAGTTAAATTCATTTAGATATCAGAAAGTAATTACATCTTCCAGAAAGGATATAAAAAAAAATTTAACTTAAATTTATTTTGATTGTATTTATTAATATTGTAATCATCTTTATTTTCAATGACGCCAGCTGAGTCAGAAAACAAATTTTCAATTCTACATTTAAATAAATCTGAACTTTTCTTTAGAAAAAATTTTGAAAGACTTTTTTTTAAATACTTCATTGTTCTTGATTGTCCTGCCACGTTTGAAATGTTCAAGTGATTATAACAAACTAACAGTATAGCCCAGCGTTGCTTGGGTGTAATGAAAGCTTTAAAACTAATCCATGGTCCTGGATCTCAGACACTTTGGACGTTGGCACGAAAGACTAAAAAGCAATAGTTGTTTCCAGTTAAGGTGAAACCATAGACTGAAAGAAAAATGAATGGATGTAAGTCAAATTTTTATTTTCTGGTATCGATATCAAATAAGTTTTTTGTCGTAAACTGAATTTTGAAGGCTAAATAATTCCTCTGAGTAAATGGTATCATGGCTGAGACTAAGAACTATAATTATACCTACTTAGAGCCAAACCTGAAGCAAAAACTAAAATAAAAGGGCTGAAAAAAATACAAACATACAGGCAGATAAACAGACACACACACAAACATCTTGCCTTTTATATATATTCTCGATTTTCTGCACTACTGTAAGAACTGCAATCTTGAAACTTCTGAATATCATTTCTTATGTCTTTGTCTATAAGTGTATGAAATTTGATTAAAATCGGACCACTCCTTCTATAACTCGATTTTTTCAATTATCAATTTGCAATATTTATCGGGGGTACCTTGACACAAAACCTAGCTAAGAACACTCGCAAACGCTTACAGTACAACTGTGTAAATTTTCAAGAAAATCGGTTCATCCGTTTCGGAGTCTATAAGCATTGGACACACACACACACACACACACACACACACACACACACACACACACACACAAAGTTCCATTTATAAATAAGTTTAGATGAAAGTCTGCCTGTGACTAAATCTAGTGACAAAGATGTGAGGATTGATAGTCTGTAAGGACAGACTCTCCATGCTCCAGTAATGTCTTGCTCCTCTCTTTTGTTTTGTGTACAGTGGGTAGGTGAAGAAGAAGAAGAAGAAATAAAAAAAACAGCACAGGGAAGAAAGTGAGAGGGTGCTAATGTGGGTTGCCAAAAGTAACCTGACTATTTTCTTGCTACATTGTGTCCTCACTGTTCTCTGCTCCCTTGTCTCTATGATCTACTGACCAAAAATTGTGAAATATGTAGCCAATTCAGATCATAGAGTAAGCTCCTAACACAAAGTCATTTCTGGTTGAGAAGAAACAGGACACAGATTATTGAAAGTTCAATTTACTGTTTTCTGCAAATCACTTTGCTTTTCATTGGTTAATTAATATTTTCACATTTTCTCATGAAAATGCAAGCAGTGAAGGAAAGAAACTTATTTTAATTTTGTACCACAAAATATCACATCACATTTACACTATTTACATTGTTTAGACTGTTGTCCTCATATTAAATGTCATATTAACAACATTTCAATTGTTGTATTTGGAGTATTGAGGTATTAAAGGGAAATAACTCAAACTGAGATATACAAAAAAGCTACTCTACCCCATTGGATGAAATAAAAGTTTCAGTTTGAAATTTCCATGAATGTCACCTGAAGAAGGCCAGAGCGTACAATGGACAAAATTTCATAAATATAATAATAAAGATGAGGATAACAGTCTAAACAATGTAAATAGGACAAATAGTTACAATACCTCATCTCAGAAATATAACCAGACACATTTCACATGTTGGCTTTTATTGCATTTTGCTTATTTGTATAAGAGTTTGTGTCTTTTATCTTTTTTTATTATTAAGATATATAGTTTTATTTTATTTTTCAATATTTCTAATATTTTTTATGATTTTCAGTTGATATTAGTATATGAAACTTCCCTTTTTATAATCAATGTGCAAAACACAATATTTAAAAAAAAATTAAACTACTAATTTAACAAACAACAAATGTTTTTGAAAATGGCAAAAGTTAGCAGAATGTACATCGACATAGGAAGTTTTATTTGCCAGTGCAAATGGAAATCAAAAATCAAATATATATCTATGTGTGTGTGTGTGTGTGTGTGTGTGTGTGTGTGTGTGCATGTGTGTGTACATGTATACACACATTTCATTGAATATAAAGAAACAGGAATCTAAACTTATTTATAAATGGAACTTTATCTCTGTGTGTGTGTCCGTTACCTATAGACTTCGAAACAGCTGAACTGATTTTCTTGAAAATTTACACAGTTGTACTATAAGCACCTGCAAGTGTTCTTAGCTAGGTTTTGTGTTGAGGTACCCCCAATAAATATCGAAAATCGATAATTGAAAAAATTGGGTTATAGAAGGAGTGGTCCGATTTTAATCAAGTTTGATACACTTATAGACAAAGACAAAGAAACGGTATTCAGAAGTTTCAAGGTTGCAGTTCTTACAATAGTGCAGAAAATCAATAATATATATATCTAAAAGGCAAGATGTTTGTGTGTGTGTCTGTTTATCTGCCTGTATGTCTGTATTTTTTTCAGCCCTTTTATTTTAGTTTTTGCTTCAGGTTTGTAGGTATAATTGTAGTTCTTAGTCCCAGCCATGATACCATTTACTCAGAAGAATTATTTAGCCTTCAAAATTCAGTTTATGACGAAAAAAACTTATTTGATATCGATACCAGGAAATAAAAATTTGACTTACCTTCATTCATTTTTCTTTCAGTCTACGGTTTTACTTTGACTGGAAACAACTATTGCTTTTTAGTCTTTCGTGCCAACATCCAAAGAGTCTGAGCTCTAGGACCATGGATTAGTTTTACTCCCGAGCAATGCTGGGCTATACTGCTAGTTTCTAATAAATGCAATTTACTCATAATTTCTGATTGCTCTCTCTGGTTGTTATTTTACTGGTAATTCTCTCCAAGATCAAGCAAAAACTTACTCAAATGTATGAACACATAAATCACACACCAACTAATTAATTAAACAAGATTGTAAGCACTTAACACAAGCCAATAAAAACTAAAAATATAATAATTAAAAACATATTCATAAAAAAATTTCTACAATGGATGTAATGTATTATTACTTTTGTAATTTATATATATATATATATATATATATATATACGTACAGATAATTATCAGCAAGGTAGATATCAATTTAGGTAAAAAAATTTCATAAATTTAATTATTTCTAAATAGGCATATATATATATATATATATATATATATATATATATATGATAATTAATAATATGTAATTAATGTATAATATCCCTGAACAATCAAAGGTAAAAATGCGACAAATTAATAAAACTATACCACTTTGGGTCTGATATATTATCTGATTTTGTTAATTAAATAAAATAATTTAATAATGTTCTTCACTTTCTACTGGAACTCAAAGGAAATCATTGCTATTTAAACAAAAGCATACAATATTATGACAATGAAACGTATTGATTATTGTCCTTCTGGAAAAATTACTTTTGCTTTTTCAACATTGTACTTTTAGATACTTCAAGTTGAAATTTTAAAAATGTAACAAATTTATAAACCAGAAAATCAAAATACCAGGTACTATAAGCTTGGCTGTGTGGGTGGTGTAAGGAATAATGGCTCCAAATTTTTAATTGGGGAGCTAAGTTCTAATTCTAGTTGCGTTTGTTATATTCATTTATATGCAAATAATCTTGCGAAAGGAATGAATCCACCTTTTCCCCTCCAGCTATGGGTTAATTAGTAATTTTATATATACGTAAATATGTTTGATGCTTTAGCACACATCATCAGTGATGTTTTTAGTCGAGCTTCATTAGGAGTTTCAGGTCTTTTAACATCATACTCCCTCTCAATGATGACTCAGTGGATACTGATCGAGCATTGAATTGTGTGCCAATTTTCAACTACAGTTTTCCTCATTTTTAAACATACACTGATTCCTATTGGCAGTTCATAGTCCTATCATGGATAAATTCTGGTTCAAGCAAGATTTGTGTCACTAAAGTCATTATTATTCCTCCCACCCCCCCACCAAAAGAAATTCTTATAATCTAAAAATATCAGGTTGGTGCAAAAGTTTTTGCCGGTTTGTAAAAGGGGTATTTTAAATCATTGTAATTTATTTTATGCATATTGTTATTACTTAAACATATCAGCATGATTAATTTATAACTTTTTCTTTCAGATTATTAAAGCATCATTCATATTTTTCTGCAATATTCTCACCCATGTTCTTTCCATCTAAAGAACACATTAGGCATGCTCTACTCTGTGAGTTTTACAGAGGTTCCAATGCAAATGCAACGTGTTTCTTGTTGCGAATCTTTGTTTTCACGACACCTTCAGACATCATTTTTGGGTATTCTTGTCACAGGTGATGAGAAGTGGATTCTCTACCATAACATTAAACGTCGGCAAAAATGGATAAATTGAGGAGAAAGACCAGTTCAGCAACTGAAAGCAGGACTCCATCCCAAAAAGATCATGTTCAGCGTATGGTAGGGTATTGAAGGGATCATCCATTACGAACTTTTAGACAACAGTCAAACCATTTCTGCTAGTCTCTTTTGTGATCAACTTTTGTCGTTTGAAAACTGTTTTGACTCAAAAACAACCTTCTTTAGTCAACAAAAAAAGAGTCATCTTCCATGATGATAATGCTTGTCTTCACACAGCACTACTGAGCAAAGATCTCCTAGGAGAATTTGGTTGGGAAATCTTGCCCCATCCTGCATATTTTCCTGACCGAGCTTCCTCGGATTATCACTTATTTCGAGGATTACAAGACCATTTAGATGGCCTTAGGTTAACATCACGAGAGGAGATTGAACATGAGTTAGATTGATATTTCACATCAAAACCTAAAGAATTTTACAAGTAAGGCATTTATAAGCTCGTTGACCGATGGAATCAAGTTATAGAGAGCAAAGGTCGTTATTGTTATGAATAAAAATTTTCAAAAACACACAGTTTTTCATTTTCAAGATGAAATCTTAAATCAGCAAAAACTTTTGCACCAACCTGATACTAAATTTGCAGCTGATAGAGTATCAGAAACAAAGTTAAAGAACTTTTATTTCAGAATGAGTTTTGTTGAAACATTTTTGCATTGGCTTTTGACAGACAAGTGAGTTCCTATTTCTTCCATACATAAAGACTGCCTACAAGAGGTTATGGAATTTCAAGCTTAAAGATTGGCCTTTAGCATTCTATCTTCAAAATACTGTCTATTTTTGGGGTGATGGAAATTATATGTTTCATTCAGATTTTTTACAAGCCAAAATAACACAAATAATATTTTCCTTTTTCTTTTTAAACAAAACAGCTTCTTCAATTCCAGTTGAATGTCCTGCATTCACTTAAGCACTGGTACCCTTGGGAAAGGTATTAATCTGTCCCTTCCCTCCAGTTATGGGTTAAATAACAAGGGTAGGACTTGGGAACCCTGCTCTTAAAAACAAATCCCAATGAATCTTGATACTCGAAAAAAAAAGAAAGTTGAAATTTCTTGGGCAGATAATGAGGAAGGTGGGCTGAGAGAATCTGAAACTCACAGGATATATGGAAGGCAAAAGGGATAGTGGAAGGTAGTGGGCAAATGAATAGTAGAATTGGGCTTGGCAAAAGGACAAGATTGCTAAAAGCTACAAGGAATAGGAGGTTGTGGAGTGCCATGATTGCAGACTCTCTGAAGGGCTATGGCACAGAGAAAAAGATAGGTATATATTCTCATCTATATACACAACATTTCTATCTTTAATATAAAAAATATGTAAGCAGTAATTTTTTCTTCATACATAACCAATGAAATTTTTTTGATTTTTAAAATTATTTTTTCTGTAATTCAGATTATTTTCTTAGTTTCCAGAGATCATTTAAATAAAAGTCGTCTAATGTATGTGTACTTTAACTTACATAAGTCGTTCACATAAGGTTTCTTTTTGAATTTAGTTAGTAAATAGTATTGGTCCTCTTAAACATTGTAAGCTGCAAGCAAAAACCTAAAAAGTAATATGTACATATTTAATATAAATAGAATGGTGCTATAATATTCCAGGAATGTTTGCAATACCTTATAACCTACAGTTCCTTCAAAAGCTATTTGTTGCTTTCTGTCAATGCATGCAAGTTGTTACTCTGATAAAGATAAAGGAAAACTTTTTTGTGAGAGGAAAAATGAACACTGATAGCTACAGTAGTTTTTCACAGAGGTTAAAACAATAAGAAAATATAAACAAGTATAAGACAGGGATGTGTCTTTTCACTGGACTTATTTCACCTAAAATACATTGAACCAAATGATGGTTTCTCCTTAATAGGATGATCTGAGTTTGAATCTTGATTAAGACTATGATTTCTTTATTCAGTTTTTTAGTCATGTGCAGACTGATGGACATCATACACACTGTTTAAAATATAATAAAAAACAGTGGATATATTTCAAATATGAGTCTTCATTAAAAACATTTTTTGAAGTAATATATACATATATATATATATATATATATATATATATAGCATAATGATGATCCATGTATACTGTCTTAATAAGTATAGGAAAAACTTCTAAAAAGTTGTAAATTTAAAAATGTATTTTTTTGACAGTATTTATTTATTTCTATTCTTATATATATATATTTGATATATCAGACTGGCCTCTAATGAAAGGCCAAGGCCGGTCTGAAATATCAAATATATATATATATAATAATAGAAAGAAATAAATACTGTCAAAAAAATACATTTTTAAACTTACAACTTCTTAGTAGTTTTTTCTACACACACACACACACACACACATAAATCTATCTATCTATCTATCTATCTATCTATCTATCTATCTATCTATCTATATATATATATATATATATTTATATATATATATAGGGTGGCAATAAAATCACTATACAGTTACTTCAAAATAATATGATGAAAAAATCAAATCAGCATTGCAGTTTGAAAAGTTTTGGTAATTAATTTACTATTGTTCCTACATAGCATTTTATTTTTATTAACCAGAACCATTTTAATAATAAATTTCTGAACTGTTGATTAATTGCTTTGTCTTAATTGTTATTGTAAGTAATTTCATTGTGACTTCATTGCCCACCCCCTGTATATATATATATATATATATATATATATATATATATATATATATATTATCCTGTGTTTATAGCACAACTTGGAGTTTCATGCACGATGCATTCATCAAGTGCATATTATGAACTGAACATTTCTAGATTTGAATTTTTATTTTGATACTAGTGTTGTTAAGGTTGTTATAAATTATAAATTTGGGATGCCAATTTTTTCATTTATTAAATGTATAATTTAATTTGGTTCATACAGCTACTTTAAAATGAAATTGAAAAATTTTATAAGCTATAAAAGATATATTTTTTGGAGGGGCTGATTTGTAAATGTAAATTATAAAAAAGGCCACTTTTGTTTATTTTCTGTCAACAAAGGCATTGGAAAAAATACTAAAAAAGAATAATATAATAATATAATAATAATAATAATAATAATATATATATATATATATATATATATATATATATATATATAGTGTAAAAAATAAAAGATAGAAATTAATAGATAAGTAAGCAAATAAAAAGAAAGAAGTGAAAAGGTGGTGGTAAGTTAGGGTTTTAGTATTTAAGCAGATATTTATTTTTATGTTTGCAAGTGGTCATTAATTCACTTCTTTGTTTAAGAAATTAGGGTTATTTACGTGTTTCAATATGACAAATTTTTCTAAAATACGTAAGTTACCTCTGTTTCCTATTCTATTATGAGATTTGATTTTCATTATGAAGTTCCAGGTAATTGTTAAGTTTTTGTTGTCTTTTAATTGCCAAACATATTTGGAGAGGGTAGTGCTATTCTTGTATTTATTATTATTGTTTAAAGTCAATTTACGGTTGTAGAAATGGTATTTCTATTGATTTTAGTTTAAACCAAAAATATTTAACAATGCTGGCAAAATTGATGCTAGCTTTGTAAATTATACATTAGCATATGCATTGGCCATTAAGTGGGCAGTCTGTATTTTTTGGCAGTTACATTTAATTTTGGTAGGGTGACTGTTATTAATAGTGTAGTTACTATTATTTTGCATGTTGGAAATATCCTTAGTTAATATCTTATTGTTATGTAGTGAGCTATATTTATTGAAGTATGTTTATTTTAAAAAAGGTGGGTTAAACCATGTGATGTTACATTTGCATAACTGCAGTTTATGTTTGCCTTCTTTGCTTTTATCAGAGAAATCTAAACTTAAATTGTGTTTACTTTTAGCTAAGGTCTTAATATATTTAATTTTATTATTATCAAAATTACCTTATTACTAGAGTTAAAAGATAACCTAAATTGGATAGATTTATGAATATTATATTCTATGTGGTGGTTAGAATCTTTTTGACATATTTGTGATTGTAAAAATCTTTAGTGTATGCTTGTAGAAGTCATTATTTAGATCAAAGGTTACATCAAGGAAGTTGATCACTTTAGCATTAGTGCTTATAGTGATTTTAAGTTTGTCATCTTTAAAAAAAACTTGATCAAGTCTTCTCTTAGTTGGTCAGTTTGTTAAGGGCTTGTTTTTTGTAGGAGGAATACTTTGTCATCTGTGTATAGGCTAGTATTTTTTATCTTGAAGATACTTCTGACTCTGCTTAACAATAAAATGCTGATCAATTTGCAGGCCTCCTCAGAATCAAACACACCCATAGCAATACAGAAATCTGGATTGATTCTTTTGGTCCACAGGCAGCCATCATGAAGTAGTGCCAAAATTGCTGTTTTGACAGTAATTTACGGGTAGAAAGGCATTTTAGGCAAGCAGATTTTTTAATCATAAAGTGCTCAATATCAAAAGGAAGATGGTATTAATAGAATTAATGTGGACAGTTTGTCACTTAGCTGAACAGAGTTATTTCAGTCATGTCGATTTGAAAGTTTTGAAATCTCTCTCTCTCTATATATATATATGTATGTATATATATTATTAATTATACATGTAGTTCTAAATTATAATTAATAATAAATATTTATTCTCTATTTTTATATTGATCACTGTTTTAAATTAATGTTTTGAACATTGCAAATATTTTCTTCATTCCTTATTCATCTGGATATATATATATATATATATATATATATATATATATATATATATATAATGTTAAATATAAGAGTCAATGAATGGCTATTATCTTTAATCGTGAGCCATTCTAAACGTCGTATTTTGGCTTTAATTTCAGTTACCAAAAATAACAAACGCAGTTTGCAAATTGGCAATGTGGTTCTATGATGTCACACTGCGTGATAGCACAAAATGACAACAGAATTATTTATTCAAATGCAATGCAATGAGTTATGACCAGATTTAAATGTGATTTTATTAAGTGTGGGTTGTTTGGATTTAATGTAGATGGCCTCCAATATTTGAATGTTCATTTTACTGTGTATATGAGTAAATATTATTTTATTGTTGACTAAAATCTGTCTGATATTAACTACATATTTATATTTTTCTGAGAAATTTTGTTTAATTGTACTCTGACCAGAAAGGTGACAGGTAAGTCTATGGGAGAGTGTTGTTGTAGTAAAACCAATATATATAGTGGGTTTATAATCTGGTACTAATAGTAACTATTGCTGTTTCCTAGCAGAGTTTTATGTCAACACAAAATAAAATCGTGGGTGATGGAGGATGTTATTGTGTTACCATCTTAATAACCTCTCTGAAGATGGCTCATGTGAGCCTAAAGCTTAGAACAGACTTAATAAATAATTATCCAAATTTTAGAGAATTTTTGCCTTTATTTTCAACTGAAATTAAAGCCAAAATAAAATGTTTAGAACAACTCATGATTAAACATAATAGACATTCATTGTCTCTTATATTTAACAGTATATGTTTAGAAAATTATTTGCTGCCTCAATACACTATATATATATATATATATATATATATAAAATAATCACAAGTCCCATAACCTTTTGGTGTCGTGGGGGCACCATATATACAGCTGCCACAATAGAAGTGGTGTTTCTTGGGCAAAATAGCTGAACAGACCCTAATCCTCTCCAGGCAAGTTTGAATTTGGAGTTTTTCCTCTCTTATACTGCTTGCCATCCACAGCTATAGAACTCTTTCTCTCCTGCTATTTACCCATAACTGGGGGAAAAAGAGATGTTAGCATGTAACTGAATGAAATGAACTCGAATAAAACTCAAACTCAGCTCCCCAATTCCTCAAGCTAAGCTGTAATCTATTAATCTACTGTGTTCTCACACATAAACCTACACACACACACACACACACACACACACACACAAAAGGATTAAAAAGTCCTCAGCCTGACCAGCTTACCAAAATAATTATTCTGGTGTCTGTTCAATGAAATACTGAATTTAGAAACTTAGCTGTGAACTTTTCAGCACACCCTCATAGGAGTGTGTGTGTATGCATGCATGCATGTTTAAATATGTGCAGTTATTCAAGTGTGCATTTTCAGGCAGACATACCAATGAATAAAAATTATATATGGGAAATGTCATGTCTGTTTTGAAATCTAATTATATATATAATCACACATATACACATACACATGTGCAATATATATATATATATATATATATATATATATATATATATATATATTGCATATATCATAAACTGTTATAGTGGATGTGTTAATTTGATAATCCAATTAGTAAGCAATTATTTAATGAACCAATTAATTTCGTTTTTGAACATCTCCGAAGATTTCCAATTCACCTGACTGCACATCATTGGGAGCATGCATTATCTGCAGAAACATTTTCTCTGTCAAATCTGACAGATCTGAGTTCAATACGTGTCTGGTAATTTACTGCCTGGCTTACCCAACCTTTTAGAGAATGGGGTGGGAAGCGTAGCTTATTTCATAATTTCCAAATGACTTCAAGACAGGTTTGAAATCATTTTAATTATTCTTTGAATTATTAGAGTTTAAATATATATTTGTGATATTCATGATAATTACAATAAGGATAATTGCTTGACAATTTAATTTCATCTTTAAAGTAAGTGAATTCCTGGGATGGTCAACCCCTAGAAGTTCAGGTCATTCAATTTAGCTAACATGATTTGATCTGTGACTCACATTTTTAAAAATCGGGGAGAAAAACTGTCAGCAAGAAAGATGGAAACATCTTCAGTTATCATTAAGGAGTTTGAGGTTCAGGATAAAAAAAATTTTCATTTTCCACAGCCAGGTTAGTGAGGCTCATGAAAAATGTTAATGACTGGGATAGAGATAATGTAAGTTTTAATTTCTTTTTTATATATTACTAATATATAAAATGCACGGATTATGAAAATAGATGTAGCTGATGAAGTGTGTATAAGTCAATATCCGATCTGTATTGACTGAGTGACCATGGAGAAGAGGTATGATGTTCAAAGACACGAAACCCCTAATATATATTCCACTATGATGATGGACTCTCCCGTCGATCACGACGTATGAGGTCTAGATCACCGTTTAATTCGATGTAGCATGCCCGCACTTACTCAATCGTAAATGGCATTTGAGTCCTGCAAGAGATTTACAAACAAGTCCACAATGGAGGAAAGAAGGGAGATTGCACGAATGATTGGCTGGGGTACTTGCAGATGCTTCGGTTCTCTCACGTCTTACATGAAGTTGGTCAATCTCAGTCTCAGAGAACTGCTTGATGCCCCTCTGGCAGGTAGATCTCCATTCAATTTGTTGAGAGGCAATTCGTTCAAAATCACGGTGAGGAATATTTGTACATGTCAAATTCATTTTCAGCTTATCCTTAAAGCGAAGCAGAGTTCTACCCACATTCCGCCATCCACTGCTAAGCTCGCCGTACAACACTTGCTTTGGTATCTGGTCATCTTCCATATGTAAGACATGTCTTGCCCAACGCAGCTGTGATTGCATCAAAAAGCTCTCAATTTCACTAATACTGCAGCGCGTGAATAGGTCCGCATTAGACATTCGATTGTTTAGGGTGAAACCACAAATTGTTCTAAGGCAATTTTTGTGGAAGACATCAAGCTTCTGGATGTGATTATGATAGACTGTCCATGATTCCTATCCATAAAGCAGCGTAGTTAGCACAACTGCTATTCCACTATATATATATATATATCCAGATGAATAAGGAACGAAGAAAATATTTGTAATGTTCAAAACATTAATTTAAAACAGTGATCAATATAAAAATAGAGAATGAATATTTATTATTAATTATACTTTAGAACATGTACCAACTACATGTTCTATACATGTTCCAATGAAACTAAGCTGCTGTTTGCTGCCAAAATGAAGCAGTGCATAGCATCCCATGAGTTTGGCTCTAAAAACTACTGGCAGTTCTGTAAAAGTGTGCTAAATAACAGTAAACCCTAAATCCTCCCTCTAATCAATGACAATAATGTCTTCACCTCTTCAGCGGACAAGGCTAAGTGCTTTGCTCACAGACTCTCCACCAATTTGACACTGGATTTGTCTGGAGCACCCAACTTCCACCTAGAACTGAGATCCAACTGAATGATGTCCACATTACCCCCTCACTGGTCTCTAACATAATTTCAAAGCTTGACCCCCATAAAACGTGCGGAGGTGACAGAATCCCAATCAGTTCTGAAGAAATGTGCCCCTGAACTCTCCTCTGTCCTCTATAAACTGTATCACTACTGTCTATCTGCTTCTTGCTTTCCTGCCTGCTGGAAGTTTTCTTCTGTGGTTCCTATATTTAAGAAAACTGGAGAACCCTTAGACCCCACTAATTATTGCTCTATCAGCCTCCTACTGATTTATTACCAACATTGAGGTGGTTCAGCATCTCACATTCCATAGTCTCTTCTTTGACAAACAGTATGGTTTCTGCTTCACCAGGTCTACTGCTGATATGCTAACAGCCATCACTGTGTACCAGGCTCTCGAGAAGAATGCAACACTCAAACTGTTACCCTAGATATTTCCAAAGTCTGGCACGCTGGCCTTCTATGCAAGTTGCAGGTCTATGGTATAACTGGACAATTGTTTGACCTTATTCAGTCATTCCTTTCAAATCGCACAGTGAAGGTAGTATTGAATGGGCATACCTCCCAATACTATCATACAAATACAGGTGTCCCTCAAGGTTCTATCCTAGGTCCTACGCTTTTCCTGATCTTCATTAACGATCACCACAATGTAATCAGATCCCAAGTAAGCATATACACTGACAACACCACTGTTTATTCTCACCTTGATCAAAAATCTGCTGAGGCTGACAAAGTGAACCTCGCTGCTGAGCTTGAAAAGGACCTCAAATCTGTAGTGGACTGGGGTAAGAAATGGCTCGTAAATTTTAATGCTTCCAAAACAAAGCTGCTATTTGTTAACCATCACAGACAATCGCTCCTACCCCGCCATTAGCATGGATCAGGCTAGCCACCCTGAAAGTAAAACACTGCACCTCCTTGGCCTAACTCTCTCAGCAGACCTCAAGTGGAATGAATATATCGAATAGCTAACCTAGCTAAATAGCTAAATCCTCTGCTAAGAAGGTCGGTTCACTGCGTAGGATCAGGAAGTTTTTCTTGTATGAATCCATCCAACATATATATAAATCTACCATCCACCCGTGTGTTGAATACTGCTGCCACATCTGGTTGGGTGCCTCTGCTATTCACCCAGGGGTTTTTGACAAAATCCAATGGAGAATTTATAATGTAATCGATCTCGACTTGGCAGCTCAGCTACAGACACACTCTCTCTCCGGCGTTATGTGGCTTCCCTGGGTCTCTTCTACAAATACTTTTGCAGCTTCTGCTCCAATGAAATTAGCTCACTGGTGCCCTTTATGTATGAATTTACTTGAGCTATTAGACTAGCAACTAGGTCTCACCTTTTTACAGTGAAACCAATAAAATGTAACCGTAACTTGTACACTATGAGTTTTTTTTCTCACACTTCACGCCTGTGGAATTCCCTTCTGTATACTTATTTCCATAACAGCTACAATCTCCAAGAATTTAAATGTAAGGTCAATAGTCATCTTCTATCTCATTGACTCACATCCTTTCTCTTATGCTCTTTTCTCTGTCCACTCTCATCACACCAGTATTCTCACCCTTCATTTATCCTCTTCCTGACATCCCCTATAACATGTCCCTCTCTCTCATCGCTCTCCTCTTATGTAACCTCCTGCTCACCAGTGAGAAATATAATCGCCTTGCTTGGGGTGAAATGATTAAATGTATATATATATACATCTCACTGTTTGCTGCCAGAATGAAGCAGTGCATAGCATCCCATGAGTTCGGCTCTAAAAACTACTGGCAGTTCTGTAAAAGTGTGCTAAATAACAGTAAACCCTAAATCCTCCCTCTAATCAATGACAATAATGTCTTCACCTCTTCAGCGGACAAGGCTGAGTGCTTTGCTCACAGACTCTCCACCAATTTGACACTGGATTTGTCTGGAGCACCCAACTTCCACCTAGAACTGAGACCCAACTGAATGATGTCCACATTACCCCCTTGCTGGTCTCTAACATCTCTAGAAGATGACTATTGACCTTACCTTATATATATATATATATATATATATATATATATAAGAATAACGATAAAAGAAAAACTTATCTTAGCTGACACATTTCATCGTCTGAGGGACTTTGTCAAGACAAATGTTTGGATTTTATTTTGTAACAAGTATTTATATACATGACCAAAATTGTTTCTTGATTTTTTAGAATTTTTAGGTCTAGGAATGCTTCTACATATTCATCAGGTTAGCTAAAAAGTCAGGAAAGTTATGAAGGACAGAAAGTGACAGTTCAATATCTAATAAACAAAAATGAGTAATTAATGCTTTTTTAATTTTTTTCTTTCATGAAAATTAGTATTTAAGTTATTTTAGTTTGGGATTAATTTATATGTTATATATTTTGAATAGCATGAGGCCATGAATTTAGACATTTTTAAAAAGTTTTTTGAACATTTTTGTAGCCATGTTGGCTTGAGAAAGAAGTCATTATTCATCAAACCTTTTTCTGGAGTTATTACTGATATATTATATATTTTTATAATCATTTCACCCCAAGTAAGGCAGGACTAGTCTATGGCTATGTCATGTTGAGTACCCCGGTTCCTGTTCGATCACCAAAGTTAAGCAACATCAAGCCTAGTCAGTACTTAAATGGGTGACCATTTGGGAATACCAGGTGCTGTAAACGTAAGGATCAAGAATGGTTCACTGGTCCTCCAGGTATGGGGGTTGGGTGAAGGGCTCTACAACCTTACCTTGTAAGAAACAGTTTGTTACAGAAACAGCAACAAAAGTTACTGCCCAATGCACCATCTGGGTGTGGTGGATAAATGATGATGATGATGAAGGCCGTACTGCCAATGATGTGCAGGGGGACATATAGAGGACATATTAGGACATTTAAAGCCAGAATATGTTTTTAGATTGTGAACATTTTTTGAGATAATTATGATCATTCCCTATTTATTATCCCATTGCTGAGAAAAGAAAAGGTGGATTTACACCTTGCCCAAGGGTATTATCATGTAAGGGAATATAATGAAACTGATTGGTATTAGAACTCAGCTCTCTGATTTCTACTTCTGAGTCATTATACATTACACCATCTGCACATCCAATGTGATGACAACCACCATATTATAAACAGTCATGGGATAAAAATGGTGTCAGCTGAGGTCGTCAAAATATCATACCCTACTTTTCTTCTTTAAATTATGTATATTTAATAATGAACCTCTTTCCAGTGGTTGAGGAAAAATGTGAGGGTTTTCTCCCCTCCCCCAGGGATGGCATGTATTGTTGTAGAATTCTGTTTGACAAGATTGAGAGGAAATAAGAAATGTATATGTAGGCAGTGGTATGCAAGGAGGAGGGTCAATGGGGCGGTGGCATCAGGCGACACATCCTGGGGGATGGCACTTCCAATTGAGTATAATATTCTTGCTTTTTATTTATCAAGTACACCAAAAATTAGATATTCAAAATAAATAAAATAGTTTTTAATTTTAATTTTGTTGGTAATTTAGTCAAACCTGTGAAGACAATTTTACATAGGTTTCAAATGATGCCAGCGTGTTTTAACAAATTTCTCCCAAAAACTGCTATCTGGTGGTAGGGATGGTCTTCAATTAAATATGGTGATCAATTTGGACTAATCATTAAGTATACCATGTCCAAAATGAAATTAAGAATGCTGTTACGATTTTATTTTGGGGTGGGGATAGAGAGCACCAGTCACAATCCTCACCCTGGGTGCTACGAGACTTCTGCATGCCACCGTGTATAGGATTTTAAAAAAAAAAGATTTGACTTGATCAGTTTATATTAAAAAAAATCAAAAGACATCATTGAGAAGATAATATTCTTCTTTTATTTGCCATAACCCTTAAGAATGAAGCATATATATATATATATATATATATATATATGGTATGGGCCCTCCACATCTTCCTGTTCCTCGTTGCTCTTAATGAGTTGTCTTGTTATTTATCCCAAATCTTGCTCTGCCATTCATTTGTTTAAACCCGTCAAGTATGTAACCTGCTGTTTACCCCTCTCTCTCTTTCCCTCTATCCACCCTGTAAGTATCAGATTCTCCAAGTCTTTCTTCCTCATTAGGTGTTCCAGAAACTTCAACTGTCTCTTCCTGATGTTAAATATAAGTTTCCTTTTCGTTCCCATTCTCCCCACAACCTCATCATTGCTCACACGTTCAGTCCATAACATCCTCAATATCCTTCTGTAGAACCATATTTCTGTTGCTTCATGTCTTTCCTTCATATAACAAAATCATTGACTTTTCTCTATTCTAGAAAATTACAGATAAGGGATACTAAAATCAAGCAGGTACAGAAATTTAAATAGCTGGAGTGTATTCTAACAGAGGAAGGCAAGGGCAACACTGAAATCCGAACATAGCACGGCAAGGATGCATTACTAATAATATTTGGTCGGGTTGCCTATTGAAGAAGTCTGTTGTTGATTTAGACCCAAAACTTCTAGTGACATCGGAGCAACAACACTGACAATGCATCTAGATTCGGCACTTAAAGGTGTATTCTTAATAATAATCTGCTCAAATCTAGAGTTAACCATTATCTTTCTCTCCTGTTCATATAAACTACCCTTTAACATGGGCCGCAAATCTTTCACATATTAGAATATATATATATAATGTTGTTTATCCTTATTCCTGTCTATCACATAATATCGAATAGCTCAAGTGAAGTCTTGATTGGTTGCTGTTTTCAAGGAGAATTTATATCATGCATGTCCTAAAGCTAATAGCAAATTTTTTAGTCTGGGTACAGACTGAATACTGATCATATTTGGTCGGGTTGCCTATCGAAGAAGTTTGTTGTTGATTTAGACCCGAAACTTCTAGTGACATAGGAGTAACAACACTGACAACGCATCTAGATTTGGCACTTAAATGTGTATTCTTAATACTATAGTGTGTAATTGTGATAATGTTTAGTGCTAAGGTTTGTTTTTTCAATAGATTTACTGATAAAATGTACTTTGGTAAATATTTATCGCAAAGTAGTTAATATCAGGGTGGAGATAGAGTGTTGATAAGTGCAAAGATTTTGTTACTTTAACAGAGCAGTTTCATATGTACATACTTCATATATTCAAGCCGACACACATACACAAAATCTATAAAAGAGTTTATCTGATCTATATGGATAAATTCAAATGCTTGAATCCAACAACTTAGTATATGCGCATACAGACACACAGTGTACTTTCAGCTTTCATAAGCCATTATTGAAGATTTATGTTTTTTGTGCTATATAGACAAGCATTGAAATAGATATCAACGCTGAACGATTCCTGTCAGTTTCCTGTCTTTCACATCTTTAGAAGATTTGAAGATTTCCTAAGGTGTGAAACTGACAGCTATCATGCAGTGTTGAGTTCTGGGTCTAAAAATGCATTAACACTAACCTTAAGACTTATATATTAAATAATATGGGTGCCACATATAAAATCTGGCTGAAAAGAACCTAAACCATCATAAAATCAACCAATGAAAATCATGTTGGGTAATGGTTAACAAAACTAATCTGTATCTAAATCTAAACTTATTTATAAATGGAACTTTGTCTCTGTGTGCATGTGTGCATGTGTGCGTGTGTGTGTGTGTGTGTGTGTGTGTGTGTGTGTGTGACCGTTACCTATAGACTCCGAAACGGCTGAACCGATTTTCTTGAAAATTTACACAGTTGTACTATAAGCGTCTGCGAGTGTTCTTAGCTAGGTTTTGTGTCGAGGTACCCCTGATAAATATTGAAAATTGATAATCGAAAAATCAGGTTATAGAAGGAGTGGTCCGATTTTAATCAAATTATAGACAATGACATAAGAAACGATATTCAGAACTTTCAAGGTTGCAGTTCTTACAATAGTACAGAAAATACATATATATATATATATATAAAAGGCAAGATGTTTGTGTGTGTGTCTGTTTATCTGTCTGTATGTCCTTTATACAAATCCACAATTTTTATCCGATTCTCACCAAATTTCACACAAATATTCTTTAGGCTGAGTCTGAGCTCCAGGATCATGGATTAGTTTTAAAGCTTTCATTACACCCAAGCAACGCCAGGCTATACTGCTAGTTTGTCTATATTTCTGAGATGAGGTAGTATTTACAGTATTTACATTATTTGGACTATTGTTCTCATCTTTGTTCTCATTTGTACAACATTTCGGCCATTGTATGCAATGACCTTCTTCAGGTGCACAACTCTAAAAGGGTTACTGGACATTAGGTCTATAAGTCCCCAAAATTCAGTTGTTCTTGTTCTTAAGGGCACATGGCTCCAGTAGATATAGACGTTAGTTATTTTCTGGCTTAGAGTTGTGAGTTCAATACCAGGCTACAGCAGAGATATAACTTCCAGTCGAGGCTTTATGCAAGGAATGGAGTTCATATACCCCAGTGATTGTAATAAAGGGTTTAGTTGAAAATTCCTAGCACCTGAAGAAGGCCGGAGCATACAACAGTCGAGATGTCGTACAAATGGCAACAAAGATGAGGACAATAGTCCAAATAATCTATATACTGTTAAACTAATCTGGTTAACCATTTCTATTAAGCAGTATATTTGATTCTCACTGGGCGCCCTAAAAAGAATTTGACATAAAAAAACTGAATAAGAGCTGTTATGCTGTAAATTAATTCTCTCTCTCTCTCTCTCTCTCTCTCTCTATATATATATATATATATATATATATTTATTACTTCAGAGTAATTATTAAATTAAAGTAAATATTTTATTATTAGAGTGGACACTTTGTGTTTGAAATAGACTCCCTATTTTTATTCGTTGTGTGTATCATTTCTAGCGGATGTGTGTTATGGTGCAATGGATATTAGCTCGGAATGAGAAATCGAGTAACCGAGTTCGAATTCCAGTTGAATTCCTTGCATTCACTTACGCGCAAATACCCTTGGGAAAGGTATTAATCCATCTCTTCCCTCCAGTTATGGGTTAAATAATAGGACAGATTGGGTTCTATAACCTTGGTTGGCAACCAGTCTACCACAGAAAGCAATGGCAACCTACTGCGGGATAATCTTCTGCCCAGTCAGTCATGTCTCTTTCGAGACATGATCGCCCAAGCGTGTATTGCGCATGGCACTTAACTGACTGATCATTTCTATCAGCCTGCACATTCAAGAAATCTCAGTAAAGAAAATGTGTTTTATAGAATGGATCAAACATGTATCCCCCTTTATAGGGGAAACCCCCATCATAACTGGAGGGAAGAGACGGATTAATACCTTTCCCAAGTGTATTTGTGCGTAAGTGAATGCAAGGAATTCAACTAGAATTTGAACTCGGCTCCACGATTTCTTGCTCCAAGCCAATATCCACTGCACCACAACACACAGCTGAGTTTGAATTCCAGTTGCATTCCTTGCATTCACTTGCGCGCAAATACCCTACTCCAACAGTAGTTTCTTTCCTCGCACTTCCCGACTGTGGAATTCCCTTCCACACGATTGCTTCCCCGCCAACTACAATCTCCAGGAGTTTAAATGTAAGGTCAGTAGACACCTCCTAACACACTAACCTGCTCCCATTCTATCAAGCACTCTTCCCATCTGCCCAACCCTCATCCTCACTATCCTTACTCATCTGTCACCTTCCTCCTGACATTCTCTATGTCTAACCACTCCTTCTCTTTACCTTCCCCTATGTAGCCCCACGTGCAATAGTGGCAGTGGAATGCCTTGCTTGGGGGTGAAATGATTAAAAAAAAAAAAAAAACCCTTGGGAAAATTATTAATACATCTCTTCCATTCATTTATGGGTAAAATAATAGGACAGATTGGTTTTTATAGCCTTGGCTGGTAACCAGTCCACCCTAGAAAATAATGGCAACCTACTGTGGGATAACCTTCTGCCCAGTCAGTCATGTCTCTTTTGAGACATGATCCCCCAAGCGTGTATCACGTATGGCACTTAACTGACTAATACAGTGAGATGATTCCAAGAGAATTAGAAGTTCTACAACATAAGATGTGCAAATGATGGTTAATGGCAGACCTAAAAAAGAAACTGCAGCTGGTAGTCTAGAATAGCAAGAAAAAAGGACTAATTATCAATTGCAAGAAGATGGAAAGCAATGGTTTTAGTCAAAGCCGAATATGCTAATTATTAATTGGTGATACTGAAATCAAATCACTACAATAATTTGAATGTCTGGCAAGAGGACAAAAGTGCAACACTGGCCAATATGGGGCAATGTCCTGAAAGATGAAGAAGAGACTTGAAGCAAGAAAAATGTGGTTCTGCAAAAAAGTGCTGTGAATACCATGGACCGAACGTGTGAGCAGTTAAAAAGTTCTAGAGATAATGGAAACAAAACAAACACTTATACTTAACATCAAGAAGTGAAAGTTGAAATAGGTCACATAATGAGGAAAGAGGGTTTAGAAAATTTGATATTTGCAGGAAAAGCAAGAGCGATAGAGGTAAACAATGCACAACCTAATAAACTTGAAAAAATGTGTACCAAAACAGGGTTTGGGAGGGATAGACAAAAGTTATTAAGAGTTTCAAAGGACATCAAGCTGTGGAGAGCCAACATCATTGCCAATATCTTGAAGGGACATGGCTTAAAAAAAAAAGATATAAATGCTTTCTACTTACACTACAATGTGGAACTTTCTCTCGCACTTCCCGCCTGTGGAACTCGCTCCCATATTCTTGCTTTCTTGACAGCTACAACCTCCAGGAATTTAAATGCAATGTCAATACTCATCTATTAACCACTTGACTCTACTTCTTTCCCCACCCCGTATATCCTTTCCTTTCTCTCCACCTTTGAAACTGTCATCACACCTACATTCTCAGCTTTCTATTGCTCCTTTCTAACTGGTCTGTCTTCCTCTTCACTCTCTTCTAATTAATCATTTTACACTTATGTAACCCCCTGCACATCAGTAGCATTACTGCCTTTCTCAGGGTGAAATGATTAAAAAAAAAACATCTACTTTTTAATATACATTTCTGTAGATCTAGATATATAGTGTAATAAACCTGAGGATACATATGTGTATACATTTGCAAAGAAGTCTTTGGTTTTAAGTATACGCCCAGTTTTCTTTGAATATGAAAATGTGTATTTCCGTGTACAGAAGATTTTTTGTGAATTGTATTACTCTGCATTTATAATCTTACAAATGAGTTTTACCAAAATTAATTCTATAAAGGAAGTTTTGAACTTTCCCTTTTGAAAATTCTTTTCAAGCAGTAAATTGAATATTTACTTATATATCAGTCAGTTAAGTGCCATACGTGAAACACGCTTGGGCAATCATGTCTCGAAAGAGACATGACTGACTGGGCAGAAGATTATCCCGCAGTAGGTTGCCATTGCTTTCTGCGGTAGACTGGTTGCCAGCCAAAGCTATAGAACCCAATCTGTCCTGCTATTTAACCCATAACTGGAAGGAAGAGATGGATTAATACCTTTCCCAAGGGTATTTGCGTGTAAGTGGCCTCAGCAGAGGAAGCAAAAAAAGTTATTTGCGCATAAGTGAATACAATGTATTCAACTGGAATTTGAACTCGGCTCTCCAATTTCTCGTTCTGAGCCGATATCCACTGCACCACAACGCACATATTCTAAATTTACTTTATAAAATGTTCTCTTTTATTCTATCTGTTTTCATAGTTGTATTATTCAGAGAAACAAGTTTATTTTTTTATTCAGACAAGTTTTGTTCACAGCAAAATATATGCTCTGCTCTGCAATGCATGATGGGATAGCAGTTATTGTCTTCCTTGCATATGTTTTTATATAGGTTTCTGATCCTTTTGATAACTTTAAGATATATTCAATTATATTTTATTATTTCAAAACTAGATAAAAATTCCCTAACAATCTGACTCATTTTCATTTTGTCTTTCTTGTATATACAGTTTTCTGTGAATATTATTCGAAATCAAAAAATGTAGGCAAATATTTATATTTGGATTCAGTATTTCTGATTCAAACATGTTTGCAGAGCTCCTAAATTTATTCACTTTTATTCATACACTTGATGAGAAAATAATCTTTTTTTATAATACAAGTTACGAGCTTTCCTTCCTTTTATGAAACAGTTGTCATTTTAAGCAGCTTCTGCTTCTTCTACATGTTTTATTTTTGTCTTCAACGAGAGATCTTGCATTATGAGTGTTTTCCATTGAGTCGTATGACCATGGACAGATAGCACCTTTCACTGAATATATTCAGCGCCTGGCAATGAAAACTTCTGAAGCAAGGGAATAATAGACTTTATTCTGATTTGATTAATGTAGAACTTTTAAGTTCAGTGATATAGACCCAAGCATTTCATTGATAACAGGAACTATAGGGAACTAAGCATCTCACATTCTAATGAAATAGTATTCATTTTTATTTATTTTTTCATCTATTATCTCTACCTTGAGGCAGTGTTATTGTATTTGGTCACATTTGAATGTCTGGTTTTTTTTTGTTTGTCTGTGGTCAAGATATCTTAAGACACGCTGGATGGAATCAGATGAAGCTTTCAGAGATGATGACTGGCACAAACTGATTAGATTTTGGGTTTGATCTGGTCCGAGATGAAGTTTCTGGGTTATTTTTCATTTTTTTTTTTACTAATACTTTTTTGTATGTTTTACATGTTAAATACTGAATTATCTCCCCAAAAATGCTTTACATTGTTACATTTTCTGAACACACTTTTTTTTTTCACAAAAAGATTTTTATTATAGTATAAATTTAATTTAATCCAAAAGCAAAAAAAAAAGTGGTCAAATTCATTGCAGTTATTCTCAGTTTGATAATCATCTTTTGCTAATTGCTAAGATGATGTCGATATTGTCTTGGCAGAGGTTTGTGGTCTTTGACTACTCTAGTTATTATTATTAGGTTGTCCCAAGAGTTCGTAAACACTTGCAAAAAATTGAAATTTTACTCGCCAAGTAATCTAAAGTTACCGGAAAACACTTGTAAAAAAATTGAAATTTTACTCACAAAAACAACAAAAATTATAGCTCAAAATAAAGACCATCATTTTCCAAGACTTTCTGCCATCAATCTGCAAGCATTCGGATCTGGTCAAAGTACCGTTCAGCCAGCTTCAAAGCAAAGAACTTTCGACACGCTTCTTTAACTTCATCAAACAAGTTGAATCGGCAGCCCTTCAGAAAGTGTTGCATTGAGCGGAAAAGGCCGTAATCTTATGGAGCACAGTCAGGACTGTAGGCTGGATGTGGTAGAACCTCAATGCCGTCCAGCTCTTCAAACTTGTCTTTGGTCTTCCTGGCAGTGTGTGGCATTGTCCTGCAGCATTAAAGCGCACTTTCAGTTGATCAGAGCCGGGTACTTTTGCTTCAACTTTTCGTAGACCCTCTCAAGTTGCTGACAGTAAAGTTCGGCACTGATGGCATGACCATCTGGAACCAACTCAAAATGCATGATTCCTTTAAAGTTCCACCAAATGCACAACATGATTTTCTTGTTGAATCAATCTTGTTTTGGAACCGACGGTGTCTCTTGCCCTTTCTGAACCCATCGCTTGTCTTGATTGTGCTGGACCAGATAGATCCATTTCGCAAGTGTTTACAAACTTTTGGGACAACCGAATAAATATAAGGCTATACTGCACAAACCCCTTTATCCTCTGAGTAAGGTGATCCAAATGACTAAGCAGAAGATTTTTTCCCTGTAGGTTGCAGTGGCAGACTGGTTGTCAACCAAGGCTGTAGAATTTAATCTGTCTTGCTATTCAACCCATAGCTGGAAAGAGATAATGGATTAATACCTTTCCCAAGGGTATTTGCACATAAGTGAATGCAATGAATTTAACTGAAATTAAAATTTTTCTCCCTGATTTCTCATTCCAAATTGATATCCATTGCATCACAATGCAAATCTACAATGTTAAGTATAAATTTCCATTTTACTTCCATTTTCTCTATAACTTTGTCATTTCCCATATATTCAGTACTTGATATCCTCAGCATCCTTCTGTAGAAACATTTCTGTTGCTTCAAGTCTCTGTTCCATATTTGAGGAGATTGTCCAGCATTTACTGTTGGAAGAGCCAAGATCACATAACTACTCAGTATTTCTCTAAAAATGTTCTTGATATATAAATATTTATATATTGTCTTCCTATATGTCTGTCAGCATGAATGGCTAATTCCTAAAAAATAATGACTTCATGGCTTTCCATGATTGGTTCAGGGAGATGTTAATAACATTTTTAGGTTGTGACACTTTGTACTTCCTATTATGGTGCCCTTCTATGAGGAATGGTCTCTTCCTCTTACTATATAACTACCTGCAGAATGGCAGTTAAGAAGGCAGTTAAGTATGCAGTTAAAGCCAGCTACGATTCAGGCAATATGCAGCATAACTGTACTGTTCAGACTTATTTCTATTTACTTATTACTAACACTTCCTTTGTATATCTTGTTCTTATGATACTAATTTTTAAACCTACTTTCTGTGTTCTGTGCCTTACTTCTGGCCAAATTGGTCACTACAACTTTGCAGTGAAGTTTCGCCACAATTACTTCACAATAAATTGGTGATGAAGATTTGCGTTCAGATTTGCAACAACGTATCTGAGACGAAGATCCACAGCGATTTCCATATTATCGTTTTGATTTTTGTATTCATTGAATTGCACCATATCGTCATCATTATCATCATTAAGTGAGAAAGCAGCACGCCAAGAATATTATGTTGTGCTACAAGTATCAGTCAGTTAACTGCCATATGTGATACACACTTGGGCGATCATGTCCTGAAAGAGACACGAGTGACTGGACAGAAGATTTTCTTGCCATTACTTTTTTTAACCAAGACTATAGAATCCAATCTGTCCTGCTATTTAACCCATAGCTGGGAGGAGAAGCAACAGAGTATTACCTTTCTCAAGGGTATTTGCACATAAACAAATGCAACGAATTCAACTGGAATTTAAATTTTGTCTCTGATTTCTCATTCCAAGTTGATATTCACTTCACCATCATGCACATCCCAATTTGTACAAATATACAAAGCCCAGAATAATCACCAGGATATCCAGTCTAGTCATGGCATTAATGTTGGTTGAAATTTTCAGGAAAATAGGTTTTTCAAGTTAAATCTTATTTCTCTTTCTCTTAGAATATCTGGTATTTCAAGCAGGTCACCGATCTAAATACAGACAAACCATGACGTTGCTTAACTTCAGTGATCTAATTGTTATTTCAAGCCAGAAACTGTTCTTCTTGTTTGTAATAATTTTTGTGGGGGTAATAAGGATTTACTGAGACCCGTTCTTTTAATTAAACCCCAGCTGAGGCAAGACAATACGGAATCATACTTTTCTCAAAGCTATTTGCACATAAGTGGATATATCAAACTCAACCAGAATTTGAACTCGACCATCAAATGTTTCTTGCACTGCTTTCCTCGATCTCTTTCCCTCTATACATCCTGTGAGTATTAGATTCTCCAAACACTCCTTCCTTATTATGTGACCCCAAAACCTTAACTGTCTCTTCCTGATGCTAAATATAAGTTTTCTTCTTGTTTGCATTCTCTCTAACACTTTGTCATTGCTCACATGCTCGATCCACGGTATCTTCGGCATCCTTCTGAAGAATCACATTTAACCCCTCCAAAACATCAATTGCATACATGTGCACTCGTCATGAGCACAATTGCTTAAATCTTTCACAAACTAGTTGGATGTTCCTGTTATTCACCTTAAAGTTCTAAAAAAATCCAAAGATGGATCTGCAATGTAATCGATCCTGACTTGTCATCTTAACTTAAGTCACTTCTCACGGATGTGAAGGAGTTTCCTTTTGTCTTTTCTATAAATATTTTCATGGCAATTTCTCTGACGACCTTTTTTTTCCTGGTACCTCAACCACATGAATTTACTCATGCTACTAGATTGGCATTTAGGTCCCACCCTTTTACTACTGAAATAGTATATAACTGTCTCTTCTACTCTAATAGTTTCTTTTCTCACACTTCCTGCTTGTGGGATTCATTTCTGTTTACTTGCTTCCATGATAGCTACAATCTTTAAAAGTTTAAATGCAACATCACTTCACATCTTCTATCTCCTTAAATACCATCCATCTTTAATCCTTTTTTTTTCTACACTCCCTGTATCCTGTTTTTCTCTCACTGTAAGCCCCTTTGCCCTAATGGTGGTCCTACTGTGTTTGAGGTAAAATGATTTAAAAAATAAATAGCATTAACAACTTTCTAATAAAAGCCTTCTTTGACCTTAGGTCATGAATAAAAGACTTGATAAAGGGTTTTAATGAACAACAACTAGGAAAACTGATGATAATGATGACAGAAATATCAGTTAATAGATATTGGTACATAAAACGATGAAAGTTATAAAAGATCAAAATTGGAATAAAAATACTCAAATTACAGTGGCATCTTTAAAAATAGAAAAGAAAAGAAAAGAAACCTCTCCAAAGAATAGAATATTATTAACAAAATTATCAAGGGCCAAAAAAATATTTAAAAAAGATGTATGTTTATAATTAAAAAAGAAAAAAACAAGAATGGAACAAAGGAATAATTCTTTCCAATTCCAATGAACAATTCCTAAAAATCTTTAAAGAATCAGATATTTTTGGAGGTTATGTATTTAGAATATCACAAAAATTCTGGAAATTAATCTTATTCTATCAAAGTCTTTGGATTTAGACCTTATTTTCGTTTCTCTGTTGCAGTAAAAGACCCAGACATCCTGTGAATCAGACAGGAGGGAAATAAATCATTTTCTTTTTTCCTTTCTGGTAGTAATATAAATATTGATGTATTGTAAATTAATCTTGAGTTTTTAAGCACTGTATCTGTAACAATGTATCTGCAATATGGGTTGGGCGTTGGGGTGCAGTGGATATTGACTCAGAACGAAAAATTGGGGTACTGAGTTCAAATTCCAGTTGAATTCCTTGTATTCACTTTTGCACAAACTCCTTGGGAAAGGTATTAATCCATCTCTTCCCTCCAGTTATGGGTTAAATAATAGGACAGGTTAGATTCTATAGCCTTGGCTGGCAACCATTTGACTGCAGAAAGCAATGGCAACCTACTGCGGGATAACCTTCTGCCCAGTCAGGTTGTGCATTGCAATTATCAAAACCTGCCATTGTAACACATGTTTACTTATGATACATGTACCTTTTATACCTTTGTAAATCAATGATTAAAATAGGGGCTCTTTGATCTTCTGAAGGGCCATATTTCTTTGAAACTCATGCACTGGTTTTACAGAATCACAAAGACTTGCCAGATCATAGAAACTTTCTGTCATCCATTAAAACCCTTTCCAGATATTTAAATAGCTATTATTATTATTAGGTGATGAGAAGAGATACAGTATAACCCGGATATAAGAGACTCGGATATAAGAGAAACGTCGGATATAAGAGATATTTTATCTGGTCCCAAATTAGAGCCTGTGGTAATGTATATAAAATAGACCAAAGCCGGATATAAGAGAAACGCATATATAAGATAACTTTTATCTAGTCCTGGTAACTCTCTTATATCAGGGTTAAACCGTACCATAATAATAATAATAACAATTATGTAACTTTTGAAGACTTAATTTTGAAGCTAATTTTAAGGAAGCCGCATTATACACGGGATATAAAATTATCGTATGTACTTCTGACCCTGGCTATGACATTCTTTTTAAAGCTTGAAGATAATTTTATTTATATGCACATTTTTAACATAGAGTATAACCAGGATATATGAAACCATGATATAAGAAAGATTATCTTTGGTCTCAAATTAGAGCCTGTGGTAATGTATATAAAATAGACCAAACCCTGATATAAGATAAACTCGGATATAAGAAAAAATTACCTGGTCCCAGCAACTCTCTTATATCAGGGTTACACTGTACTACACTTTGTATTTATAAATTTCAAGCAATAGTTGCTGTAACTGTTTTATCAATGAAAGCCAACTGTCTTCTTATAAGGAAATGGATAATACTACAATTAGATATTGGAAACAGATACTACATTTAGTATTTACTTGCATCCCCAAATGCGTAGGATGTGACACAAGGTCAGTTTAATGTTTTATTTGTAATACATAAATGATTGCTTTGGTTATGATACATAATTTTGCTCTTTACTTTTTATTCTTAGATATAAAACCAAATTCAGTGCTTTAATACAAAATTCAATGTTTTATGCTGAGTTATAATGAATAATTCAGTACTTTATTTTCTTCTAATACATAATTCAGTGCTTCATGATTTATTTTCTGTTATACATAATACAGCACTTCATTTTTATTATCAGTTATAAGACAAAATATGGTGCTTTATTCTATATTCTCAGTTAAAATGCATAATTCAAGTAATTTATTTTTTATTCTAACACATAATTCAGTGCTTTATTCTCAGTTTTAATACATAATTCAGTACTTTATTTGTTATTCTAGTACATAATTCAGTAATTTATTCTCAGTTATAATACATAATTCAGTACTTTATTCGTTATTCTAGTACATAATTCAGTAATTTATTCTCAGTTCTAATACATAATTCAGTTTTTTATTCTTTATTCTCATATATAATTCTGTGCTTTATTCTCAGTTATAATACATAATTAAGTACTTTATTCTTTATTCTGATACATAATTCAGTGCTTTATTCTTGGTTATAATACATAATGAAGTACTTTATTCTTTATTGTAATACATAATTCAGTACTCTTCTTTATTCTCAGTTATAATACATAATTCACTGCTTTATTCTCAGTTATAACAAAAGTTCAGTATTTTATGCTTTATTCTTAGTCATAATGCATAATTCAGCATTTTATTCTTTCTTCTCAGTTATAATACATAATTTAATGCTGTATTCTTTATTAATTGCTATAGTACATAATTCAGTAGTTTATTATTTATTCTAATACATAATTTAGTGCTTTAATATTTATTATGAGTTATAACAATTATTCAGTCCTTCATTCTTTATTCTAATACACAATTCAGTACTTTATTGTCAATCGAATAAGCGACTTTGCTTTACAACAATACATAATTCTGAAATTTTCTTGTGGTCACGTAATCAAATATGGTTGTTTAAGTACTGAATGCTTTATAATATTTTTGTTAAAGTTTCTTTGAATTCAAAGCTTATATTACAATTTTCTTGAGAAATTTAAATATTGAGAAATTTTAATATCAAAATTTGAATATTCTTCATTTGTAAATGAGTTATTATACAACCTAGGTTTCTACTATTCAGCCAATATGTAATAACTGATTTTAACGTTTACTGTTTTCTTTTTCTTTTTTAAGAATGTTTACCTAACAGTGAATTTTTTTGAATGCACAATGTTTAAAACTACAAAAATTATAACGTTTTCATCCATGGTTGTATGAAGCTAATAGGTTTTGAGCATTCAAAAAAAAAAAAAAGAAAACACTAAACAGTAAAATCAGATATTGCAAATCTCCTGAAGACACCGCTCATGGTAGAAACCTAGGTCACATTATAAGTCATTTACAACTGAAATATATATATATATATATATATATATTTTTTTTTTTAATCGTATCACCCCAAGCAAGGCGGTAACGCCACTGATGTGCAGGGGGCTACGTAATAGTGAAAAGATTGTAAAAGAGAAAGCCGGAAACCACATCCTAAACAGGGAACAAGGGATGAGCCTCTTAACCTGTTCAATAGATGTGGGTGGAGTGTGAACTGGGCAATAGATAGATCTATCTACTCCAATTGAGATCTATCTACTCAAAAAACATATTCAGAGGAAAACTCAAGCTATATGTTGAGTTTTCCTCTTAATATTTTATAATGCTCTGGATAATATTCATCGAGCACTCTGGTTTTATTTAATCAATAATTTATATTAATTGGATAAAATCTTTTGACTTATCCTCTCCATTTTTATGGGTCTGCCATTCTCTGATATATATATATATATATAAGTGGGCATTAAGGTAAGCAAATCATTGGTGATAGTCTGCTTTATGCTTAAATTCAATCTTCAGTCCATGATGTGTTTAAGAATGAAACAGACTGTTGCCACTTGGCATTGACCTCATGGTACACACATATTTACATATACACTATCTCTGATACCGAGCTCCTTAACCAAAAATATTGCCCTCTAAGCTAGAGATTTTTGCAGGTTTGAGTCCTACTTGAGGTTGTTTATATATATATATATATATATATATAAGACTCAGTGATTGCTGGTGATAACATGATAATAAAACAGTGTAAAATAACAAAAATAAAATTTATACTAAAAATATATATTTGTTCCTTGCTGTTTGATACATTTTGGCATCTTGTACTCATAAGAATTGTCAGACACAAATCAAAATGTATATTTGTGTGTGTGTGTGTGTGTGTGTGTGTGTGTGCATATCATATATATATATATATATATATATATATATATATATGATATGCACACACACACACACACACACAATATATATATATATGATATGCACACACACACACACACACACACACACATACAAATATACATTTTGATTTGTGTCTGACAATTCTTATGAGTACAAGATGCCAAAATGCATCAAACAGCAAGGAACAAATATATATTTTTAGTATAAATTTTATTTTTATTATTTTACACTGTTTTATTATCATGTTATCACCAGCAATCACTGAGTCTTATATATATATATATATATATATATATATATATATATATATATATGAATAGAATAAATAAAGAACTCGTGGGAAAAAGAGTCTATAACATGTTTTCACTTGAACAAACCTGTTAAAGTGAAATGTGTCAGATTAAAGATACTTTTTTTGCCTGTTCTTTACTTATTCTATTCATCTTATTGGATTTTGATCAATATATCTGACTCAGATATATGACATTGAGGTAAACACTCAATGGTGATAGTCTGTTCTGAGCTTAAGCATAAACTTCAGGCCATGTCCTGAAGATTATGTTTAAGCATGAAACAAACCATTGCCACTGGGTGTTTACCTCAATGTCCACACTTATATTTACATACAGCCTATTCTTGATATTGTGCACCTTGAGCCACAAAAATAGCATACCTTAAAAATATATTCTTATAATGTGTATTAAAAATACTTTTACAAACTTTGGGGGCTTATTCCTCAGACCAGAACAAGGACAAAAGTCTAAATAAATATTATCTGCAAATCCATCTTTTTGTGTTAGATTCTCCAACTTGGAGTTGGTATATTGGTCTTCTTTTTTTCCTGATGGCCATGCGTTCAGTTTTCTTGAGATTTATGCTCAACCTTTTCTCTTCACTTTCTTTTGCTAACTTCTGTAGAAAGTTCTGCATTTTCCTTTCCATGTCTGTTATTAGCATCGTGTCATCCATGTATCGGATATTGTTGAGATTATGGCTGTCAATGACGAATCCTGGCAAGGCTTTCAAAGAAAGTTTGCAGTAGATGTTGCTGTGTTACTGTTATGATGAAGCACACCTATTCCTCAGATAATGGACTCTCCCTCTTATATTAATAAGAGTTAACAGGAAGTTAACTCGAGAAATTTTTAGAAGTTCATAGATCTTAGAAGTTCTAGAGGGTTCTTTAGAGTTCTACTGGAGTTCAGTAGAGCTACTTGGCAGTTGATATCAGTTGGCAGTTAGCCGAATACTAAGGAGTCAGCTTACAGTGGAAGATTACCAAGTTCCTAACATTTTCGGTGTGTTAAGTCGATTAGCAACCGACATCGCATGATTATAACCTTCAGTGCGAAAACTACTCCACAACAGTTACTTGATTTGTCATTTTGTACATTTACAACGAGTCTTTCTTCGATACTTAACGGGTTTAGTAGCGAGCTTACTGAGAAGTGTTCTGCATAACAATGACAGGGTATATACCGTGAACAGGCAGATATAATGTATAAGGTAATGGATGCAAGGCTGCACAGCTGTATCAGATTGCATTTCTAATTCAAAGGCAGCTGAGTCATCTGACCTTTGCAGCCATTTATTGACATATTACTGAGACAGGAACATTGGCACCACAAACTATGGCCTGACCAAAAAGAAGATATTCTACAGGATGTTGAAGATGATCCAGGTATCAGAACACATCATATGTTATGAAACTTTTGCTTTTCTTTTGTTGAGAGTAACCTCTAATTTTTGTAAAAGTATTTTTGATACACCCTGTATGTGTGTGTGTGTGTGTGTGTGTGTGTGTGTGTGTGTGTGTGTGTGTGTGTATATTCTTCAAAACAGAAGTTACTTTATTCTGATTGGTCCACACAGTCTATGCAGTAATGCCTCCCTGATTAAGGGGATTTGGCTTGTTTTTAACCTTTTAAAACTCTTCAACTTGAAATAAACCTCATCACTTGATAAGACACAAGTAGTGTCGAAACAAAATAGCTACTTTTGTAATGATATTATAACACATTTATGTTATAATTCCTGAATTAATATATATATATATATATATATATATATATATATATAAATTCAGGAATTATATATATATATATATATATATATAAACATTTCATCTGTTAACATTTTGGTCTCTCATGCAGTGTGACGTCACAGAACTGCATTACAAATTTACGACCTGCATCTGCTATTCAGTGACTGTTCTTGTTGCATAGCAATGTTTTATGTCAACATAAGATAATATCATCTTTGATGGTGGATGTCTTTATGTTAATGTCCCTGTAACCTCTCTTAAGATGGCTCAGGTGAGTCAAAAGCTTAGAACCAGCATAATAAAAAAATATCCAAATGTTGGACAATTTTTCTCTTTATTTTCACCTGAAATTAAAACCAAAATACAATGTTTAGAATGGCTCATGATTATAGACATTCATTGTCTCTTATATTTAACAATACATGTTTAAAAAATTATCTGCTGCTTCGATACACTATATATATATATATATATATATATATATATATATATAACTAGCAGTATAGCCCAGCATTGCTTGAGTGTAATGGAAGCTTTAAAACTAATCCATAGTTCTGGAGCTCAGACTCTTTGGACGTTGGCACGAAAGACTAAAAAGTTTTTAGTTAAAGCAAAACCGTAGACTAAAAGAAAATGAATGGATGTAAGTCAAATTTTGATTTCCTGGTATTGATTTATAGATATATATATATATATTATCGATTTTTTGCACTATTGTAATGACTGCAACCTTGAAACTTCTGAATATCGTTTCTTATGTCTTTGTCTATGAGTGTATAAAATTTGATTAAAATCGGACCACTCCTTCTATAACCCAATTTTTTCAATTATCGATTTTCAATATTTATCGGAGGTACCTCAACACAAAACCTAGCTAAGAACACTTGCAGACGCTTATAGTACAACTGTGTAAATTTTCAAGAAAATCGGTTCAGCCGTTTCGGAGTCTATAGGTAACGGATACACACACACACACACACACAAAAACACACACACGCACAGAGACAAAGTTCCATTTATAAATAAGTTTAAATAATGTTAAACAAATAAAAATTCAAACTGTCAACTAATGCCAGTTTTGTAAATTTCCACAAAATTGCTTAATATATATATATATATGCGCATGTAGCCAAGTGATGAGAACGTTTGCTTTCTGACCATGGAGCCTGGGTTCAAACCTCAGTATAATCAATTTGTCAGGAAGGTGACTTCTTGATGTTATTAGTCTGGAGTAGGCAATCCCAGCATGTAGTATCTTCGGAAAGTTCCTGAAAACCATACCATGGGTTGATCCAAGCATTATGAGTGAAATTGGATAGACATCTCTTATTGAAGGGTCGTTGATAGATGTGCTAGTGCAAAGTCACAAGTCATCGTGACCAAGGGTTTGAGCACTCTGTTTTTGTTCAGACTGTTGATCATGCTAGATAATGTGTTCATTCCCAGAAACTGTAATGAAGGTCTACTCAGCATAGTTGCAGTATCAACCATAGGTAGGCTCTGTGGTGGGTGCTGAAAAAACACAAGTATACCAAAGCAGGTGTCTGCAGTGGGGATTAGCTAGACACCCCAGTAGATGGATATCCTCAAATATGAGAGACAAGTCATTTTATATATATATACATCTATATATATAAAAGGCGAGATGTGTGTGTGTGTGTGTGTCCTTTATACAAATCCTCAATTTTTATCCGATTCTCACCAAACTTCACACAAATATTCATCAGGTTTCTGGTCATGTATTGGGCTACTTATTTTTTCCAATCCCCCCCACCCCGATATTGGAAATCGATACCCCCGATATTCGATCAGGTCTGATCAAGATCAGGTTTTCAGTCCTTTTATTTTAGTTTTTGCTTTGGGTTTTGCTTTAAGTAGGTATAATTGTAGTTCTTAGTCTCAAACATCATACCATTTACTTAGAGGACGTATTTAGCCTTCAAAATTCAGTTTATGATGAAAAAACTTATTTGATATCAATATCAGGAAATCAAAATTTGACTTACATCCATTTATTTTTCTTTCAGTCTACGGTTTCTCTTTAACTGGAAACAACTATTGCTTTTTTGTCTTTTGTGCCAACGTCCAAAGAGTCTGAGCTCGAGGACCATGGATTAGTTTTAAAGCTTTCATTACACCCAATCAACACTGGGCTATACTGCTAGTTTTACAAAGATAAATCTCATCATAATGAGTCAGTTGTACTTATAAGTACAATATTTTGTATTATATATATATATATATATATATATATATATATATATATATATATATATATATACTAGGTGCGATTGGTAAATTGTCGCAATTATTTTATTATTTCAAATATTCTTTAGGCTGAGTCTGAGCTGCAGGACCATGGATTAGTTTTAAAGCTTTCATTACACCCGAGCAATGCAGGGCTATAATGCTAGTATATATATATATATACACCCATATTTCTAGAGAGTGAAAATGAAAGAAATTTTATGATTTCGTTAAAGTAAATTATGCATGTGAATTGGTCAGTAATCCCACATTTTAACAGCGCCCATTATTTTCGGAATCGTTTGTTATTTTCTTTTTATGGGTGCAGTTAGCATTATTCTTATCTTTCTTTTCCTCTTCTGGTTTTCTTTTCTTTTTTAATCATCACCCTTACACACACCGCTACCACCACCATCATCATCATCACAAGCACTAACATTTTTCCCATAATTATTTACCTTAGCTATTTTGGGGAAGTTCCCTTTCGATGATTAGATTCTTCTTTGATGAGGAGGAACCAAAGATAATCTCCAAATTCTTATTTTGATTTTTTTTTTTTTTGTAATTTTTCCTCCTTTGGTATTGCTACTCACCAAAAACCCAAACTGACATTTTTCAAGAAAACACACACACACACACACACACACATATGTATTATATATATATACATATATATATATATATATATATATATATATAATGCTTTTATTTTGACCAGTAGGAGATAACTAAGCAATATAAATAACTCAAATTATTCCTTGGTCCCTCATCTTACCCTTAAAAAACTAAGTATCATAGTATTTTGGCAGTGTTTCCTTCCCCAAACACACACAAAAAACAAAAACGCATCAAAATTTGTTTCTTGTTTCTAAAGAAAAAGGATATTAATTGTCTATCAGTACAATATTGGAGAGAAAAAAATGGATTTATTTAGGTAAGCTTCGTTTTTTTTTTCTTCGTCTCCCATGTATATTTGAGACAAATGCAATTTCCTGTTTTCTCTCTGCTTCATTTTCAATTGGAATCGGCAAAATAGGAAAGATGAGGTGACGCATGATGAAGCCATGAAACAATTCAAAACATTTTGAGTAAGTCTTTCTTATTGCTTTTTCGAGCAAACAAGACATTTTTTTTACTTTTCATTAATTTTATCATATTTAATTTGAAATCACTTTTTTTATTTCCCTATTGCTTCTGCTTGTTTTACAATATAAATAGAGATGATCTGAGAAGTGTTAACCTTAATATCCAGCATTGATAATGCAAGGATTGACCTTTGCCTCATCTGGCTATCAAGGATTTTACAAGTATTATGAACATTATATCCATTATGAGTTATTATTTACAAAGCTTAGATTATTTTTACACAAGATGTTCTTGGAAATGAACATACATTAAATGTATATATAAAGTTAGTAGAGTGCATTGATAATGTAAGGGTTGACTTTTGCCTCATCTGGCTATCAAGGATTTTACAAGTATAATGAATATTATATCCATTATGAATTATTATTTACAAAGCTTAGATTATTTTTACACAAGATGTTCTTGGAAATGAACATACATTAAATGTATATATAAAGTTAGTAGAGTGCATTGATAATGTAAGGGTTGACTTTTGCCTCATCTGGCTATCAAGGATTTTACAAGTATAATGAATATTATATCCATTATGAATTATTATTTACAAAGCTTAGATTATTTTTACACAAGGTGTTCTTGGAAATGAACATACATTAAATGTATATATAAAGTTAGTAGAGTGCATTGATAATGTAAGGGTTGACTTTTGCCTCATCTGGCTATCAAGGATTTTACAAGTATAATGAATATTATATCCATTATGAATTATTATTTACAAAGCTTAGATTATTTTTACACAAGATGTTCTTGGAAATGAACATACATTAAATGTATATATAAAGTTAGTAGAGTGCATTGATAATGTAAGGGTTGACCTTTGCCTCATCTGGCTATCAAGGATTTTACAAGTATTATGAACATTATATCCATTATGAGTTATTATTTACAAAGCTTAGATTATTTTTACACAAGGTGTTCTTGGAAATGAACATACATTAAATGTATATATAAAGTTAGTAGAGTGCATTGATAATGTAAGTGTTGACCTTTGCCTCATCTGGCTATCAAGGATTTTACAAGTATAATGAACATTATATCCATTATGAATTATTATTTACAAAGCTTAGATTATTTTTACACAAGGTGTTCTTGGAAATGAACATACATTAAATGTATATATAAAGTTAGTAGAGTGCATTGATAATGTAAGGGTTGACTTTTGCCTCATCTGGCTATCAAGGATTTTACAAGTATAATGAATATTATATCCATTATGAATTATTATTTACAAAGCTTAGATTATTTTTACACAAGGTGTTCTTGGAAATGAACATACATTAAATGTATATATAAAGTTAGTAGAGTGCATTGATAATGTAAGGGTTGACCTTTGCCTCATCTGGCTATCAAAGATTTTACAAGTATAATGAATATTATATCCATTATGAATTATTATTTACAACGCTTAGATTATTTTTACACAAGGTGTTCTTGGAAATGAACATACATTAAATGTATATATAAAGTTAGGAGAGTGCATTGATAATGTAAGGGTTGACCTTTGCCTCATCTGGTTATCAAAGATTTTACAAGTATAATGAATATTATATCCATTATGAATTATTATTTACAAAGCTTAGATTATTTTTACACAAGGCCACAAGTATATAGTACTCAGTGATGATCAAAGTTGCTACTCTCTGGGGATGGTCAGCCACAATTGATCACAGCAAATTATGCGCTCTTTCCAAGAAACTATAACTAAAGTCTGCTCTGCTTAGTTGCAATAAAAACTACAGGTGTACTCTTTGGGTTGAACAGGCACCTGTAATAAGGATTTACTTTTCACCCTGACAGACAGGTGTTCTTGAAAATGAACATACATTAAATGTATATATAAAGTTAAAGTAGAGTGCCATACATCATACACACTTGGGCAATGATGTCTCTTTCAATCCATGGCTGACTAGACAAAGGGTTTTTATGCAGTAGACTGGTTGCCAGAATCCAATCTGTCCTAATAATTAACCCATAGCTGGAGGGAGAAGAGATGGATTAATACCTTTCCTAATGGTATTTGTGTGTAAGTGAATGCAACAAATTCAACTGGAATTCAAACTAAATGATATATATATAGATATATATATATATATATACATGTTACGGAAATTAACGAAATTTAACAAAACTTGGTTATAAGCAACTGACAATTTGTAATGAATTATTTTGAACATTATTTTTAACAATACTATGTAAATAGGGGTCGCAGGTTTGAATCCTGCTGGATAGCACACATTTTCGTCATAAAAATTTATCATGAAATAATCAGGCCGGTAGATATAAAAATAAAATACTGTTTAATTAAAAACAGAATATCTACTTAAATACGAGTATCGGTAAAAATAATGTTCAAAATAATTCATTACAAATTGTCGGTTGCTTATAACCAAGTTTCGTTAAATTTTGTTAATTTCCGTAACATGTTTACATTTGTTTGACATTACGATACATTACAGAGCAGATATGGTTTGTTTACGATAGATCGAAAATTGTGTTATATGAGCATGATAAAAACCTCGTCTGATCAAGAGGCTATTCATGGCCGAGTGGTTAAGACAGTACCAGATCAAATGGTAGCTTCCCCTATATAAATAGGGGTCGCAGGTTCGAATCCTGCTGGATAGCACACATTATCGTCATAAAAATTTATCGTGAAATAATCAGGCCAGTAGATATAAATATAAAATACTGTTTAATTAAAAACAGAATACCTTCTTAAATACGAGTATCGGTAAAAATAATGTTCAAAATAATTCATTACATATATATATATGTATGAAATTATATACATTTATTTCTACTGGCCTGATTGTTCATGATAAATTTTTGTTATGAAAATTTGTGTTATATATAACTTCATTTAGACTGTTGATCATTCATGGTCGAGAGGTCTAAGATGCACCAGATCAACTGGTGGCTTCCCCTATGTTGATAGGTATCACAGGCTGATTATTTAGGATAAATTTTTGTTACGAAAATGTGTGCCATTCAGCAGGATTTGAACCTGTGACCCCTATTCACTGGTGGCTTCCCCTATGTGGATAGGAGTTGCAGGTTCAAATCCTGCCAAATAACACATTTTTGTAACAAAAAATTATTGTAAATAATCAGGCCGGTAGAAATAAATATATATATATATACTGTTTGATTATAAACAGATTATCTACTTAAATATGAGTATCGATCAAAAATAATGTTCAAACAATATAATTTCAAATTGTTGGTTTGTTTATAACTATTTCGTTAATCTTCATTATATATATATATATATATATATGAAATGAATTGTTTGAACATTATTTTTTATCAATACTCGTATTTAAGTAGATATTCTGTTTTTTAATTAAGCAGTATTATATATTTATATCTACCGGCCTGATTATTTACGATAAATTGTTATTACGAAAATGTGTGCCATTCGGCAGGATTCGAACCTGCGACTTTCATTTACAGAGGCGAAGCTACCATTTGATCTGGCAACGTCTTAGACCTCTCGACCACGAATAGCCTAAATTCAAATTTTCTGAACCTTCTTTCTTCATTGTTGTGGCAAGAGCCAGTTACCTTCCTTACTGTCATGAATGGACTGATCCATTCATGATAAGTAGTCCTGGGTAATTGTCTAGCAAGAAGACAGAAAATAATACTGTTGCAATGACTTGTCTAGCTAAATATTGAATGCTACTAACCTGACTGATTTGGTTGAGTTTTCTTACCAGGTCCCACATCACATGCTTTAAAAATTTCTACTGGTTTTATTTTTATGATTTTAAGTATAAGTCTCCTTGTTTCATGTTTTATAAAACTGTGTTGTCACACATTCAGTTGACGATATTTTAATCATCCTTTGATAGAATTACTTATGTTCTACTTCTATGGGTCATGTCTCTTCCAGACATAGCCAGTCCTGGCCTTCCCCATCTCCCTATCCATTGTAGCTCTTAAGCCTTTTTCTCTTATTACTCCTTGTTGTATCACTGAGATGACAGGATGATACCCAAAAGATGTGTGCTGAGTTTTACACAGCATAATATACGTGCTACGGGATATTAATACAAATACGACAATCACCAGAAAACAGAACAACAAATAGTAGAAGAGAGTAGAGGTTAAGTCGTTAGAGCTGCAGAGAGCATTGTCCAATATTAATCATCAATGACACTTCAAATTCCAAGACTGCTTTATTTTTATAGCTATTCTGGTCCACAGACCATTCCATTCTTGAGAGTGCTAGAAGGGTGTTAGCTGCTCTACAACACTCCTAAAGCCTGCTGTGCCATTCATTTACTCAAGCCCATCAAGTATATCATATGTTGCTTTCCCTTCTTTCCCTCGATCTGTCCTGTGAGTATTAAATTCTCTAAGCTGTTCTTCTTCATTACATGCCCCAGAAACTTCAGCAGTCTTTTCCTGATGTTAGGTGTAAGCTTTCTTTTTGTTTCCATTCTCTCCAAAACCTTGTCATTGCTCTCATGTTTGATTCAATCACACATGAGTCAGTTAGATGCCACATGATACACACTTGGGCGATCATGTCTTGAAAAGACATGACTGAATGGGCAGAAGATTTTTCTGCAGTTGGTTGCCATTACATTCTGCAGTAGACCAGTTGCCAACCAAGACTAAAGAACTCAATCTGTTTTGCTGTTTAACCCATAGTAGAAGGGAGAAATGGATTAATACCTTTCTCAAACGTATTTTCATGTAAGTGAATGCAATGAACTCAACTGAAATTCAAACTCAGCTCTTTTATTTCTCATTCTGACTGATATCTACTGCACCACAATGCACATCCTCATCATATCAGTCAGTTAAGTGCCATACGTGAAACACACTTGGGTGATCATGTCTCGAAACACACATGACTAACTATGCAGAAGATTATCCTACACTAGGTTGCCATTACTTTCTGTGGTAGACTGGTTGCCAGCCAAGGCTATAGAACCCAATCTGTCCTGTTGTTTAACCCATAACTGGAGGGAAGAGATAGATTAATACCTTTCCCAAGGGTATTTGCACATAAGTGAATGCATTGAATTTAACTGGAATTTGAACTTGGCTCTCCGATTTCTCATTCCGAGCCAATATCCAATGCACCACAATGCAAATTTGATAAACTTTTTAATTTCTCTACAAGAGATCTCAGAAAAACTTAAATAACTTTCGTTTCTGGTTCTTATAAAAGAATATAAGCAAACTCTTTCTGAAATTAAGTTTACTGATTGCTGTTAAGTCTGCTGAAGTATTTAAAAATGCATGAACAAAAGTTTTAGGGAAATCTATGACATAGTGGAAAATATGTCCAGGTAACATTTTTCTATTCTCGGCAGATGTTCTATTATCCCAGCATATGATATTTAATAACAAAAGTGATAAAAACATAAAGAAAAGTATAACTAAGTGAATTCAGCTTAACCATGTACACTCGAAACATATTTAAAAAGTACTTTAAAATTTAAAATTCTCAGGTGTTCCTTTTTTCATGTGCATGAGTGATTACATCGATATAAATATCATTTAGTCCAATGAAGTTACATGAAAATGTGTAGAAAGTGCTTTGATCATCCAAAATAAATTTGTGTCCAGGTTCTTACAGCATTTCACTATTCTTGACAGCTCGTCTATCATCACAATGTGTGATATTTAATAAAAAAGTGATAACATAAGCCAAAAGAAAAATATAACTAAATGAATCCAGCTCAACTATCTACCCATGACACATCTTTAAAAATACTTTAAAATTTGAATTTTAAAATTCTCAGTCCCTCTTTTTTTTCATATGCATGAGTTATTGCATCGACATAAATATCATTTTGTCCAATAAAGTCACACGAAAATGTAGAGAAAGTGCTTTGATCATTCAAAATAAATTTGTCTAGTTTCTTACCTTTTCTCTATTCTCTACGTTCTAATCTCCCAATGTAGGATATTTAATAACAAAAGTGATAAAAACATAAAGAAAAGTATAACTAAGTGAATTCAGCTCAAACATGTACACTCGAAACATATTTAAAAAGTACTTTAAAATTTAAAATTCTCAGCTGTTCCTTTTTTCATGTGCATGAGTGATTGCATCGACATAAATATCATTTTGTCCAATAAAATCATACGAAAATATATAGAAAGTGCTTTGATCATCCAAAAGTCCAGGTTCTTACAACATTTTCTCTTTCTTGGCAGATCTTCTATTATCAATAAATGGAATTAAGAAAAAAAGAAATTAAATGAAATCAGTAAATGATCAAAACATATATTAAAACAACTTAAAATTAAGTTTGTTTCCATCATTTTAGTTATTAAATATCATACATTGTAATAAGAGATCTTCCAGGAAGGGTGAAATGTTATAAGAACCGGGATGTAAATTTGTTGTGGATGATCCAGCAATTAAATCAGTTTTTATATATTTTTGTTTTAATAAATTGCTTTCTTTTAATTAGAGTTGTATTTTTTAATAAAAATTTCGGCCAGACTCAATATGGTGAGTGACTAATGTATCGAGTGTGTTGCTTTGTAAAAGGTTCCATTTGTGTACATATAAACTTTCATTTAAGTTCCTTGAGATTTATCCAATGTATTCCTTGTGGCATTTATTACAGGTAGTAGAGTAAATTTTGACTTATAGTTTTGACTTATAGTTTTTGTTGTAGAGTGGCTGACACCTCTGCAGTACTTTCAATGATGAAATGGCCTATGGCCTGAAATGTTCTATTTAAGTAAGGAATAGTAGCATTCAAGGCATAATATTCAAGTGTCATTTGAGTAATATTTCATCATTACTTCAGGGACTATTGCAATCTAAACCACCTCCACCCTGTGTTGTAAGTTTTGTCTTGTCTGTTATTGTAACTGTTGTACTATTCTGTGTATATCCGTTTAGCACCTGAATATCCGTTTAGCACCTGAATATCCGTTTAGCACCTGAATATCCGTTTAGCACCTGAATATCCGTTTAGCACCTGAATATCCCATCACACTTTCTCTGTTTATCACATTCACTTTGATAATATAACACTTTTGTTTGTTATTAAGTATTTTATTATTTTAGAAATAATTGTAATAATTTTTAAAATAAACTTAGATAATTTCTGTTCAATTATAGATGTGATAGATAATTCCTGTCATTTGTACATATGTGTAATTGCATCGATATAAGCATTTTTTTTTAGTTTTGTTTAATGGCATATCAGTCTCTGTGGGTGATGTAATGCCAAAAAAGTTGGGTTTTAAGGTATTTTTTTCTTTTTTTTTTAATGTTCGGTTATAGTGAGATTTAGTCAGATTTTAATGAAAATGTTTTGTTTTTATTCTTTTTTATTTTAGAAAACTGAAAAAGTCTTCTAGTTTTGTATTAAAAATGTTTTGCTGAGAATAATTTTTTCTTCAAAAATGTATTCTTGGCAATATTTTTCCTTTAAAAATATATATTTTTCTAAAAAAGTATATTTTTATACTTTCATAGTGTTTTGACCCCATTTTGGGGTTAACTATTTGTCCATAGCTGGGACCCTAATTGGGTGAACCTGGGAACAACAGCAATTAAGAGGTGGTTTCATGCTCCTCACAACCTCCCAATCAGAGGCCTTGCTGCTGGATGCAGTTTACCGTCATGCCCAGGACCACTATATAAACATCACTTTAGTCTGATGACGTCCTAAAGATCATAACACATCTTACAAAAATTTTTCCATTTTCTCATAGATTTCCCTAAAATTGTTCTTGATACATAAAAATGTATATATCGTTTTCCCATGAACAACAATAAATTAAAAAAAAATGGAATTTTCTTGATTTCTTTCCATTTTGTTTTTTCTTTAATGGAAGACGTGAATCTCTCTTTTCAGGAAATTTGATTTTATTATTCTTTGTTGAATTTGATTAATTTCTTTTTTTTATTTATTGTGCGGTCAGAGCAGAACAAAGATTTACATTATTAAGGTTCGCATAACAAAGATAAAAGAACATTATGCTAAAAAAGTGTAGATTGAGTGAATTTGCATAAGAATAAACCAATACAAATCTATCCTTTAAGATATCTGTAAACATATATGTACTTGAAATGATTTGTTTCAACATTATTTTTGATCGATACTCGTATTCAAGTAGATATTCTGTTTATAATCAAACAGTATTATATGTTTTTATTTCTACCGGCCTGATTATTTACGATAAATTTTTGTTATGAAAATGTGTATACTATGCTAACAGTTTCTGTCCTTGCACCTCTCACTTGTAGAATTCTTGTCCAGCTGCACACTTTCCAGCCAGCTTCATTCTTCAAAAATTTAAATGCATGTAAATATATATATATATATATATATACATATATATATATATTATGGAAATTAACGAAGATTAACGAAACATGGTTATAAACAACTGACAATTTGAAATGATTTGTTTGAACATTATTTTTTATCAATACTCATATTTAAGTAGATTTTCTGTTTATAATCAAACAGTATCATATATTCTTATTTCTACTGGCCTGATTATTTATGATAAATTTTTGTTACAAAGATGTGTGTCATTTGGCAGGATTTGTACCTGTGACCCCTATCCACAAAGGAGAAACCACCAAGTGATCTGGCGCATCTTAGACCTCTTGACCACGAATGACGATTAGTCTAAACAAAGTTAAATTAAGCTTATAACACAACTTTCAAATTCATCATAATAACCATATCTCCTCTGAAATGTATCGTAATGTCAACAAATGTAAACATGTTATGGAAATTAATGAAGATTAACGAAACTGGTTATAAACAACCGACTATTTGAAATGATTTGTTTGAACATTATTTTTGATCGATACTCGTATTTAAGTAGATATTCTGTTTATAATCAAACAGTATTATATATTTTTATTTCTACCAACCTGATTATTTATGATAATAATGACGCACATTTTTGTAACAAAAATTTATCGTAAATAATCAGGCTGGTAGAAATAAATTTATAATACTATTTGATCATAAACAGAATATCTACTTAAATACGAGTATCAATCAAAAATAATGTTCAAACAAATAATTTCAAATTGTCGGTTTGTTTATAACCATTTCGTTAATCTTTGTCAATTTCCGTAATATATAGTGGGGTGCGTGTTCTTTGGATGTTCGGAGTCACCAGTTTATAGTGGGTTATCCGTTATAATGAACTGTATGTGTGTTGAAACAGATTAGTTTGATTTGGTTTTGTTAGTAGATAGCTCACTATAAGAGGGGTACAAAACAAGAAAATCAAATTGTATATAGAAACAACATTTTTATATATATATATATGTATATCAATTAAGGTCTTTACAAATAAAAGTAATGTCTTTTGGTTGGTACATGGTCATTAAAAATGTTCATAGTAGTAATTACTGAAAATGTTTATATACATATGTATGTATGTATATGTGAATATTTGTTTGTTAGGAGTGTCTTTGAAGTCTCCACTCAGTTGGTCAGTTATTAAGTAGATTGGTGAACAGTGAAGAAAAAGAAGATGAGAGAGAAAAAGAGGCAACAATAATACAATTGCTTGACATTTGTCAATGGATGTGTTAATTATGCTCCTATTTTCTCTACTGAGATTGTCTTCTTGCCTTGTCCTTTTATTTTATTTTCTGGGGCTCCAAACAGGTCATTTTAGAATTCACACCCTGGATATAATTCTGGGCTTCCCATTGGACAACAAACAAACATCATCGGTTTGCAAAAAGGGTTTTGTAAAAGAAATTTGATATTTTGTTTTATACTTAACGATTATTTGAATTTTTGTTTTTGTTTTATGTTTCCCCATTTGCTATTTGCTAAAAAACATTTCACATCGAGGTGTGAATATTCACGAGTTTTGTGTGCAAAGTTTGTACATTCCAGAAAAATCTTTTTTTTTTCATGCTTTTTTTCTAACAAAATCAATGAGTCAGATCTGAATTTTAAACTTTGAATTTGTTTTGTTCACTACATATATATGTACATTTATAAAGTAATTTTGATTTGCAATCATTAGGGACGTTGTATATCAACATAATAAAAGTTAGATAGTGTACACACACATGGCTAGTGTCTACTACCTACAAACCTTCAGACTTAAGGGAGCAAGCCTAATTGAGGGTGTTGGCAGTGCATTGTGACTCTCAGTATCTAATCAATATTTCCATTTTTTTACCTACATTTATAAATGTTGCAATTTAAACTGAGCACAATTGATCGATAAAGGATGAAACATTTTTGTAGATTTTGATGTCATTATGGGTTCTTTTTTTTGTCCAAATACATGAATCTGCTTTGTTCATGCTAATTTTAAAAACCACTATAAAAGGCACTGTTTTTATCCTTAATGTTAGATGTGCTAAAAATTATTCAAATTTTTAAAAAGAAAAATCTCAAGTTTATGATAAAAATTGCTGCAAGACATTGAAGATTTATTTAAGATGGAATGATGTATTATGACATGTCTCTAATTTGTATTTAGATACATTGCATATATTTAAATTTTTCTAGTTGAATTTTTCAGTATAATGTATATGATCCATTCAGTCAGTCAGTTAAGTACCATGTGCGATACACGCTTTGGGCGATCATGTCTCCAAAGAGACATGACTGACTGGGCAGAACATTATCCCGCAGTAGGTTGCCATTGCTTTCTACGGTAGACTGGTTGCCGACCAAGGCTATAGAACCCAATCTGTCCTGTTATTTAACCCATAACTGGAAGGAAGAGACGGATTAATACCTTTCCCAAGGGTATTTGCGCGTAAGTGAATGCGAGGAATTCAACTGGAATTCGAACTCGGTTCCCTGATTTCTCATTCCGAGCTGATATCCAATGATCCACAACGCACATCCTGTACATAATTAGGTTACAATAGAATTTGTATTTTTCATACTAACTTATGAAAATCCAGATTGAGGTCCCCGTATCATAGATTCAATGGTGTCGTATTATAAATGGGGGGTATGAGACCCTTGCATTGGCCCTGTAAACATACACACACACAGAGCAAATGTTAAGAGGTCCTTTAGTTTTACCAGTTCAGACATTTACAGCTAAGACCTGTTATGCAACATAGACAGGATTGAATCATCCTTATTGCTTTCATATTCCATCCGTAAGGAGGAAGTTCAGACATCGTCTTCCTGAAAAATTTAATGGAATAGATTCCTACAAGGATGTTTACCTAATTACTACAAACTTAACATTTTCAAGTCTATGGTCAACCATTATCTATCCTACTTATCTTTATAATTCTGTACTTACTTCCTCCTTTTATATCCATACAATAACCTCAATCAGTAAGCAGTAACACTTGAGTGGCTCTTGAGCCTTGTATTTCGAAATAAATTTGAAAATATTCCTGTTTTAGATGTATCAACTGATATATTTAAATTTTGTATTAAGAACTTGAATAAATTCCTGCTGATTTTTCATGAAAAGTAATATTTTATTTACAAAAATTAGTAAAAAACATGTCACTAAAAGTATTGTCCATTCATAGCCACTACTTTTTCCCATCTTTCTGGCAGCATTTCAATTCCACGTCAGAAAAGTAACGTGTCTTTGAGGTTAACCATGAGCTGACCCATTTTTTGGCATCTTCATGAAAATTAAAGTGTTGTTGAGCCAGGCTATGTGATATCAATCAGAACAAGTGATAGTCAGACAAGAAAATGTTTGGTGAATACAGTGGGTGGGGAGGGACTTCTCATTTAAGTGTTTTCAAATAGGTTTTCATCCATTTTGCAACATTTGGTCTAATATTATCATGTTGCAAAATCTCTTTGTCATGTCTCTGCTGGTATAACAGCTGTTTTTTCTTTAATGCTAGGCTCAAATGCTTCAATTGTAGTTAATAGCAATTTAACAGGATAGTTTCACAAGGTTTGCTTCCAGTTGTTTGCCTGCAAACTTTTTTGGTGCTCCAAAAGTTTCTTTATCTTCAACATCAAAATCATTATTTTTAAAGCATTTAAACCAATCTGCATGTTGTTTCCGACAGAGCATGGGCGCCATAAGTCTCAACAAGAATTCTGTGTGCTTCAGCTGCAGATTTATTTTGAATAAAGTAGTACCATAAAATTCCTCACAAATACACTCCCTTTGGCACAAAATCTGATATGTTTAACACTATGAAAAACAGTTGCTTATACTCGGTCAAAATAATATACACTGAGTTTCAAGCTTGCCTATAGTACTTTTTGCAGAATGTGTTACCATCTGAAACTACCTGCATGCAGTTCTTGGAATGTCATCTACTGGAAAACAGCAGGAACTTATTCAACATCCTTTGGAGTAGTAATTATTGCCTAGTTCACACTCCACTCACGTCTATTGAACAGGTGTAGAGGCTCATCTCTTGTTTCCTGTTTAGGATGTGGTTTAAGGCTTTCTCTTTTCTAATCTTTTCACTCTTACGTAGCCCCATGCACATCAGTGGTGTTACAGCCTTGTTCGGGGTAATATGATTAAAAAAAAAACAAAAAAAATTCATAAAAATAATGCTGAAAAGTTCTCAGCTCATCTAAAAAATTATTTCCAAAACAATTTTTGATTCTTTGGTAAGATTTTGGAAATTAGGTAAGGCCTAAAATTTTTCAGTTCTCTTTTGCACAGAATAATATAAAATTCTAACAGACATAAAGTGGGTGGTCAGTTTTATATTGTTGTTATGTAAAAAAAAAAAGAAGTGATACCTCCAGAGTTATCAGGGAGAGCTAAAAATTCTTAGCCTACCCAAGAATAGATTTTTATTTTTATATTCTAATGTTTGATCATTTGTTCAGCTTTTGCCATGTGATTTGGACATAAAACTTTTCAACTGTCCATTGTTACATTAATATAAAAATCTACTAGGTATAAAGTGAGGGTTCATTTTTATGTTGTTATTAAGTAATAAACAGATCCCCTACCCAAAATTAATATATATAAGTCATATATGATACATGTTTGTGTGATCATGTTTTTTTCAATTCATGACTGACTAGGCAGAAGATTTTCTTGATATAGGTTGTCATTTCTTTCTACAGCATACTGGTTGCCAACCAAGGCTAGAGAACCCAGTCTGTCTTGCTATTGAACCCCTAGCTGCGGGGAGAAGAGATGGAATAATACCTCTCCCAAAGGTATTTGTACGTAAGTGAATGCAAAGAATTTGGTTGGAATTTCAACTCGGCTCTCTGGTTTCTCATTCTGAGCCAATTTCCACTACACCACAATGCATTATATATCAGGGAATGCCATAAAGTCCTTGTCCTGACCAAGAAGAGATTCCAAAACAAATTCTGATGTTTGGTCAAGTTTTCTGATAATGAATCAAGTTCAGAAATTTTCAGCATTCTCTTGTTATACAACTGCTGGACATAAAATGGGGTATATGTTTTTATATTATTATTAAGTAATAAACTCATCAGCCCAAAATTATGACATACAATGGATGCTGAAAAGTTCTTGACCAGAACAAGAAGAGATTCCAAATAAAATTCTGGTATTTGGTCAGGTTTTAGAAAGTGAGTCAAGTCGAGAAATTTTCAGCACTCTCATATTATACAAGTGCTGGACATAAAATGGGGGACATGTTTTATATTGTTATTAAGTAATAGACTGATCATCCCAAAATTATGATATGAAATGGATGCTGAAAAGTTCTTGACCAGAACAGAAGGGTTTCCAAAACAAATTATGGTGTTTGGTCAGGTTTTGTGAAGCAGGTTGGGTCAATAACTTTTCAGCATTCTCTTATATTAATAAAAAAATCTTCTTCTTCTATGTGTCCTGTCCCTTCAGGACATAGGCGATCATGGCTTTCCACATTTCTCTATCCCTGGTGGCTCTGAGCACGCCTTCTCCTGTTTCACCATGCAATCCTTGTTCCGTCATCCACCTGATTAGGTCCTTCAAATATGTTATCCATTGCTTTCCCCTGTCTCTTTTTCCCTCTATCTGGCCTGTTAGTATCAGATTCTTCAAGCCCTCCTTCCTCATTGCATTGTCAGGAACTTCAGCTGTCTCTTCCTGATGCTCAGTATTAATTTCCTTTTTGTTTCCATCATTTCCAAGACGTCCTCATTGCTCACATGCTTGATCCATGATATTTGCAGCATCCTTCTGTAGAACTACATTTCAGTTGCTTCAAGTTTTTTCTTCATCTTTGATGGTATTATCCAGCATTCACTGCCATGTGTGAGGGGGATTATTGTTTTTATATTGTTATTAAGTCTTTGTAGGTTTTGCAGTGTGATGGTTTATTATTTCTGGGTTATGGTTGGGTGTTTGTGGTTTTGCGTATATTTGTGTTTGTGTATTTATATACATGCAAGTAGTAGGAAAGATATGATTATATAAACATGCATAAAGCCAACAAAAACAAACATGCCCAAAACCACAAACACCGAAATATGACTCAGAAAAAATAAACCATCACACTGCAAAACCTACTAACACAGTAAGAAAGAGGTCAATACAACAAGAGCCAACTCAAACTTAAAAGAAAGCAATTAAGCTGACACTTATTCAATACACTCACATGTACACTAGAAAGCAATAAATTAAACACCTGCACAAAAAAAATAAAAATAAAATCAACCAATCACAAATAAGGCCACTCTCACAAAAATCATACCATATTTCATATAAAAAAGAAAAAAAACTGGGACCTGTTGGCAAACCAGCTCTGACGAGTGAGAACATAATAATGGGGTCCTCACAAAACTTGAAGTCAGCTGCTCAGTTAAAGTGACACACTTTGTGCTTATCAACGCTGTATACCAACCCTGATATTGAGCATGTTACAATAAAAAACCTGCTTGCCAAAATACATTTTATTAATAAAACCACTGAAAAACAATAACCTTGGCACTAAACATTATCACAACTCATCTCTATATATTTATATATATATATGGGCAGCAATCCCTCTTTTATGCAAGGTACTGCAATTTATTTTCTTTGTTGTTGCTGTAATTTGTCAGTTATTTTTTTAATGAACCATGTATAAAAGAGGGATTGCTACTCAAATACACAACTATGAAATTACATGATTTAGTAGACAACATGAAAAGTAAACAGCAGTACCATGTCAGTTCTTTTTAACCAAACTTATATGTGTGGCTAAATAAAGAAGACTGTATTTCTCTTACCTATGTATTTCGTCCTGTGATGGACTTTATCAAGGCAAAGAGATAAAATAGTTTTTATTTTAAATAAAGTATTTATAAACAAAGAAATGGTTGATAACTAGAAAAACACTCACAAACTATTAATAAAATTTACAGAAATTATTCAGCATTTAAAAAAAATGTCATAGTTCATATTTGAACAGAATTTTTTTATGTGCAGTGTTATGCTATGAGATGTTAAAACAATATAAATTAAATGTTTTCATTGGATTTTTTTATGTATATTTTTGTTGTGCATGTTGGCCTGAGAAAGTATTGTTTCTATAAGGAAAGGTGAGATTTAGAAAAAAAACTGGGGTGTAGATTGATATTTTGGTAATATTGGATGGTGCACTCTTGAGAATTTTCATTCTTAATAAATTGTTTTCTTTTTTATGGGTATTGCAATTTTTAGGTCAAAGTTGTGGTCAAATTTATTTCTGTGAATCACTAATGTATTCATTAAATTATTATTTGTGATGTCTCTTTTGTGATGTCTCTTTTCATATATATGTTTGTCTTTAAGTTTCTACCTGTTTCTCTGATGTAATTTGAAGAGCAATTTTGGCAATTTATTTTATACCTGCTTCTGAGTTATGATGGTTTGAGATTTTTTTTTTTAGATCTGACCATGTCCATAATAGTTTTTGAGGTGGTTGTTACTATTTGGATGTTGTGTAAATGGAATAAGTTATTCTGGATAGTGGATGATATGGAATTTGTAGGTAGTATAATGTATCTGTTATTGTTTAATTTATTATTGTGGATAATGTAATTTTTTTATTTAACTGTACTGTTCTTTATCTGAGATTATAACTGAGTATACTTTGGCATACATATATATATATATATATATATATATATATATACATATATAGTGTATCGAGGCAGCAAATAATTTTCTAAACATATACTGTTAAATATAAGAGACAATGAATATCTATTATGTTTAATCATGAGGCGTTCTAAACGTATTTTGGCTTTAATTTCAGTTGAAAATAAAGACAAAAATTCTCCAACATTTGGAATAATTTTTTTTTTAATTTGGTTCTAAGCTTTTGGCTCACATTAGCCATCTTCAGATTAATAAAAATTATCCAAATGTTGGAGAATTTTTGTCTTTATTTTCAACTGAAATTAAAGCCAAAATACGATATATATATATATATATATATATATATATATATATAAATAACTTTCTTCTCATGAACTCTCATGTATCTCTTCAGCTCAGCATCAGAGCTGCAAATTTTATCACAAATCTAACTTAAGTACCCTACAGGTCAGTCAGGAAGGAAATTTATATATTCAGTATTAGACTACTAATTTTCATGTGATCTTAGATGACTAGCAAATTCAGCACAAAATAGAACCACTTCCTCAAAGATGTTTAATTTTTTTTTTTATAATTATATCGCCCCTGTTTTTGCAGGGTTTACATAGGAAAAAAGTTATGAGAAAGAGTGACATGTTATAGTGGGTGTCAGGAAGTGGATAAGAGAAGGATAAGAATACTGATAAGAGTAGAATGGATGGAGAAAGGAGCATGAGAGAAGATTCAGGTAGGTCAGATAGGAGATGACTTTTGACTTTACATTTAAATTCTTGGAGATTGTAGTTGTCAGGAAAGCAAGTAAATGGAAGGGAATTCCACAGGCAGGGAGTGTGAGAAAAGAAGCTGATGGAGTAGACAATTTATTTGCGTTTACAATTTATTGGTTTCACAGTAAAAGGGTGGGACCTAGTTGCTAATCTTGTGGCTCGAGTAAATTTATATATAGGGGACACAAGTGAGCTAAGTTCATTGGAGCAGAAGCCGTGAAAGTATTTGTAGAAAATACAAATACACACAGGCTCAAAATGAATAACTTCTGGAATTGAGTCTACATTGCCTTTCCTAAGACACATTGAGTAGCAACTAAGTTCCCGCCATTTTTTAATTAAATTGTTTAAAATGTTTAACAAAAATAATAACTAATTAATCAATAATGTATTTGCCCTTGTTGTTTACAACTTCTTTCCAATGTTCAACAAGATTTTCAATACCTCGTTGGTAGAAATCACCCAATTTTGACTCAAAAAATTGATCCAAGTAAGCTCTCAATTCTGTATCGGTATTGGACGAAACTCCATGCATTTAAAAGAGATCAAAAGAGGTGGAAATCCATAGATGCTAAATCAGGAGAGTACCTATCATGAGTACCTATCATGAGTACCTATCATGAGTACCTCACTTTTATGCTATTAAATAACCCAAAGAGGTTGATGTGCCATTAAACAAAACTTAAACTCAAACTCAAACAACTTAAACACTCAAAACATGAGGAAAAACTAACAACTTCAAAAACAAAACCCTCTTGAAAATAGCTAAAGAAGTGGCTGAAAACACTTGGGACAATGAAAATTACAGAAAATATCTGTACTCCCTTACCCCTACAAAAAAGTAAAATACCAGAAAAATTTTAAAAAATTTAATTTTTGCTTTATTTACTGCAAGACATTTAAAAGAAAAGTTGCTGCCCATATATATATATATATATATATGGTAATTATTATTATAATAATAATAATAATGAAATATTGCAACTTGATAGCTATAAAGTTTTGGTGTTAAAACACCATCATCAGACATTCTGATGGTGGGGTTTTAACACCAAAACTTTATAGGTATCATATTTATTATGTCCTTATTATTATAATAATAATTACCATATATTTATCCTCTACTTTTGTATAAGTAAATATCTAACTGTGGGATGTACTTCCATTAGTAACCATTACTCATATTACTATTGTATTTTATATATATATATATATATATATATATATATATATATGTGTGTGTGTGTGTGTGTGTGTGTGTGTGTGTGTGTAACATTTCAGATATAATTCAAAATTATCTGTGAAAAGACAAGAGGTAAACTTGAATTTGCAGAGGATGAAACATTGGGTAATATAAATATATTTTCTGTTATCTTTATTCATTTACATACATACATATGTGTGTGTTTGTGTAGAGGGAATGATGCTAAAATTGAATTAATCTAGTCAAAAGAATAAAATGAATATCTACAATAAATAGAAACATTTGTCTTCTCTTTATCTTATGCCTATATCAATGGAAAATTAATTGCCAGTTTGGGTGGAAGATGATCGACAATTCAATGCTGGAGTTAAGTTGATTCTGTTTTATTGTTTTTTGGGTTTTTTGTTCTTTGATTTTTTTTTTTTTTGCTTTCTATTTGATTTTTAATTGTTTTGATATGTTGTAATTTTTGTTCTGACAAAAAAAAAATTGCTTGCAAAATAAAGATGGTAATAGAATAGAGGTCATTGAGCAAAAAGAATTGGAATTGCCGAGGTTGTCTTTTACAGAAAATAATTAGCTTTTGGGTAAAGAACAGATCTTGGATAGAAGGCAGCATCTGGAGAATTGATTGAAGGTTGAAAGAATATGGAGTAAAAAAAATTAATAAAAAAAATGTGTATAGAGTCCCAGAAAATGCTTTTTGGTCATTCACGCAGACTTTAAAACCCTTTTTCGTTAATATTTATGCAAACCCAGAAATACAAATGCAAGAAAAGAAAGTTTTTTTATTACATTTGTTTGTTTAATGTTTTATCAGGCTCAGAGATTCTTTTTTTTTGTAAAAAGAATATTTGCTATTTTGATGGGGTGTATGTAAATTTTTTTACCTTCTCTTCCGTGTTTCATCATTTTTGGTTCAACTTTTTTTTTCCTTTGTGCTTTTTTTTTATCACTTGTTCATTTTGTCTTCATCTTCTCTTTCCTCTCTTTTTTTTTTGGTTTATTATTTTTTTTTTTTACCATCATGTTTTGTTTTCAAGATTGATTTTTTTTTCATCCCCTTTTTTAATCTTTCTCTTTCTCCTACTTTTACAACCTCCCCATCTTACTTCTTTGCATTTTCTTTTTCTACCCTCTTTAGCCTTCTTTGTCACTTAATTCTTCTTTCTTTTTCTCTTTCTCTCTCTCCTTCTCTGTTTAGAATCATGTCTGTCATTTTATTATATTTTTTTATTTTTAATCTAATTTTTTCTACTTTCTTCCTCTTTCATTCTTTGGTCTTCTTCATCCTTCATCATCTGGGAATGATTTTTATCCAATCAATGATTAAATCTGCTCTCCTTTTTTTACACCCCCTTTACAAATTGATACTTATGTTTTCATATATTTTTATGGGACAGACTTTATTTTGAGCCACAAGGTGAAGGGAGGGCTTGTTCTCAGCAGCCATCCTTCATCTTCCTTAAAAAAAAAGAAGTAAATCTTTATCTGACATGAAGCAAATATACTGATTGTCTTCCACATTGGCTCATTAATCATGACATTGACCTTTTTATTCATAAACAAGCACACTACCTCCTCTCTCCTCCCCGTAAAAAAAAATGACTGAATTATTTTACTTATGCTTGGTACATCTGCCTAGAATCTGCAAATAATGTTTTCTTCTTTTTCTATGTGACGTGCCTTTTCATGATGTGGTCAATCATAGCTCTCCACAACTTCCTAACCTTCATAGCTCTTAGCAGTGTTTGTCTCAACAATATCCCTTCAAGTTCCTGTTCTGCCATCCATTTACATAAGCTTGTTCGGAAGGTTGGTGACTGCTTCCCTCAGCTCCCTTTGCCTTCATTATATCTTGTGAGTGTCAAATTCTCTAATCCCTCTTTTCTCATTATGTGGGCTACAAATTTCAACAGTCACTTTCGGATTCTAAATAAAACCGTCACTTTTGTTTCCCTACCTTTTAAAATTTTTTTGTTGCTCACATGCTTTATACACATAATTCTCAGTATCCTTCTGTAGAATAACATCTCTGTTTCCTCAAGTCCCCTCTTCAACTGTGAGCAAACTGTCTAGTATTCATGACTAACACTAAACCTACCACCCCTTGGAGGGGAAGCCTGAATGAGGACCTCAAGCAGTGTTATGTGACCCTCACTATCTTATCAGCATTTGCTTTTTTCATAAATTAAATTAAGCGCAACAGATAAAACATTTTTGCAGATGTTGATGTCATTCTGGGGTCTTTTTTTTTGGTTTGTCCAAATTCATGAATTTATTTTGCTTATGCGAAAACTTGAAAAAACACAATGTCAAATTTTCTATTGTTTATCCACAATTTTGAATGCATAAAAATTATTCAATATTTTAGCAGATGAAAGTGAGTAGGTGAAAATAGAAAACACAAAACCACCACCTACGCATATTCATTTAATAGACTTTGAATTACATCAGCTCATGTTCATCATAAACTTGCCTTACTTTTCCACGAAACTTCTCTCCCTAAAAAATTTGCAAGCCAATGATATCTTTGCTCTTGTATATATAAACATGAGGGTCATTCAATAAATAAGGTGAAATTGTTGGTATAAAGACTTTTAATGCAGGTAGAAGCTTACTTTTTTTCCTTTACTTCTTTTTCAAAGAGCTTTAATTGTTTTTGCAGATTGAAAAAAAATTTGAGAGTTTTGGAGATTAACAAAGATGGCCGACCAAAAACCATGTTCCAAGTTTTTGGTTGCTGAAGGGTGCAAACTAGTTAAAATTCATAGGAGAATGTCAACCGACATGTTTCAGTCCAAAAAATTGTCTACAAGTGGGCTAAATTATTTAAAGAAGTTTGAAAGTGACGATGAAGTCAAAAGTGCTGTGAGCGATTGGCTGAGACATCAGTCCAAGGATTTTTATGCTGAGGGAATACAGAAGCTTGTGCACAGATGGGAAAAGTGTGTGACACTGCTGGGAGACTATGTAGAAAAAAAAAAAAGAAAAACAGTAAGCTTCTATCTGTATTAGAAAGATTCATGATAGAAAAATTCACCTTATTTATTGAATGATCCTCGTACTTGACACAAAATTTTACATTTGCCTTGATAATGTCCCTCAGAAGATGAAATACTCCTCATAAGATAAGGTTTCCTTTTGTCTGTATTCTTATATATATACATATAAGTGATTTAAACTAATGGATATATATTCGACAGTTTGATATTTACTTTTAAAATTGTTTAATACAGTAGAAGAACATAAATTTATATAATAATTATTATTATTATAATAATAGCATACTCAAAAGTTATTAAGTTTCAATGTTCACCATCGTCAGGCAGTGAAATGTGGTTAATTTACTTAGTCACACACACACACACACACACACACACACACACACACACATATATATATGTTACGGAAATTAACGAATTTTAACGAAACCTGGCCATAAGCAACCAACAATTTGTAATGAATTATTTTGAACATTATTTTTACTGATACTCGTATTTAAGTAGATATTCTGTTTTTAATTAAACAGTATTTTATATTTATATCCTGCTGGATAGCACACATTTTCGCAATAAAATTTATCGTAAAATAATCAGGCCGGTAGATATAAATATAAAATACTGTTTAATTAAAAACAAAATATCTACTTAAATACGAGTATTGGTAAAAATAATGTTCAAAATAATTCATTACATATATATATATGTATATATATCTATATATATATATATATATAGTGATAAGAAGATTTAAAATAACAAAATTAAACTAAAAGTTAAACTAAACTAAAATAACAAAATTAAACTAAAAAATTCCATCATATTAGATGATTATAGCGGGTGGGAAGGTTATTATATTTTAAAAGAAATGTGCGTGATGACAAGGTGTTGGAGAGGATTCAAACTAGAAGAAAACTCATACTTAAAAGCAGGAAGAGAGAGATAAGGTTCCTGGTACATATAACAAGGAAGGAAGGTCTGGAGAATTTAATACTCACCAGACAAATAGAAGGGGGAAGAGGAAAGTAGCATGAGACATACTTGATAGGCCTGAACACATGGATGAGGGAACTTGGTTTGGAAGAGATATCAAGAGAAAAAAATATTGTTAGTGACTAGAGACAGCGCCAAGTCCATGAACGCCTACATCCTGAAGATGTACAGCATAGGAAGAACATGTTTAGGAATTACCATAATGTTAACATTCATTTGCATTTATTAATTTCATTTTAATAGACATTTTCTTGGAAATGTGGACTCATTTCGAAAAAGAAAAAAATAATTGTTAGAACAATGAAAAAATAATTTTTACAGTTGGTCAGTTAAGTGCTATACGTGAAACACGTTTGGGAGATCATGTCTCGAAAGAGACATGACTAACTGGGCAGGATATTATCCCGCAGTAGGTTGCCATTGCTTTCTGCAGTAGACTGGTTGCCAGCCAAAGCTATAGAACCCAATCTGTCCTGTTATTTTACCCATAACTGGAAGGAAGAAACGGATTAATACCTTTCCTAAGGGTATTTGCGCGTAAGTGAATGCAATGAATTCAACTGGAATTTGAACTCAGCTCACCGATTTCTCATTCTGAGCCGATATCCACTGGACCACAACGACAGTGATAAAATACATTTACTTCAAAACTCACACTATATCTAGTTTAAACTTTTTTCAACATGTTCCATTTTTATACCTTCGTTTTTTTCCTTACTTTCTGCTTTTTGTTTCCATGTCTTTTCTATGATTTATTTATTCCATTCTCAATGAGGAGTCTTTCTTTGATTTCAAATAAACAAATAAAATGAACTCATCAATAGCTGAAAATGAAATTTGATGAATGGAAACCTAATTACCATAAATCATGGCTTTGTTTAAAAATAAACTAAACAAAACCATTTTTTTTTTTAATCAGTATCACCCCATGTAAGACATAATAAGATCTTGACACCAGTCTGCTTCTTCTTCTTCTTCTTCATGTGCCATGTACTTTCAGGATGTAGGCAATCATGGACTTCCACTTGGCTCTGTCTCTTGTTACTTTCGATATTTGTTCTCTTTTAAGCCCCGCTTCGCCATCCATTTGCTCAGACTTAACAAGTACATCTCATGTTGCTTTCCCCTAGCTCTTCTTCCCTTTATCTGACCTGTGAGTATAAAGTTCTCTAGGCTCTCCCTCCTCATCACACATTCCAAGAACCTTATTTGTCTCTTTCTGATATTTAGTATGTGTTTTCTTCTCGTTCGTATTCTTTCCAACTCCTCATCATTGCACACGGGCTCTGTCCATGGAATGTTCCACATCCTTCTGTAAAACCACATTTCTGCTGCCTCAAGCCTCTCCTTCATCCTTGATGAGACCATCCAGCATTCACTTCCATACAGAAGCACTCTTTTTTTTTTTTCTAATGAGATTTTCCTGTCTTTTAGTATTCTGGTTAGCTTCTGAAATGCGTACTGTGTTTAAATTACAAAAAGTTTAGGTATCATAGCAAAAAGGTCATCTGAACAATTACAATGAAAGTACTTTTAGAAAAGGCACAGAGAGGCAACCTTACATCGGTGGGAAAGTGACTGATGCCTAGCTGCCAGATAAGGACTAATAATATTGCTGATTCTTTTTTGGACTTTATCAAGGAGCTCAAAGTAAATAGCAGGGGTGCCAGGCCATATCTGGTAGCAATATTTTAAGTATGAATAAATGGTAGACTTAAAGATATGTAAAACAGATTCTGTAGAGAAAAACTGTCTCACATGACAAAGTGAACCAACTTTTTAGCAGCTGTCCTAGCAATGAATTGAATATAGTCTTTCTATTTCATGTCAGCTGAGAGGTTAACATCGGCCATGAGAGTAAAATCTGATTTTGATTTCAATATGCACACATATATACACACACACACACACTATAATATATATATATATATATATATATATATATATTCTAATTATCTGAAGAAGGCTTGACTGCCTGTTAAAGGGTGCTGATTATTAAAGACCATTTCCATCCCAGTGATGAATACCTATGTCATCAGCATAGTATACTGGCTTAAGAAGGGGAGAGAGGATCACTGTCATCTAGTAGTAGACTTATTTATTTTTCAAAATCTTTTTATTTATTTCACCCCAAGCAATGTAGGACCACCACTAGTGTACAGAGAGTTACAGTGAAAAAAATGATTAGTTAGAGTGGGTATTGAAAAAAGTATAAAAGATGAATGGGATTCAAGAAGATAGAAGATAACAGTTGACATTGCATTGAAATCTTTAAAGATTGTAGCTATCAGGGAAGCAAGTAAATGGAAGGAAGTTCCACAGGTGGGAAGTGCAGAGAAAAGAAACATAGTGAAAAGGCAGGACTTAAATGCCTATCTAGTCAGTCAGTTAAGTGCCATATGTGATACACGCTTGGGCGATCATGTCTCGAAAGAGACATGACAGGGATAATCTTCTGACTGGGCAGAAGATTATCCCACAGTAGTTTGCCATTGCTTTCTGCAGTAGACTGGTTGCCGACCAAAGCTATAGAACCCAATCTGTCCTGCTATTTAACCCATAGCTGGAAGGAAGAGATGGATTAATACCTTTCCCAAGGGTATTTGCGCGTAAGTGAATGCAGGGAATTCAACTGGAATTTGAACTTGGCTCCCTGGTTTCTTGTTCCGAGCCGATATCCACTGTACCACAACGCGCATCCTCTAGTAGAAAGCTTAAATTGATGTGGATGGGGCACCAGGAAAAAAAGCTCATCAGAGAAGTTGCCATGAAAATATTTGTAGAAAGGACAGAGGGATGTGATATGGGCTGCTTAAATGATCAGTGCCAATCTCTTCACATCTTTCTTTGTAAATGCGTTGGGTATAGTTAAGGAAAAGATTAAATAGACTGTCATTTTCTCCTTGTCATATTTCTGATAAAGTCTGAAATATTTCTGTATTGAAGTCCCCACCAGACATGTAAGCTTTTGTGGACCAAAATTGTTCTTCTGTTAGATCAATGGATTCTGTGGATTAAAAACTTGGAAGACAGTTCCTAATAAATGAGAAGATAAAGTCTCTATTAATATTGCCATATGTTACTATGATGATAACATAGCAAGTATCTTCTTCTTTTATGTACTGTGTCCCTTCAGAACATAGGCAATCATGGCCCTCCACCTTTTTCTATCCCTTGTTGGTCTTAACATACAGTACTGTGCAAAAGTATTAGGACAAGAACTATTTTATCTTTTATGAGGCATGTTGACAGAAAATAAACAATTTAATTAAAGTAATTTTATTTGATTTACTCAACAAATGCTTTAATAAGAAAAAATACTAGTTACAAAATAAATTTAATATTTAGTATAATAGCCTTTTGCTTTGAAATAATAAAATAATTGTGACAATTTACCAATCGCACATAGTATATATATATATATATATATATATATATATATATATATATATATAGTACTGTGCAAAAGTATTAGGACAAGAGCTATTTTATCTTTTATGAGGCATATTGACAGAAAATAAACAATTTAATTAAAATAATTTTATTTGATTTACTCAACAAATGCTTTAATAAGAAAAAATACTAGTTACAAAATAAATTTAATATTTAGTATAATAGCCTTTTGCTTTGAAATAATAAAATAATTGTGACAATTTACCAATCGCATATAGTATATATATATAGTACTGTGCAAAAGTATTAGGACAAGAGCTATTTTATCTTTTATGAGGCATATTGACAGAAAATAAACAATTTAATTAAAATAATTTTATTTGATTTACTCAACAAATGCTTTAATAAGAAAAAATACTTGTTACAAAATAAATTTAATATTTAGTATAATAGCCTATTGCTTTGATCACTGCCTTCATTCTGTCAGGCATTGACATCACAAGTTTCTTCAATGAATCTATTGGTATCTCCTGCCAAGTAGTTTGTATTTGTTCCCAAAGTGTGTCTTGCAAAATAACATTAGATTTATCAATTCAAGAATGGGGAATAAGAAAAACATCAGTCATATCCAAGGATAATAGAATAATGAGTAGTTTAAAAAAAACTTGTTTAACAGAACATAGAAAAAATTAAATATAACTTCTTTTTAATACATTTCTTTTACACCTAGTTTTAAATAATCAATATTTATTAGCAATTTACGTGGCTTTTCACCCTGTATTTGAATTTCTGTGAGGTTTCTAGGAAAATCACCCCTGTTCTAATACTTTTGCACACTACTGGTAGTGTGCAAAAGTGTTAGGACAAAAGTGGTTTTAAACTTTATTTTGATGCCTCATAAAAGATAAAAATAGTTCTTGTCCTAATACTTTTGCACAGTACTGTATGTTGTCCTGTTATTTTCCTTCCAAACCCTGCTCTGCCATCAATTTGTTTAAGCTCATCAAGTATGTCAAACACTGTTTGACATACTTCCCTCTAGCTACCCTGTGAGTATCAAGTTCTCCAAGCCCTTCTTCCTCACTGTGTGTCCCAGAAAATTCAACTGTCACTTCCTGATGTCAAGTATAAGTTTCCTTTTCATTTTCATTCTCTTCAAAACCTTGTTTTGCTCATATATTCAGTCCATGTATCCTCAGCATCCTTCTGTAGAACCACATTTCTGTTACTTTGAGGTTTTCCTTCATCTTTGAGAAAATTCTTCTGCATTTGCTGCCATACTGAAGGACAGACATCACGTTTAAAAGTCCAGTACTCTTTTTCTTTGTTTCCTGTGAATTTTTCTTGTCTCTGCGTAGCTTTTGGAGTGTGTCCCTGGGCATGCCAATACGTCTTCAAATTTCAGTGTCACACTTTCTGTCTTCTGTTAGAACACTTCTCAAATATTTAAATTCATGTACCTGCTTGATTTTTGTATTCCCAACCTGTAATTGGCATTTTGGGATCTTCTTTTTACTGATGACCACGCATTCAGTTTTTGTTCAATACAGTGTCCTATTAGAGAGGTATACAATTTCTTAGAGTTGTTTGATGACAATTTTAATAAGTATCATCCCATTCAAAATAGTAAAGCCACTAAAACATCAGGGGTTACAGGGTGTGGAAGAATAAGGAACAGAAATATTAATAATAAGCAGTAAGAGGAAAGAGTAATCAGGAGGATAATAGATAATAACTGACATTGCATTTAAATTTTAGAAGATTAAAGTTGGCTGCAAAACATGGAGCTGGAAGGGAGTTCCACAAGGGAGAAGTGCACGAAAAGGAACTGTTTAGAACTTATGGTTACATCTAGCCTGCTCAACTATAAATTGATGATATCTTCATGCCAGTCAAGTCAATCAGTTAAGTGCCATACTTGAAACATGCTTGGGCGATCATGTCTTGAAAGAGACATGACTGACTGGGCAGAAGATTATCCCGCAGTAGGTTGCCATTGCTTTCTGCAGTAGACTGGTTGCCGACCAAGGCTATAGAAGCCGAATCTGTCCTGTTATTTAACCCATAACTGGAAGGAAGAGATGGATTAATACCTTTCCCAAGGGTATTTGCGTGTAAGTGAATGCAGTGAATTCAACTGGAATTCGAACTCGACTCCCTGATTTCTTGTTCCGAGCCAATATACACTGAACCACAACGCACATCCTGTCAAGCCAGTCAAATACTGCACTTAAATTCATAACGTCTAAGTATCATAGTGGAAGAGCTCATCTGAACAATTACCATGAAAATATTTATAGAAAAGGCATAGAAAAGCAATCTTATGGCAGGGAAAAGTGACTGAAACTGAGCCACCAGATCAGGACCAATAATATTGCAGATTCTTCTTTGGATTTTATCAAAACTCTCAAGGTAAATAGAAGGGGCACCAGACCATATGTGGCAGCAATATTTTAAACATGGATGACTGGTAGACTTATATAAATCAACTGTAGGGATTGAAATTTTTAAATATGATTTTAATTAATGAAAACAAAAGGTGACAGTAATTACGTGGTGAAAACGAAATGAGAAAATAGTGGCGTGATGTAGCTTCCCTGTGCCTCTTCTACAAGTACTTTCATGGCTTCTGCTCCGATGAGCTTAGATCACTGGTGCCGCCTAAGCACGAATTTACACGAGATACTAGATTAGCAACTAGGTCCCACCCTTTTACAGTTAAACAAATAAGATGTAACCGTAAATTCTACTCCAACAGCTTCTTTTCTCGCGCTTCCCGCCTGTGGAACTCCCTTCCACAAGTCTGCTTTCCCGACAGTTACAATCTCCAGGTGTTTAAATGTAGGGTCAATAGACACCTCCTATCACACTAACTCCCAACTATTCTCACAACACTCTCATCTACCCAACCCTCATTCTCGGTATCCTCACCCGCCTATCACCCACCCTCTGTTATTTAACCAGCCTTTCTCCACTCTACGTAGCCCCCTGCACAGTAGTGGCAGTGACATGCCTTGCTCGGGGTGAAACGCTTATAAAAAAAAAAAAAAAGAAATACTTTAACTGACTTGAAATGCCAATGCAAACAAGTGCTTTTGTTGCTTTGAAATGAAAATAATAAGTAAAAGGATCAAAAGCTTAAAATATGTAATACATCCTTTTTCCCTTAATTGAACACTTATTGATAAACAAGCGGGTTTCTTTTCTTGCTGCAGGATCGATGTTTTCTTGCTGCAGGATCGATGTCTCACACAGCTAGTTTTTCCTAAGTTATCAGTTAATCCAAGATGGTTCTTTTATATATATATATATTATTATAAGTACCATATTGAAGAGCTCATCCAAACAATTACCATGAAAGTATTTATAGAAAAGAAACCTAATAGTGGGAGGTAAGTTACTGAAGCTGAGCTACCAGATCAGGGCTAATAATATTGCTGATTCTTCTTTGGATTTTAGCAAGGAACTCTAGAAAGACAGCAGGGGCACCAGGCCATCTGTGGCAGCAATATTCTAAACATGGATGACTGGTAGACTTATATAAATCAACTGTAGGGATTGTAATTTTTAAATATGATTTTAATTAATGAAAACAAAAGGTGACAGTAATTACGTGGTGAAAACGAAATGAGAAAAGGTGTCTTTAAAGAAATACTTTAAATGACTTGAAATGCCATTGCAAACAAGTGCTTTTGTTGCTTTGAAATGAAAATAGCAGCTAAACAGATCAAAAGTTTAAAATATGTAATACATCCTTTTTCCCTTAATTGAACACTTATTGATAAACAAGCGGGTTTCTTTTCTTGCTGCAGGATCGATGTCTCACACAGCTAGTTTTTCCTAAGTTATCAGTTAATCCGAGATGATTCTTTTATATATTATTTATATATATATATATATATATAAAAATATTGTTATATATTATTAATATAATAATATTGTTATATATTATTTATATATTATTATAAGTACCATATTGAAGAGCTCATCCAAACAATTGCCATTAAAGTATTTATAGAAAAGGCCCAGAAAAGAAACCTTATAGTGGTAGGTAAGTTACTGAAGCTGAGCTACCAGATCAGGGCTAATAATATTGCTGATTCTTCTTTGGATTTTGGCAAGGAACTCTAGATAGACAGCAGGGATACCAGAGCATATGTGGCAGCAATAATCTAAGTATGGGTGAATGGTAGATTTATAGATATGTAAAATAGATTCTGGATTAATATGCCATCATTATATTCCTTACTAGAACAAAAATCAAATTGGGTCATGAGGAGTTGTCTTTCATAAAATAATGAGTCCAGTTAATATAATGCTTATTGATACTTTGACCATAATAGGTCCAATTGAGATACCTCTTTATGTGTAAGGCTTTTAAAGGTCATATATTTATTTTCATTGTGCATTCTTCTTCCTTGTGTCTTGTCCCTTCAGGACATAGGCAATCATGGCCTTCCGCATTTCTCTATCCCTCGTAGATAGTAACATACTTTTTCATTTTACCCCCTCCCAAACTCTGCTCAGCCATTCATTTGCTCAAGCCAATCAAATATGTCATGCATTGCTTTCCTCTGCCTCTCTTTTCTTCGATTCATCCTGTGAGTATCAGATTCTCCAAGCCCTCCTTCCTCATTATGTGTTCCAGAAGCTTCAGCTATCTTTTCCTAATGTTAAGTATCAGTTTCCTTTTCATTTCCATCCTGTCCAAAACATTGTCATTGCTCACATGTTTGATCCATGGTATCCTCAGCATCCTTCTGTAGAACCACATTTTGGTTGTTTCAAGTCTTTCATCATTGATGAGATTGTCTAGCATTCTCTGCCATAATGAAGGCCAGACATCACATAACAATCCAGTAATCTCTTCTTTTGTTTCAAATAAATTTTCCTGTCTTTCAATACTTTACTCAGCTTTTGGAATGCACCCTTGGCCATACCAATACGCCTTCAGATCTCATTGTCACACTTTCCATTCTCTGTTAAAACACTTTCCAGTTTTTATACTTTTTTGATTTTAGGATCCCTCGCCTGTAGTTGGCATTTTGGGCTCCTCATTTTACTGATGATTACGCATTTAATTTTTCTTCTAGTTTATGTTTAGTTCTTTCTTTCTGCTTTCTTTAGCTACCGTCTTTAGGTCTTGTAGTTTCCTTTCTGTGTCTTGTTTGATTTTAGTATCCCTGGCCTGTAGTTGACATTTTGGGCTCCTCTTTTTGCTGATGATTATGCATTCAGTTTTCTTGTAGTTTATATGTAGTTCTTTCTGTTTGATTTCATTAGCTACCTTCTTTAAGAGTTCTTGTAGTTTCTTTCCCACATCAGCACTGTATCATCTGTGTACTTTATATTGTTCAGATTGTGGCCGCCAATGACAAATCCTGGAAGAACTTCTAGTTCTCTCATAATTGCTTCACTCTATAGATTAAATAAATCTAGTGAGATGACACATCCTTGTCTTACACCTCTTTCTATTTTTGTATATCTGCTGAACTCGTTTCCTGTCCAGAGTAAAATACTACGCCTCCTTGGCCTTACCATTTCGGTGGACCTCAAATGGAATGACTATATCAAATCCATTGCCAAATCTGCTGCTATGAAAGTCATCTCTCTGTGCATGGCCTGGAAGTTTTTCCCACCTGAATCTATTCTGCACATATACAAATCTACCATCTGCCCGTGTATTGAATATTGCTGCCATATCTGGTCGGGTGCCGCTGCTGCTCTCCTCGGGCTTCTTGACAAAATACAAAGAAGGATCTGTAATGTGGTTGATACTGACTTGGCAGATCGGCTGCAACCACTCTCTCACTGGCGTGATGTGGCTTCCCTGTGCCTCTTCTACAAGTACTTTCATGGCTTCTGCTCTGATGAGCTTAGATCACTGGTGCCGCCTAAGCACGAATTTACACGAGATACTAGATTAGCAACTAGGTCCCACCCTTTTACAGTTAAACAAATAAGATGTAACTGTAAATTCTACTCCAACAGCTTCTTTTCTTGCGCTTCCCGCCTGTGGAACTCCCTTCCACAAGTCTGCTTTCCCGACAGCTACAATCTCCAGGAGTTTAAATGTAGGGTCAATAGACACCTCCTATCACACTAACTCCCAATCATTCTCAGAACACTCTCATCTACCCAACCCTCATTCTCGATATCCTTACCCGCCTATCACCCACCCTCTGACCTTTCCTATATTTAACCATCCTTTCTCCACTCTATGTAGCCCCCTGCACAGTAGTGGTAGTGACATGCCTTGCTCAGGGTGAAACGCTTATAAAAAAAAAAAAATAAAAAACTAAAAATATGCAGGTGGTTTGATGCCAGTAGAAAATCTTGATTACTCTGATGTCTTTCCCAAATATGTCTAGGTTGTTTTTGTAATCGTTTTTTTTAATAGGTTTCTTAATTTTCTCATTGGTAGACTCATTAGCGTTTATGTTTGAATGCACACTTTGTAATGATTAGATATACATTGATATATGTTCTATTTCTGCAGGCATCTTTAATTAATTGTGATCAAGGTTGAAATGGGATTCAAAGTATTTTTTGAGACAAGGACATTTTGTTTTTGTTGGTTTTGTTTCTGTGATGTTGTTGTGATAGTTCGCCACATTTTACATGTATTAATTTTATTTCTAATTTTCCAGAGATATTGCTTCACTTTACTGCTGGCTGGCAATCTAAGCACAAACTGAAAATTAAGTGAGAAAAATATATTTTATTCTGGTCTACAATTTTGATTTGCTTGATATAAGCATATCGCAGTGATTCTCAACCATAATACCATGGCACACATATTATATTGTCACAGAATATATATCGCTCATTCAGTAATGAATTAGAGCACTCTGGCTATTGGGTGTGTATAATGATAATATACACACTAAAAGGTCTGCCTTCTTCTACCGAGCACCCATAGACCAGAGGTAGAATTGTCGACTGACGCCAATTCGATCAGGTTTCAATCCTGGGTTAAAAGTAATTGGAGTTTAACTGTACTGATGAGCTGTGATACAGCAAAACAGATCTGTCTGCAGCTGACTATATATATATATATATATATATATTTTCTAAACATATAATGTTAAATATAAGAGACAATGTCTGTTATGTTTAATCATGAGCCATTCTAAACATTGTATTTTGGATTTTAATTTCAGGTGAAAATAAAAACAAAAATTCTCCAAAATTTGGATAATTTTTTATTAAGTTGGTTCCAAGCCCTCGGCCCAGATAAGCCATCTTCAGAAAGGCCGCAAGGACATTAACATAAAAACATCCACCATCAAAGACAATTTGATCCTGTGTTGACACAAAACCCTGCCAAGCAACGATAACAGTTACCAAATAGCAAACATAAAAAAATTCAAATTTCTTAATTCAGATGGCCATTTTGATGGGCAAATTTAACACCCATCTCATCAGTGAGAAAAAACCTTGTGGGAAAATAAATTTATTTTATATGTGTGCATAAAAAAACGGAAGCAAGGGTAGAGAAAAAAGAAAAAGGAGCATATGTAAAAAATGGAAGGATAGAGAAAAAGAATAAAGAAAGAAGGAAAAAAGAAGAAAAAAGAGCAGATCATTGTTGTCGAAACCTGGTAGAATCTGCCACTTTGTTGACAAAAATGAAAAGAGACCCAATAAAATAAACAAAACAAGGAAGAAATAGGTTAGATGAAACTATGGCATTACAAGGCCACTTTTAAAGGTTGGTTAGTTGGTTGGTTGGTTGGTTGGTTGGTTGGTTGGTTGGTTTGTTTTTATGGCTGATAAACTAAACTCTGATAACTAAAATCTTCCAAAATTTAAATGCAACATCAATCAACGTCTTCTATCTTCTTTAGTCTTGTTCATTTTTTTGTCCTTTCCTCAATCCTCCCTATACTCAGTCTTTTCTTTCAATTTCAGTCCCCATAACCATTGGCATATTAGTGGCATTCCCATCTTGCTTAGGGTCAATTGATAAAAAAAAAAAATTAATAACTATAGTTGTTTGATATTCGACATCTTCAATTCAAAATGGTTGTTTTGTTTTTATGGCGTATCAACCTCATGGGGTCATTTTATTGCCAACTAAACTTTTATTTATTTATTGCTGGTAATACCTTTTTCTTTCAACAATTTATTGTTTTTTTTATATAAGTTTTGTGTCTAGTAATACATTTTTTTATTCGAGTATCAAGATTCATTGGGATTTGTTTTTAAGGGTAGCTTCCCCAAGTCCTACCCTGTTATTTAACCCATAACTGGAGAGAAGGGATGGATTAATACCTTTCCCAAGGGTACCAGTGCTTAAGTGAATGCAGAGTATTCAGCTGGAATTCGAACTCGGTTCACCGATTTCTCATTCCGAGCCAATATCCACTGCACCACAACACACATCCGTCACTAAATGCTTACAGCACCTGGTATTCCCAAGTGGTCACCCATCTAAGTACTGACCAGGCTCAATGTTGTTTAACTTTGGTGATTGAGCAAGAACCAGTATATTCAACATGATATGGTCGTAAGCCACTTTTAAAGGATCAAGAATAATGTTAATACCAAAATAAACTACTTAAACATAATTAAACTAGATAATTAAATAGCTAATAAGAAGAAATGAAACAATTATTTTAAGGAATTTTAATTTTAGATTAATTATTAGGAAATGAAATTTAAAATTAGAATCTATGACAGCATTAATACCAAAACAAACTGATTAAACATAACTTCAGTTAAAAATAAAATGATAGAACTAAAACAAATATAGATTTAAAAAAGGGAAGTTTTTACGAAACATAATTTAATTATATGGCTAATAAGAAGAAACGCAACAACTATTTTAATGAATTTTAATTATAATCTTAATTCAATTATTAGGATGTTTGGCAGGAGAATTTAAACAACATTACTACTCCCATAAACACTACTTTTTCAACCCCCAATCTAAAGTTCCAAACTTTCTTTTTCTGAAGATTTTGGGAAATGAAAGAGGAGGGACTTAACCCGATAGTGAGTTGGAGATTAATAGGTTCAGCCCACACCTCTAATAATTTTTACGATAAATGCAATCTATGTTTTTGTTGAAAAAATTAAAATATTAAAATATCCTAATCAAAATTTGCTTTTGAACTTAGGAAAAAAATTTATAAACAAATGCCATCATAAGTTTAAATTTAGATCCATGCTTCCAGATAATTAATCTAAAATTAAAATTCCTTAAAATAGCTGTTTCATTTCTTCTTATTAACCATTTAATGTATATATAGGAGAAACATCACAAAATCTTAAAGCACAGATCTATGAACATAAAAAAGACTTATGTTTGGACATATGTTCCAACTTCCTTGTATTACATCAAAATAACGTAGGGCACTGATGAATAGATAGTTTGACGGTGTCAGCGACAAATGTCCAGATCCCCCAGAAAGAGACTAGACCCTATTTATTGCAGAATAGGCCACTCCATTGCCCAGTTGCAGAGTTGGACAATCCATTTGCTTACTTGCCATTGACTAAACTTGACTAAACTAATATATATATATATATATATATATATTTATTTAAAATAAATAAATAAATATATATATATATATATATATATATATATATTTATTTATAATAAATTATATTTTAGAACATGTACAGAATTTTTTTTATATATCCACTACAAATGAATATATCCACACCATGAATATATCCATTTTTTTATATATCCACTACGAATTTGTAGTGGATATATAAAGAAAAAAATTCTGTACATGTTCTAAAATATAATTTATAATAAATATTCACAGCACTATATATTATATCTTGAGCAATGTTTTAAATTAATGTTTTGGACGTTGTCAAAATTTTTTCTTCGTTCTGTATTCATTCGGATATATATATATACACTAGAATATCATCCCACTATACCCACACTATAAACCAAACATTCCCATTAGACCATGGTATAAACAGTGCTCCCATAAATTAGCTAGAGTTATCACTAAAATATTTATACCATTCCTAGGCACCATTAACACTATACATATCAAACACTCAGGTGACTTCTTCCATAAAATTAAAAATATTAATATGACTAACTTATCTTTGGCAAGTTTGGACATACAAAATAAACCCAAATACACCCAAAAATCACACAAATTTCATAATACTACCTTCCAACAACTTTTCATATGAACTCTCAAACAAATTAACACTAGAATTGTTACCACCACCTCCAAAACTCCTGATGATATTGTCAGATAAAAAAAGACACCAAACATTGATTTGAATGCTGAGATTTATAAAAACGCCACATAGAACTGATGGAGATGCTTGACAGCCTGGACATATTTGGGAAAGACTTGAGAGTAATCAAGAATCTTTACTGGCAGCAAACCGCTTGCATACGGACAGGTAATGAATTGAGTAAATATACAAAGATAGAAAGGGGTGTAAGACAGGGATGTGTCTTTTCACTGGATCTGTTCTATTTGTACAGCAAGAATATTTTGAGGACTCTAGAAGTTATGCCTGGATTCATAATTAGAGATCACAATTTAAACAACCTAAGGTACGCAGATGATACAGTGCTGATAGCAGACACAAAAAGGAAACTACAAGACCTCCTACAGAAGGTAGCCGAAGAAAGTAACAAGAAAGGACTAGAAATAAACTTCACAAAAACCAGAAGCTGAGTAAAGTACTAACACACAGGAAAATCTCACTAGAAACAAAGAAAAGAGTGCTGGACTGCTACGTGATGTCAGTTCTTCAATACGGCAGTGAATGCTGGACAATATCATCAAAAATGAGGACAAAACTGGAAGCAGCGGAAATGTGGTTCTACAGAAGGATGCTGCGGATATTGTGGACTGAGCATGCAAGCAACGATGAGGTGTTGGAAAGAATGGCAACAAAAAGGAAATTAATAGTCAGCATCAGGAAGAGACAGCTGAAGTTCCTGGGACATGCAATGAGGAAGGAGAGCTTGGAGACCTGATACTGACTGGCCAGATAGAAGGAAAAAGAGACAGAGGAAGGCAGCGGATAACATATTTGCAGGGCCTGATCAGGTGGTTGACGGAACAGGGGTTGACAGGAATAACAGGAGCAAGCATACTAAGAGCCACAAGGGATAGGGAGACATGGAGAACCATGATCGCCAACGTACTGAAGGGACAGGGCATATAGAAGAAGAAGAAGAAGAAGAAGAAGAAGCTTCTATGGATATTACTTTTATAAATATTTTAATAAAATTACATTCTCTGTAATCGTTAATTTATTATTCAATACCTTTATGTTTGAAGATGTTACTATCATTTTTAGTATGACAAATATCCTTCTGTGGTAATTCCATGGGTTCCACTAGTATTATAATAATTCGTTAACACAAGAAATGATCATAGGGTCACCAAATTTGTCAGAGGAGGCATTTCTTTAATGCCACATGCTCTAACAGGATCTGGTCTTCCTTTTTTTTTTATTGATTATCTGACTTATATATTCAATCTTAATCATCAAGAATTGACGTTTCTGTTCACTGATTTTTTAACCAATAATCATGTAGTCTCGGAAATGCTTGTTGAATCAGTTTTACATGTTGCATTTTCATAGCATTCTTTATAAGTATGTCATCTATGCAAATGACAGTACTTTCTTGTCCAGTCAACATAGCATTGATTATTTGCTGAAAAATACCTGGGGCTACTTTTATACCGAATCTTTTAAGTTTGTAGAGTCCTTTATGTGTATTAATAGTCAAATAAATCTGGAATTCCTCATCCACTTCACTTTTGCTGCGAGAAGTCAATTTTTAAAAAAATTTCCACCATTTCAGTCAGTTAAATGCCATACGTGATACACTCTTGGGCGATCATGTCTCAAAAGAGACATGACTGACTGGGCAGAAGATTAAGAAGCCAATCTCTCCTGTTATTTGACTCATAGCTAGAGAGAGAAGATATGTATTATATTATTAAGTAGTAATTAGTGGGGGATCAGTTTTATATCATTATGAAGGAAAAAACTGATCCCCCACTTTATGCCCAGTAGAAGCTTTAATCATTTTTCCAACTATTATATTCAGTCAGTCAGTTAAGTGCCATACATGATACATGCTTAAGCAATCATGTCTCAAAAGAGACATGACTGACTGATCAGAAGATTATCCTGCAGTAGGTTGCCATTGCTTTCTGCGGTATACTGGTTGCCAGCCAAGGCTATAGAACCTAATCTGCCCTATTATTTAACCCATAACTGGAGAGAAGAGATGGATTAATATCTTTTTCAAGGGTGTTTGTACGTAAGTGAATGCAAGGAATTCAGCTGGAAATTGAACTCAGCTATCTGATTTCTTGTTCCGAGCCGATATCCACTGCACCACAACACATATCCCACCATTTAATTTGGCTAATATATCTTCTGGAGTTGGTAGAGGATATACATTTATTGGAAGACAGTCATTCAACCCAGTAAAAAAATTTACACATAAACGAATCTTATTATTTTTCTTTCTAATATAAACTGCTGGTGTCGCGAATAATCTTTTTTTATCAATAACTTCATGTTCTTCTAACCTGTCAAGTTCTATGTTAAGAGACTCTAATGCAGCTAAAGGTGTATTTCTTTTAGGCTTAAAAATTGGATCATGTTTTCTTGTAATTTGAAAAATACCTTTGACTTGGTAGATTTTTTCATTTCCTCTGAGAAAATATTCATAAATTAATTTTTTTGCTTACTCAGTATTTCTTTAACCCTCTAGGGCCATTCATATCATATTTGATACAGTATGAAAACAAGCCTTGAAAGAAATATTTTCCTGAAAAATTTTTTAAGAGAAATATTTTATAAATTTCAAATGAAAGCAGTACTGACTGCTCAGTCAATGAATACCAAATGTTTCTCCACCCAATTTCACAGTTCAAATAATTCTAGCCAGTTGATGCCTAGTAACTTTGAGTTGGAATTTTTTAATTGAGCGAGAATATTTTGAGGACCCTAGATGCTATGCCAGGATTTGTTATTGGAGGCCACAATTTGAACAACATAAGGTATGCGGACGATACAGTGCTGATTGCAGACACGGAAAAGAAAACTACAAGACCTCCTACAGAAGGTAGCCGAAGAGAGTGACAAAAATAGACTACAAATAAACTGTTAGAAAACTGAATGCATGGTCATCAGCAAAAAGAGTAACCCAAAATGCCAAATACAGGTGGAAGATAACAGAATAAAGCAAGTACAAAAATTTAAATACCTGGGAATTGTTCTAACAGGAGATGGAAAGTGTGACACAGAGATCCAAAGGCGAATTGGCATAGCGAATGATGCATTCCAGAAGCTGAGTAAAGTATTAAGACACAGGAAAATTTCACTAGAAACAAAGAAAAGAGTGCTGGATTGCTATGTGATGTCAGTTCTTCAATACGGCAGTGAATGCTGGACAATATCATCGAAGATGAAGGAAAAACTTGAAGCAACAGAAATGTGGTTTTACAGAAGGATGCTGCAGATATCATGAACTGAGCATGTGAGCAATATTGAGGTTTTGGAAAGAATGGCAACGAAAAGAAAATTAATAGTGAGCATCAGGAAGAGACAAATGAAGTTCCTGGGACATGCAATGCGGAAGGAGAGCTTGGAGAACCTGATACTGACTGGCCAGATAGAAGGAAAAAGAGACAGAGGAAGGCAGCAGATTTGAAGGGCCTGAGCAGGTGAATGATGGAACGAGCCTTGCGTGGTGTAACAGGAGAAAACGTACTAAGAGCCACCATGGATAGGGAGATGTGGAAAGCCATGATCACCTACGTCCTGAAAGGACAGGGCACATTGAAGAAGAAGAAGAAGAAGAAGAAGAAGAAGAAGAAGAAGAAGAAGAAGATTTTTCAATCTCCTCTGAGAAAATATTCATAAATTAATTTTTTTTGCTTACTTAGCATTTGTTTAGCTTTAATCTTTTCTCTAAAGAACAATTAACTTTTTCACAGAATGAACTAATCAACCAATTTTACAGTTCAAAAAATTCTAGCCAATTGATGCCTAGTAACTTTGAGTTAGAATTTTTTAATATGTAAATCTCTGTGCTTTTAGTTGTCACCCCAACTGATTCTCAGCATCAGTATTTATAGTCCAAGTTTTATTCTGGAGAGGCATGTTCCTCTCCAAAAAAAATGGTATAAACAACTGTTTAAAATAAAGAGAATGTCTACTCAAACATGGGTATCCACTAAAAATCACAGTTGAATTATTAAAAGTATTTGGATGGATGTGGGATTAATCCACATTCCAGTTTGATGGATATATTTCAGATGTGTAAGCTATTAGTAATTTATTTATATGTGAGCATCAAGTTTGAATTTTAAAGGATTTTGCATTTTCTTGTTTTTTATAATTGTTTCAGTGCAAGCAAGACAGTACTGGCACTGGTGCACAGGGGGCTACAAGAGAGGATAGTGAAAGAGAAGAGGAATAAGTTATGAGGGGGTGTGTTAAAAATGGATAAGAGAAAGATGTGAATACTAGTGTGAAGAAAGTTATGAGAGTAGAGAAAAAAGGAAGAAGAACAAGATACAGGGGGTGTCAGGAAAAGGATAAGAGAAAGATGTGATTACTAGTGTGAAGAAAGTTATGAGAGTAGAGAAAAAAGGAAGAAGAACAAGATACAGGGGGTGTCAGGAAAAGGATAAGAGAAAGATGTGATTACTAGTGTGAAGAAAGTTATGAGAGGAGAGAAAAAAGGAAGAAGAACAAGATACAGGGGGTGTCAGGAAAAGGATAAGAGAAAGATGTGATTACCAGTGTGAAGAAAGTTATGAGAGTAGAGAAAAAAGGAAGAAGAACAAGATACAGGGGGTGTCAGGAAAAGGATAAGAGAAAGATGTGATTACTAGTGTGAAGAAAGTTATGAGAGTAGAGAAAAAAGGAAGAACAAGATACAGGGGGTGTCAGGAAAAGGATAAGAGAAAGATGTGATTACTAGTGTGAAGAAAGTTATGAGAGTAGAGAAAAAAAGAAGAAGAACAAGATAGAGGGGGTGTCAGGAAAAGGATAAGAGAAAGATGTGAATACTAGTGCAAAGAAAGTTATGAGAGTAGAGAAAAAAGGAAGAAGAACAAGATACAGGGGGTGTCAGGAAAAGGATAAGAGAAAGATGTGATTACTAGTGTGAAGAAAGTTATGAGAGTTGAGAAAAAAGGAAGAAGAACAAGATACAGGGGGTGTCAGGAAAAGGATAAGAGAAAGATGTGAATACTAGTGTGAAGAAAGTTATGAGAGTAGAGAAAAAAGGAAGAAGAACAAGATACAGGGGGTGTCAGGAAAAGGATAAGAGAAAGATGTAAATACTAGTGCAAAGAAAGTTATGAGAGTAGAGAAAAAAAGGAAGAAGAACAAGATACAGGGGGTGTCAGGAAAAGGATAAGAGAAAGATGTGATTACTAGTGTGAAGAAAGTTATGAGAGGAGAGAAAAAAGGAAGAAGAACAAGATACAGGGGGTGTCAGGAAAAGGATAAGTGAAAGATGTGATTACTAGTGTGAAGAAAGTTATGAGAGTAGAGAAAAAAGGAAGAAGAACAAGATACAGGGGGTGTCAGGAAAAGGATAAGAGAAAGATGTGATTACTAGTGTGAAGAAAGTTATGAGAGTAGAGAAAAAAGGAAGAAGAACAAGATACAGGGGGTGTCAGGAAAAGGATAAGAGAAAGATGTGATTACTAGTGTGAAGAAAGTTATGAGAGTAGAGAAAAAAGGAAGAAGAACAAGATACAGGGGGTGTCAGGAAAAGCATAAGAGAAAGATGTGAATACTAGTGTGAAGAAAGTTATGAGAGTAGAGAAAAAAGGAAGAAGAACAAGATACAGGGGGTGTCAGGAAAAGGATAAGAGAAAGATGTGAATACTAGTGCAAAGAAAGTTATGAGAGTAGAGAAAAAAGGAAGAAGAACAAGATACAGGGGGTGTCAGGAAAAGGATAAGAGAAAGATGTGAATACTAGTGTGAAGAAAGTTATGAGAGTAGAGAAAAAAGGAAGAAGAACAAGATACAGGGGGTGTCAGGAAAAGGATAAGAGAAAGATGTGATTACTAGTGTGAAGAAAGTTATGAGAGTAGAGAAAAAAGGAAGAAGAACAAGATACAGGGGGTGTCAGGAAAAGGATAAGAGAAAGATGTGAATACTAGTGCAAAGAAAGTTATGAGAGTAGAGAAAAAGGAAGAAGAACAAGATACAGGGGGTGTCAGGAAAAGGATAAGAGAAAGATGTGATTACCAGTGTGAAGAAAGTTATGAGAGTAGAGAAAAAAGGAAGAAGAACAAGATACAGGGGGTGTCAGGAAAAGGATAAGAGAAAGATGTGATTACTAGTGTGAAGAAAGTTATGAGAGTAGAGAAAAAAGGAAGAAGAACAAGATACAGGGGGTGTCAGGAAAAGGATAAGAGAAAGATGTGAATACTAGTGTGAAGAAAGTTATGAGAGTAGAGAAAAAAGGAAGAAGAACAAGATACAGGGGGTGTCAGGAAAAGGATAAGAGAAAGATGTGATTACTAGTGTGAAGAAAGTTATGAGAGTAGAGAAAAAAGGAAGAAGAACAAGATACAGGGGGTGTCAGGAAAAGGATAAGAGAAAGATGTGAATACTAGTGTGAAGAAAGTTATGAGAGTAGAGAAAAAAGGAAGAAGAACAAGATACAGGGGGTGTCAGGAAAAGGATAAGAGAAAGATGTGATTACTAGTGTGAAGAAAGTTATGAGAGTAGAGAAAAAAGGAAGAAGAACAAGATACAGGGGGTGTCAGAAAAAGGATAAGAGAAAGATGTGATTACTAGTGTGAAGAAAGTTATGAGAGTAGAGAAAAAAGGAAGAAGAACAAGATACAGGGGGTGTCAGGAAAAGCATAAGAGAAAGATGTGAATACTAGTGTGAAGAACGTTATGAGAGTAGAGAAAAAGGAAAGAAGAACAAGATACAGGGGGGTGTCAGGAAAAGGATAAGAAAGATGTGATTACTAGTGTGAAGAAAGTTATGAGAGTGAGAAAAAAGGAAGAAGAACAAGATACAGGGAGTGTCAGGAGAAGGATAAGAAAGATGTGATTACCAGTGTGAAGAAAGTTATGAGAGTAGAGAAAAAAGGAAGAAGAACAAGATACAGGGGGTGTCAGGAAAGGATAAGAAAAAAGATGTGAATACTAGTGCAAAGAAAGTTATAGAGTAGAGAAAAAAGGAAGAAGAACAAAGCAGAGGGTGTCAGGGAAAAGGATAAGAGAAGAATGTGATTACTAGTGTGAAGAAAGTTATGAGAGTAGAAAGGAAGAAGAACAAGATGCAGGGGTGTCCACGGAAAAGCATAAGAAAGATGTGAATACTAAAGTGTGAAGAAAGTTATGAGTAGAGAAAAAAGGGAAGAAGAACAAGATACAGGGGGTGTCAGGAAAAGGATAAGAGAAAGATGTGAATACTAGTGTGAAGAAAGTTATGAGAGTAGAGAAAAAAGGAAGAACAAGATACAGGGGGTGTCAGGAAAAGGATAAGAGAAAGATGTGATTGCTAGTGTGAAGAAAGTTATGAGAGTAGAGAAAAAGGAAGAAGAACAAGATACAGGGGGTGTCAGGAAAAGGATAAGAAAGATGTGAATACTAGTGCAAAGAAGAAAGTTATGAGAGTAGAGAAAAAGGAAGAAGAACAAGATACAGGGGGTGTCAGGAAAAGGATAAGAAGGAATATGTGAATACTAGTGCAAAGAAAGTTATGAGAGTAGAGAAAAAAGGAAGAAGAACAAGATACAGGGGTGTCAGGAAAAAGGATAAGAGAAAGATGTGATTACTAGTGTGAAGAAAGTTATGAGAGGAGAGAAAAAGGAAGAAGAACAAGATACAGGGGGTGTCAGGAAAAGGATAAGAAAGATGTGATTACTAGTGTGAAGAAAGTTATGAGAGTAGAGAAAAAAGGAAGAAGAACAAGATACAGTGGGTGTCAGGAAAGATAAGAGAAAGATGTGATTACCAGTGTGAAGAAAGTTATGAGAGTAAGAAAAAAGGAAGAAGAACAAATCATACAGTGGGTGTCAGGAAAAGGATAAGAGAAAGATGTAGGGATGATTACTAGTGTGAAGAAAGTTATGAGAGTAGAGAAAAAAGGAAGAAGAACAAGATACAGGGGGTGTCAGGAAAAGGATAAGAAGAAAGATGTGATTACCAGTGTGAAGAAAGTTATGAGAGTAGAGAAAAAAGGAAGAAGAACAAGATACAGGGGGTGTCAGGAAAAGGATAAGAAAAAGATGTGAATACTAGTGCAAAGAAAGTTATGAGAGTAGAGAAAAAGGAGGAGAAGAACAAGATACAGGGGGTGTCAGGAAAAAGGATAAGAAGAAAGATGTGATTACTAGTGTGAAGAAAGTTATGAGAGTAGAGAAAAAAGGAAGAAGAACAAGATACAGGGGGTGTCAGGAAAAGGCTAAGAGAAAGATGTGAATACTAGTGCAAAGAAAGTTATGAGAGTAGAGAAAAAAGGAAGAAGAACAAAATACAGAGGGTGTCAGGGAAAAGGATGAAGAAAGATGTGATTACTAGTGTGAAGAAAGTTACTGAGAGTAGAGAAAAAGAGAGAACAAGATACAGGGGTGTCAGGAAAAGGATAAGAAAGATGTGAATACTAGTGTGAAGAAAGTTATGAGAGGAGAAAAAGGAAGAAGAACAAGATACAGGGGGTGTCAGGAAAAGGATAAGAGAAAGATGTGATTACTGGTGTGAAGAAAGTTATGAGAGTAGAGAAAAAGGAAGAGAACAAGATACAGGGGGTGTCAGGAAATTAAAGAAGATGTGATTACTAGCGTGAAGAAAGTTATGAGAGTAGAGAAAAAAGGAAGAAGAACAAGATACAGGGGGTGTCAGGAAAAGGATAAGAGAAAGATGTGATTACTAGTGTGAAGAAAGTTATGAGAGTAGAGAAAAAAGGAAGAAGAACAAGATACAGAGGGTGTCAGGAAAAGGATAAGAGAAAGATGTGATTACTAGTGTGAAGAAAGTTATGAGAGTAGAGAAAAAAGGAAGAAGAACAAGATACAGGGGGTGTCAGGAAAAGGATAAGAGAAAGATGTGATTACTAGTGTGAAGAAAGTTATGAGAGTAGAGAAAAAAGGAAGAAGAACAAGATACAGGGGGTGTCAGGAAAAGGATAAGAGAAAGATGTGATTACTAGTGTGAAGAAAGTTATGAGAGGAGAGAAAAAAGGAAGAAGAACAAGATACAGGGGGTGTCAGGAAAAGGATAAGTGAAAGATGTGATTACTGGTGTGAAAGGGTGTGAGAGTAGAGAAAAAAGGAAGAAAGACAAAGATACGGGGAGTGTCAGGAAAAGGATAAGAAAAGATGTGATTACTAGTATGAAAAGTTATGAGAGTAGAGAAAAAAGGAAGAAGAACAAGATACGAGGAAATTGTCAGGAAAAGGATAAGAAAGATGTGATTACTGGTGTGAAAGTTGTGAGGTAGGAGAAAAAAGGAAGAAAGACAAAGATACAGGGGGTGTCAGGAAAAGGATAAGAAAGATGTGATTACTAGTGTGAAGAAAGTTGTAAGGAGTAGAGAAAAAAAGGAAGAACAAGATACAGAGGGTGTCAGGAAAGGATAAGAAAGATGTAGGTGCTAATTGAAGAGAGTTTAACGAGAGTAGAGAAAAAAAGGAAGAAGAACAAAATGCAGAGAATTGTCCAGAAAAGGATAAGAGAAAGGTCGCAGTTGCAGTGTGAAAAGTTGTGAGAGTGAAAAAAAGGAAGAAAGAACCAAAAGATACAGGGGTGTCCAGGAAAAGGATAAGAGAAAGAAGACGTGATTACTGAGTGTGAAGAAAGTTGTGAAGGTAGAGAAAAAAGAGGAAAAAGAAGAAACAAGATACCAGGGGTGTCAGGAAAGAGATAAGAGAAAGATGCAGTTACTGGTGTAAAGAAAGTTGCCAAGGTAGAGAAAAAAGGAAGAAAGAACAAAGATGCAGGGGGTGTCCAGGAAAAGGATAAGAGAAAGATGTGATTACTGGTGTGAAAAGTTGAAGTAGAGAAAAAAGGAAGAAGAACAAGATACAGGGGTGTCAGGAAAAGGATAAGAAAAGATGTGATTGCTAGTGTGAAGAAAGTTATGAGAGTAGAGAAAAAAGGAAGAAGAACAAGATACAGGGGTGTCCAGGAAAAGGATAAGAAAGATGTGATTGCTAGTGTGAAAGTTGAAGTGAAAAAGGAAGAAGAACAAGATACAGGGTATTGAGGAAGGATAAGAAGATGTGATTAGTGATCAACAGAAGAAAGTTGTGAGGTAGAGAAAAAAGGAAGAACAAGATGCCAGGGGTGTCGGGAAAAGGATAAGAAAGATGTGAATACTAGTGCAAAAGTTGAGAGTGAAGAAAAAAAGAGAAGAAGAACAAGATACAGGGGGTGTCCAAGGAAAAGGATAAGAAAGATCTGAATGCTAGTGCAAAGAAAGTTGCAGAGTGAAAAAAGGAGAAAGAAGAACAAGATACGGGGGTGTCGGGAAAAGGATAAGAAAGATGTGATTGCTAGTGTGAAGAGAAGTTGAGAGTAGAGAAAAAGGAGAAAAACAAGATACAGGGTGTCGGGAAAAGGATAAAGAAAGATAAGTTACTGGTGTGAAGAGAAGTTATGAGAGTAGAGAAAAAAGGAAAGGCAGATGCAGGGGTGTCAGGAAAAGGATAAGAAAGATGTGATTTACTAGTGTGAAGAGATTGTGAGAGTTGAGAAAAAAAGGAAGAAGAACAAGATACAGGGGTGTCAGGAAGGATAAAGAGAAAGATGTGATTACTAAGTGAAGAAAGTTATGAGAGTGAAAAAAAAAGGAAGAAGAACAAGATACAGGGGGTGTCAGGAAAAGGATAAGAGAAAGATGTGATTACTGAGTGCGAAGAAAGTTATGAGAGTAGAGAAAAAAGAAAAAGGAAGAAGAACAAGATGCCAGGGGTGTCAGGAAAAGGATAAGAAAAGGTGAGATTACTAGTGTGAAGAAGTTATGAGAGTGAAAAAAAGGAAGAAGAACAAGATACCAGAGATAATGAGAAAGAGAGGATAAGAAAAGATGTGATTACTAGTGCGAAGAAAGTTATGAGAGTAGAGAAAAAAGGAAGAAGAACAAGATACAGGGGTGTCAGGAAAGGATAGAAAAAGATGGAAAGCTAGGGGATAAAAGATGGCAATTTACATTGCACTTGGAGGTTGTAACTATCAGGGAAGCAAGTATATTTACAATAAGTGATTTTACTGGGTTTTTTTTTAAATGCTCATGTAACAGGGATCTTTTTTGAATGTGCAATTTTCAAAATAAGGAGATGTTACTTAGAACATGTGCGTTGTGGTACAGTGGATATCGGCTTGGAACGAGCAATCTGGGAGCCGAGTTCAAATTCCAGCTGAATCCATTGTATTCACTTATGCACAAATACCCTTGGGAAAGGTATTAATCCGTATATTCCTTCCAGTTATGGGTTAAATAGCAGGACAGATTGGGTTCTATAGCCTTAGTCGGCAACCAGTCTACCGCAGAAAGCAATGGCAAACTACTGCGGGATAATCTTCTGCCCAGTCAGTCATGTCTCTTTCGAGACATGATCATCCAAGCGTGTATCACGTATGGCACTTAACTGACTGACTTAGAACACTTTCATTCATGATTGTACAATCATAATAGGTATGGTTACATTTGGTCATCATTTCTGTTGTTTCACTTAGTAATTCATTTTTGTTTTTGAATAACATAATAGTTAACTTTTGTTCCTGGCACAGTCTACCTATTTTACCACCTTTGTAAGTCTTGGGTTATGTTATTCCCAAAACAAAAATGAATTACTAAATGAAACAACAGAATTTATGACCAAGTGTAACCATACTAACATATAGCTATTAGGATCATACACTCAGGAATGAGAATAGTCTAACTTCTCCTTATTTTGGAAATTGCGTGTTCATAAAAGATCCCTGTTATGTGAGCATTTTTAAAATATAGTAAAATCGGTTATTGTAAGTTGCCTGAAGACACTGAAAGGTAGAAACTGAGGTCGCGGAATAACTCATTTCCAAATGAAAAATATTCAAAAGTTTTACAATAATTGGATTGAACCCTTTTTAATACAACTGTATACTGGTCTAATTTAATTATGACCAAATACTAAATAATTAATATATATATATATATATATATATATATATATATATATATATAAGAATTGTTGGAATAATATTCCTTGTCCAAAGAAACACTATTTTTAGCAAAGTGCTCAATACAAAAGTAGAGCTAATAATATTATTTATTCATAAATTATAACATGGATTTAAGAACTATCACATCACTTGACAAGACACAAAAGTGTTGAAACAAAACGGCTACTTTTGTAGTGATATTATAACATATCCATGTTATAATTTATGAATAAATAATATATATATATATAGTGTATCGAGACAGCAAATAATTTTCTAAATATATGCTGTTAAATATAAGAGACAATGAATGTCTATTATGTTTAATCATGAGCCGTTCTAAACGTCGTATTTTGGCTTTAATTTCATTTGAAAATAAAGACAAAAATTCTTCAACATTTGAATAATTTTTTATTGATTGGCTTCTAAGCTTTCGGCTCACATGAGCCATCTTCAGAGAGGTTATTTAGACTGAAATACAATAACATCCACCATCACCGATGATGTGAGCCGAAAGCATAGAAGCAAAGCAATAAAAAATTATCCAAATTTTAGATAATTTTTGTCTTTATTTTCAACTGAAATTAAAGCCAAAATACAACGTTTAGAACGACTCATGATTAAACATAATAGACATCCATTGTCTCTTATATTTAACAGCATATATATATATATATATATATATATACACATTATTCTACATTTTAAGGATGACTTTCATGCATTATCTAATCATCAGCTGTATATCATGAAGTGACTGGTTTTTTATTTAAATGATTATTTTCTACTTTTTTCATTTGTTATATTGCACTAAACTCTATTCTATTAACACCTGAACAATATTTACATCTTGATGTGTCTCACAATGCCAACTACAAGTTGGTGATAAGTTGGTAATCAAACAGGTGCAAAAATTTAAATACCTGGGAAATGTTCAAACAGAAGATGGAAAGTGCAATATGGAGACCTAAAGGCCCACTGAACTGGCCGATTATGCATTCCAGAAGCCGAGTCGAGTGTTAAGAGACAGGAAAATTTTGCTGGAAACAAAAAAGAGAATACTGGATTGTCATGTGACGTCTGTCCTTTAATATGCCAGCAAATGCTGAACAATTTCATCAATGATGAAGAAAAGACTTGAAGCAAATGAAATGTAGTTCTACAGAAGGATGCTGAGGATACAATGGATAGAGCATAATTTTGGAGGTTATGGACACAAAAAAAAACTGTTAGATAATATCAGGAAGAGACAGCTGAAGTTTTGGGGACATGTAACGAGGAAAGAGGGCTTGGAGAACCTGATGCTCACAGGATGGATAGAGTGGAAAAGAAACAAAGGAAAGCAGCTCACAGCATATCTGATGGACTTGAACAGATGCATAGTGGAGCAGAGATTGAGTGGAATAACAGAGAATGGATATTAGGATCAACAAAAGATAGGAAGAAGTTAAGGGCCATGACCACATATATCCTGAAAAGACATGCCACATAGAAAAAGAAGATCTGGGCATATAGACATATATATATACTTATTTACATCATTACTTATATATACAAATACTTTCATGGCTTCTGCTCTGATGAACTTAGATCATTGGTGCTGCCTAGGTACAAATTTGCACAAGATACTAGATTAGCAACTAGGTCCCACACTTTTACAGTAAAACAGATAAGATGTAACTGTAATTTCTACTCCAACAGCTTCTATTCTCGCGCTTCCCGCCTGTGGAATTCCCTTCCACATGTCTATTTTCTCGACAGCTACAATCTCCAGGAGTTTAAATGTAAGGTCAATAGATACCTCCTATCATACTAACTTGCACCTATTCTCCCAACACTCACTATCTACCCAACCCTCATTCTCGATATCCTTACCTGTCTATCAGCCTCCTTCTGACTTTTCTTATATCTAACCATCATTTCTCACCACTCTGTATAACCCCCTGCACAATAGTGGCAGTGAAATGCCTTGCTTGGGGTGAAACAATTATATATATATATATATATATATATATATATATATATATATATATATATTAAAATACTTTAATCCAAAACAGAAAAGTAGGAAGGTAAATCCCAATGACCTGATCGTAATTAATATTAAACATTTTAACATTAAAAAATGATACAGGAGGAGAGCACAATGTAATTAAAATTACAGAGCCAATATAAATTAAAATAAATTTTCAAAATTCAAAAATGTTGAATGAACATTTCAATATGAAATCTCTCTTAGAGATTTCATGTATCCTCTGCAACAGTTGCTGAGGATACGTGAAATCTCTCTTAGAGATTTCATGTTGAAATGTTCATTCAACATTTTTGAATTTTGAAAATTTATTTTAATTTATATATATATATATATAGTACACAATGGGTAAATTGTTGCCATTTTATATTTTTAATTTTGGGCTTGCACATTGTTTTTGTTGACTACACAGTATAGTAGAGTCAGTTGGGTACCATTTATAAAAAAAAAGCACCATGATGCAATTAACTTTGCCAGACATTTGGAAAGAGTATGATGTACTGCTTGGTATTCACACCGGAAGCTTCAATATGAACGTTTTCGAGTATTTGGTTGTCAATCTGAGGACAATGCAGAGGATTTGGAAAGAGTTGAATGAATCTTGCTCCTTAATAATGTTTTCTTTTTCTCATATTCTTTCATACTCAGTAACACATTCTATCTTAGTGGCTTTATTGCCATGTTTGGGGTGAAGTTACTAAAATAAATAAGAATGAACATTGATGTAATATGTTTCTTTTAGATATTCAGAGAAATTTTATAATATATCAATACAATCAAATTCTTTATATGCCAACTCTGTTCCTTTCTCTTTATATATATATATGTGTGTGTGTGTGTGTGTGTGTGTGTGTGTGTGTGTGTTTAAAGAGAGAGAGTGGGAGGTGTGTGTGTATATCTGTAAATGCTAGATCTCTATGCAATTTATATATGCATGTTGTTAAAACCAAATCAATATTCAGTTTAAAGCTAAATAAGAAGTATATATATATGTGTGTGTGTGTGTGTGTGTGTGTGTGTGTGTGTGTGTGTAGCATATCTTCCATCAAACATTGAATAATACAGACATATTGTCTCTACTTATTTTCATACTGGCCCTTTCCAATTGTTTAATGTTAAAATAAAATTCATCAAAATAGGCACCACAGTATATATATATATATATGTATGTGTGTGTTGTGTGTTATATATATATATATGTATAATGCTAGATCAATATACAGTTTAAAGTTACATCAATATATATATATATATGAAGTTAGATCTACATGCAGTATATATGTTTATAAAGTGAGATCAATAGGCAAAATATATATATATATATATGTATATACATATATGTAAAACGAGATCAATATGCAGTTTAATGTTACATCATGCATATATATATATATATATATATATATATATATATATATGTATGTATGTATGTAGAAAGCTTGATCAGTATGCCGTAAATGTATATATATATATATATATATATATATATATAAAGCTAGATCAATATGCAAACATAATACTTAAAATAAAACAACAAGCATGAATAGATATGATAGTGAATGCCATTAAACAATCAGGAAAGTGGCCACTTATTCATTCAGACGAGTAGTAATTGTTCGACAATTATAAATCTTTAATTCTCAAAGAAAGGCCAAAATATTAAAAAGAAAACAAATGTTCTCTCCTTTACCAAAATAAATAAAATAAAAATTAAAAAAATTAATTAATCAATAAAAAAAAACAAATATTTTATTTATCTTTCCCTTTTTGCATTGTGGAAAGATAAGATTTTTTGAAAATGATTACCTACTTGTCTTAATAAGGGGTTCGATTCAATTTCCACCCCCCCCTTAAGGCTTCATGTGCTTTTGAAAGATGGAGAAGAGTTGGTTATGGGAAGTGTGGTGGTTGAGATGGGGGGGGGATGGTGAAGGAGAAAGAAATGAGGAAAGTGGGGAAAAGATGGGGGTTAAGTTGAAGAGAAATATGTGACATAAGTAATTATGATATTGTAGTTTTGTCTTTTGTTGTTTGTGGTGAGGGGGGGGCTGTATATTTTTATTGGTGGGAAAAGAGTAGAAGAATTTACAGAATAGGACAACAGAGTGGAAGAGTCTGTCATCAAAATAAAAGAAGAAGCTCTGTGATGAGAAGAAAGTGATATACAGTTAATGGTCAGTGGAAGCTGGCAGAAAGAGAACAATAAGATAAGAAGAGGTGAACAATGAGATAGAGAATTAGTGTGAGAGTGTGGGAGATCATAAAAGAGAGAGAAAAGAAGTTGATTAGGAAGAGACAAAGAAATAGTCTAAAAAATGAGCACAGAAAATGAAGTTATAAAAATGATAGGAAATGTGTACAGCGATGAGATTTGGTAAAGATAAAAAAATTATTGGAGAAATGTGATTTGGACAGGGGTGGAAAAATGAGTAAAGCAATGTGATTTGGACAGGGATGGATAAACGAGTAGAGCGACAGGGGTGGAAAAATGAGTGGAGCAATGTGATTTGTAGGGGGTGGAAAAATGAATGGAGTGATGCTATTTCCACAGGGGTGGATAAACAAGTGGAGCAATGCTATTTCGACAGGGGTGGAAAAATGAGTGGAGCAATGCTATTTGGACAGGGGTGAAAAAACCAGTGGAGCAATGCTATTTGGACAGGGGTGAAAAAACCAGTGGAGCAATGCTATTTCGACAGGGGTGAAAAAACGAGTGGGGCAATGCTATTTTGACAGGGGTGGAAAAACGAGTGGAGCAATGCTATTTGGACAGGGGTGGAAAAACGAGTAGTGCAATGGGATTTGGACAGGGGTGGAAAAATGAGTGTAGCAATGTGATTTTGACAGGGGTGGAAAAACGAGTGGAGCAATGCTATTTCAACAGGGGTGAAAAAATGAGTGGAGCAATGCTATTTCGACAGGGGTGGAAAAATGAGTGGCGCAATGGGATTTGGACAGGGGTGGAAAAATGAGTGAAGCAATTCTATTTCGACAGGGGTGGAAAAATGAGTAAAGCAATGCGATTTGGACAGGGATGGAAACAAGTGGTGCAATTCTATTTGGAGAGGGCTGGGAAAATGAGTGGAGCAATGCTATTTGGACAGGGCAGAGAAAACGAGTACAGCAAGGCACTTTGTCTAAGATATAAAAACAGGGTAGACCAGTGTACTTTGAACAGTAATAGAAAAGCACGTATTTCAATGCACTTTGGCTGCGATATAAAAATGCGTAGTCCTGTGTACTTTGGACAGGCTTAGAAAAACAAGTCGTGCAATAATAGACTTTGGGAAAGAATGGCAAAATGAATAGGTTAGTGAGCTTTGGTCAGGATGGCAAAACAAGTCAAGCTATGTGCATTGGACAGGGTTGTAAAAATGATTTGAGCAATGCGCATTGAACTGGGGGAAAAAAGAAGGATAGTTCAATATGCTTTGAAGGAGATAGAAACATGATTAGAACAATGCTCGTCAGCTGAGATAGAAAAATGATAAAAAAGTGAGTGCCTGCATGGAGTAAGAAAATGATGAGCACATTTTGAAGAAAATAGATTGAATTTGGTAAGGAAAGAGACAAGAAATGATAAAATCAGTAAGAAATTCAGTATAAAAGAGAGAGAGAGAGAGAAAGACAGAAAGAAAGAGAGAGAGAGAGAGAAAGAAAGAGAGAGAGAGAGAAAGAAAGAGAGAGAGAAAGAGAGAGAAATGGGTACTGATGAAAAAGTGAAGAATACAAAAGTGTGGGAGGAAGGGAGAAAAAACAAAGTAAATGAAAAGGAAGAAAAAGATAAAAAATGAAAAAAAAAGAAGAAATAGTGGAATTAAAAGAGAATGGGAGAGAAAAAAAGTAAAGGTAAATATATTAAAAGAGAAAAAAAGAAGGAAAGATTATATAGCAAAGATAAAAAAAAATGAAGAAAAAATTAGAAATATTGCTATTGAAAGAGAATGGAAGAGAAAGAATATGAAAGCAAAGATCTTGTAGTGGGATAAGAAATTAAGAATTAAAATCAACCTTCTTTTTCAGTCAGTTAAGTGCCATACGTGATACACTCTTGGGCGATCATGTCTCGAAAGAGACATGACTGACTGGGCAGAAGATTATCCCGCAGTAGGTTGCCATTGCTTTCTGCGGTAGACTGGTTGCCGACCAAGGCTATAGAACCCAATCTGTCCTGCTATTGAACCCATAACTGGAAGGAAGAGACGGATTAATACCTTTCCCAAGGGTATTTGTGTGTAAGTGAATGCAATGAATTCGGCTGGAATTCGAACTTGGCCCCCTGATTTCTCGTTCTGAGCTGATATCCAACACACCACAACACACATACTACTCTTTCACTTTTACAAAAATTCATAATGATGTGTGAAATCCTGGTTTTTCTGAAACAGAGAAAGGATTGCAGATGTGCTTGAAGAAAAAGTCCAAACCAGATTTCGCGAGTAGGTCTTAAACTGATTTTCTGACCAGTGGAAGTGACTTACAAGACTAAAGGGACTTAGCGATCAAGTGCAAAAATTTGAATACTATAAAAGGCCCTGATCAGCATTAATCAAACAGAGTCAGATGAAAGCAGTGAGAAAGACAAAACTAAAATGTAACTTTAAATCGTCCCGGAGATCCTTGTTCTCTTTCTCCTTCTTTCTCATGTACTGATTCATTCTACTTCTTCTTCTCCATCCAAAGACATTTCTACTGAATACATACATATGTATGTATGCATATACTCTTTCAACAATTACTACTATGAACATTTTCTACAACTCTTGATACTCTTAACTTTGTAAATGAACATTAATCTCTACTAATTCTTGTTATTCATTTCTTTTAATAAATTTCTATTTTAACCTGAAAAATGTATATTTTTATTCTTACACTATTCCACTATTCCACACATTCCTACCTTCTGCCAAATAACCTTCTGATGAAAAGTTTCTGATAACAAAAATAACCTTCTGATGACAATTCTGCATAAAACTTGTAAGCTGTAGGAAGTTCGGTTATATCTGACACAGGCCAAATCAAAGAAACATTAACCATTTCCCTATGGCTACAATCTTAAAAGAGAAAAAGAAAGTTCAGGTAAGATAAAAAAAATGATGAAAAAAGAAGAAATATAGAAGTTAAAATAGTGAGAGAGAACTAATATTAAAATAAGAATGTTTAAAAGAAGTTTTTGTTTTGTTTTGTTTTATGGCATATCAACCTCGGCGGGTCATTTATTGGCAACTAAATTTTATTTATTTATTGCTGGTAATACCTTTTTCTTTCAACAATTTATTGTTGTTTTTTTATATAAGTTTTGAGTCTAGTAATGCTTTTTCTTTTTGAGTATAAAGATTCATTGGGATTTGTTTTTTTTTTAAGGGCAGGGTCCCCAAGTCCTACTCTGTTATTTAACCCATAACTGGAGAGAAGGGACAGATTAATATCTTTCCCAAGGGTACCAGTGCTTAAGTGGATGCAGGGTATTCAACTGGAATTCAAACTCGGCTCACCGATTTTTCTTTTTTTGAGCCAATATCCACTGCACCACAATGCACATCCGTCACTAAATGCTCACAGCACCTGATATTCCCAAGCGGTTTAAAAGAAGTAGAAAGAAAATTAAATGCAGAAAAGAGTAAATATAAAAATATCTGAGTGAAATAAAACATTGAAGAAATAGAGAAAATGAAAAAGAAACTGATAATAAAGATGTTAGAAAAGAAGAACAAGATAAAGAATGAAGAAAAGAAAACGCAGAAAAGATCAAAAAATGGATGAAGTAAAAGGTAGAAGAAAATGATGTTAGAAAAGAAGAACAAGATAAAGAATGAAGAAAAGAAAACGCAGAAAAGATCAAAAAATGAATGAAGTAAAAGGTAGAAGAAAATGATGTTAGAAAAGAAGAACAAGATAAAGAATGAAGAAAAGAAAACGCAGAAAAGATCAAAAAATGAATGAAGTAAAAGGTAGAAGAAAATGATGTTAGAAAAGAAGAACAAGATAAAGAATGAAGAAAAGAAAACGCAGAAAAGATCAAAAAATGAATGAAGTAAAAGGTAGAAGAAAATGATGTTAGAAAAGAAGAACAAGATAAAGAATGAAGAAAAGAAAACGCAGAAAAGATCAAAAAATGAATGAAGTAAAAGGTAGAAGAAAATGATGTTAGAAAAGAAGAACAAGATAAAGAATGAAGAAAAGAAAACGCAGAAAAGATCAAAAAATGAATGAAGTAAAAGGTAGAAGAAAATGATGTTAGAAAAGAAGAACAAGATAAAGAATGAAGAAAAGAAAACGCAGAAAAGATCAAAAAATGAATGAAGTAAAAGGTAGAAGAAAATGATGTTAGAAAAGAAGAACAAGATAAAGAATGAAGAAAAGAAAAACGCAGAAAAGATCAAAAAATGAATGAAGTAAAAGATAGAAGAAAATGAGTTTGAGTTTGAGTTTTGTTTAACGGCATATCAACACATCTGTGGGTTATTTAATGCCAAAAAGGTGGGGTTTGAAGGTATTTTTTTAAATGTTCAGTTATAGTGAAAAGGTTGATTTAGTCAGATTTTAATGAGAAAATTTTTTGTTTTTATTCTTTTTTATTTTAGAAAACTGAAAATGTCTTCTAGTTTGTATTCAAAAATGTTTTGCTTCGAAAAATTTTTTTTCCTTCAAAAATGTGTTATAGTAATAATTTTTTCTTCAAAAATGTATTGTTGGTAATATTTTGTTTTCAAAAATGTATATTTTTCTATAAAACCCTTTTTTGTGTATATATTTCTTTTAAAAGTCTGTTTTTATGTATATATTTCTATAAAAGTCTGTTTTTATGTATATATTTCTATAAAAGTCTATTTTTATGTATATATTTCTACAAAAGTCTGTTTTTATGTCTACACTCTGTGGTGAACTAGGGCAAGAAGTGGCTTGTCAACTTCAATTCATCTAAGACCAAGCTGTTGTCTGTCAACCATTACAGGCAACCTCTCCTGCCTCCCATAAGCATGGACCAAGTGATTCTCCCTGAGAGTAATACACTACGCCTCCTCGGACTTACCCTGTCCTCAGACCTTCAAATGAAACCACTATATTGAATCCATAGCAAAATCTACTGCTAAGAAGGTTGGGTCACTATGTCGATCCAGGATGTTCTTTCCACCTGAATCCATCCTGCATATATACAAGTCAACCATCCGTCCGTGCATGGAATACTGCTGCCATTTATGGTCAGGTGCCCCTGCCGTTCTCCTCAGTGTTCTTGACAAGCTCCAAAGGAGAGTCTGTAATGTGATAGGTACTGATCTGGTGACTCGACTGCAGCCATTTCCCCATTGTCGAAATGTGGCCTCCCTTTGTCTGTTCTATAAATACTTTCATGGCTTCTGCTCGGACGAGCTTAAGTCACTGATGCCTCCTCAACAGGGGTTTACCCGTGCAACCAGACTGGCAACTGGGTCCCACCCATTCACAGTCAGGTTAGCCAAATGCAGACAACAATTCTACTCCTGCAGCTTCCTCTCTCGCACTTCCCGCCTGTGGAACTCGCTCCCGTATTCTTGCTTTCCTGAAGGCTACAACCTCCAGAAATTTAAATGCAAAGTCAATACTCATCTACTAACCACTAGACTCTAGCTCTCTCCCCTCCCCTGTATAACCTTCCCTTTCTCTCCACCTATGTATCTGTCATCGCACCTGCTTTCTCAGCTTTCTATTGTTCCTTTCTAACTAGCTTGTACTCCTCACTCTTTTCTAATTAATCTTTTTACATTTATGTAACCCCCTGCAAATCAGTGGCGTTTCCGCCTTGCTCGAAGTGAAATGATTAAAAAAAAAAATATTTCTATAAAAGTCTATTTTTATGGATATATTTCGATAAAAGTCTGTTTTTACGTATATATTTCTATAAAAGTCTATTTTATATATATATTTCTATAAAAGTGTATTTTTATACTTTCATGGTGTTTTGACCCCAGTTTGGGGGTTAACTATTTGCTCATAGCTGGGACCCTAACAGGTGCTACCACTATGGGGCAGGATGGACCTGAGAACAACAGCAATTAAGAGGTGGTTCCATGCTTCTCACAACCTCCCAATCAGAGGCCTTGCTGCTGGGTGCAGTTTACCATCATGCCCAGGACCTGAGAGAGAGTATAAACATAAAAAACACTAAAAAGAAAGAAAAAAGCAAGATGGTTGGAAAGATAAAAAAAATTTTAAATAAAATAAAATTAACAAAAAAGGGCGAAATAAAAAAGAAAATTTTTATAAAAAGTATACACGTCAAGAAAGAGAAAAATGGGAATGAAAAATCATTACAGGAAAGAAAAAAAAATAAGAATGGCATAAAATATAAAAGAAATAGCAGAATTCCACGTGAAGAGAGAAGGTGTGTAAAAGTAAAAATGTTACAAACATGAAAAAATAAAAATAAGATATAAATCTAAAAAAAAAAAAAAACGCAAATTAGGAAAAAAAATTCATAAGACAACGGATTAAAGCAACAAAAATTCTGAAGAAAATGTACAAAAATTTTAAAGTCCAAAAATTGTACACAATAAATAAATGAAATAAAAAGGAGATAATTCGTTTGGCAACAAGGCGGAAAACGTTTGTACAAAAAAAAAAAAACAAAAAGAAAATGCAGAGAAAAAAAAGTGAAAATAAAAGTAAAATAAAAAATAAAAATAATGGCTGCAATCATCGACAGTGTGTAAGTAAAAGCCATCACTTATCCCACTTAAAGCAAATTACATCATCTTTAGATTTCCGACTTCATCGTCTCTTCTCTGCTCCCCAGTCTTTCACTGCTGCTTGTTTTTTCTCTTTTGTTTGCATTCAGTACTTACCACCCACTTCTTTGAGTGTCTATACGTTTTTTTTAATTTAATCTTTCTTAATCTCTCTATTCTTCTTGATCTTGCTTCTTTTTTTCTTTTCATCACTCACTTTCTTTGACATCTTTACCTCTTCTTTTATCCAATATTTATTCTTTACTCCCTCCACATCTCTTTTTTAATGCCTTTCTTCTAATTCCAACTCTCCTTCTCTTTCTTTTTCCTTTCTTTCATCTTTTTTAATCCCTTATTTTTCCTGTCCTCTTTTTCACCCTTCTCTTTTCTTTTTTTTTCCCCTCCTTAACTTACTTCCTCGCCTACGTCCTGAAGGGACAGGGCACATAGAAGAAGAAGAACTTACTTCTTCTTTTCCTTAACTCACTCTCTTTAACCTTTACCTTTTCTCCTTATCTTTCTTCTATTTTTCCTTCTTTCTCTCTTCTTTTGCTCCTTTTCACTTGTCTCTTTCTTCTTTTTTCTCTCCTTCCTTCCTTCTTACCTCCTATTTTTCCTCCTTCTTTCCTTTCTCTCTTTCACCCTTCCCTTTTCTTCTTCCCTCCCTCATTACCTAACTATCTTCCTTCTTTACCTTTCTTCTTCTCTTTAACTTTTCCCTTTCCTTCCTTCCTTCCTTAATTCATGCCTTCCTTTTTATCTTCTTTTTTTCCTTCTTTCTCTCTTCTTTTGCTCCTTGTCACTTGTCTCTTTCTTCTTTTTTCCCTCCTTCCTTCCTCTTACCTCCTATTTTTCCTCCTTCTTTCCTTTCTTTCTTTCACCCTTCCCTTTTCTTCTTCCCTCCCTCATTACCTTACTATCTTTCTTCTTTACCTTTCTTCCTCTCTTTAACTTTTCCCTTTCCTTCCTTCCTTCCTTCCTTTCCTTCCTTCCTTCCTTTTTATCTTCTTTTTTTCCTTCTTTCTCTCTTCTTTTGCTCCTTGTCACTTATCTCTTTCTTCTTTTCTCCCTCCTTCCTTCCTTCTTACCTCCAATTTTCTTTCTCATCTATTCCTTTCTTTTTTCCTACTTTCCTCCTTTTCTTCCTTCTCTTTTCTTCTCCACTCCTTGTCTTCCTATCCCCCTTCATCCCTACTTATCTGCCTACCTTCCCTCTCCACCCCTTCCTTTCATTAATCCCCTGCTCTTTATCTCAACATGCTCATTGGTTTTATCCACAGGATTTACAAAAATCAAGCAGATAATACAATAAATAAATAAAAGCTTTGCTTTTCTTTGAATATATTGTGTATAACCACTTAAAAAATTGCTTTTAACACTTTTTCCTGTATTTTTTTCCTTTTTAATTATATTTTTTATTTTTACCTACGTGTTTTCCTGTATTTTCATTTTTTTAAGTGTCACAGACTTTTTTCCCTTTAAGAATGCTTATTTCATATGCAATCATCAATTTAAAAAATATGTCCTTTTTTGTCTTACACATTTTGTTTCTTTAAATTTTCTTATTTTTTCCTTTCATAGTTTAAATTGTTTTCTGATATATTTATCATTTCTTTGCAACAGATCTTTGAATAGGAGAGAAGAGACTTTAAAGAGATAAGAGTTTATATATATATATATAGTTGTATATTTGTCAAATTACAATGGGGAAAAAAACATTTGCTCCAGATTAGATTTTTATTGTTGTTTTAGCTATAAAATAAAATAAAATAAAATAAAATAAAATAAAATAAAATAAAGTAAAATAAAATACATAATAAAAAGGAATATAACAAAAATTTCCTACATGATTATTATAACAATATATTTAATTTTTGAATTTTCAGGCATGGAATTCATCATTATAAAAAACTGATTTGTCTATTTGAAATTATCATTATAACATTTTGGTTTGTATATTTGATATTATCATTATAATTTGCTGATTTGTCTATTTGAAATTATCATTATAACATTTTGGTTTGTATATTTGATATTATCATTATAATTTGCTGATTTGTCTATTTGAAATTATACACTCATTTGTTTGTACAAGTATCCTCATTTTGATTGTTATCCTTTAAAAAATATAATTAAACCAAATGCCAAAATTACACTTGTAATATAAAAGCATTCACCCCAGGAAGCAGATTAGGACATAAAGTTTAAGGCTTCACATTTCTACCTCCAGGGCATGTAGCCTAGTAATTTAGTTGAGGGAATTGAGTTATCAGTTGTAAGAAAGTAACTTGTTAGTGGTGAGTTCAGTCCCCACATCAGCTATTGCAAAAAAAAAAAAAATAAGTGTATGCTTGCTTCCCTGATAACTGCAATCTCCAAGAGTTTAAATGCATTGTCAATTGCCATCTCTCTCCATTTTTTTTTTTAAATCATTTTACTCCAGGCAAGGTGGTACCACCATTGATGGGCAGGGAGAGAGTAAAAGTTTAAGCAGGAGGAGAGTGAAGAGAAAAACAAACCAGAGAGTATACAAGAAAGGGCAAGAGAAGGATGGAAATACAGGTGTGATGACAGTTGCAAAGGTAGAGTGACAAAGGAAAAGAACATGATACATGGGGTGATGTAGAAAGGATGAGGGAAGGACTGGAGTCAAGTAGAAAAGAGTTGGGACTTGACATTGCATTCAAATTCCTGGAAGTTGTAGCCGTCAGGAAAGCAATTATATGGAATTGAGTTCTGCAGATGGGAAGTACGAGAAAAGAAGCTGATAGAGTAGAATTGTCGGCTGCATTTGGTAGATTTAACTGTAAAAGGGTGGGACCTTGTTGCTAGTCTGATTGCTGGAGTAAATTCTTGTGAAGGGGGCACCAGTGACCTAAGCTTGTCAGAGCCATGAAAATATTTGTAGTAAAAGATAAAGTGAAGCCACATCCCAATGATGAGAAAGTAGCTGGGGTCAAGCTGCCAGGTCAGGACCAATCACATTATAAATTCTCCTTTGGAGCCTATCAAAAACCCTGAAATGTACAGCAGGGGTTCCCAACCAGATATGACAACAGTATTCTATGCATGTTTGGATGGTTGATTTGTATATGTGCAAGGTGAACTCAAGCGGAAAACACTTCTTGGCCCGACACAGTGACCCAACCTTCCTAGCAGTGGATTTAGCTATTGATTCAATGTAATGGTTCCACTTGAGGTTGGAAGAGAGGGTGAGGCCGAGGAGATGCAGTGTATTGCTTTCAGGAAGACTCACTCGGTCCATGCTTATGGGGGTCAGGACAGACTGCCTGTGATGATTGACAGATAGCAGTTTCATTTTAGTAGCATTGAATTTTACAAGACATTTCTTACACCAGTCTACCACAAAGTTGAGGTCCTTCTCAAGATCAGTAGCAAGGTTATGATTGTCCACCTCACCAGATTTCTTACTGATGTGGGAATAAATGGTGGTATCATCAGCATAGATTCCTACTTGGGATTTGATCACATCAAGGAGATCATTTATGAAGATTATAAGGAATGTCAGGCCTAGGATAGAGCCCTGGGGGATACCAGCATTTGTATGGTAGGATGTGGAGGCATGCTCATTCAAGATTATCTTCATTATGCAATTTGATAGCAAAGATTGGATCAAACCAAGCAATCGTTCAGTGGTACCATAACTTCATAGCTTTCACAGAAAGTTGGCATGCCAGACCCTATCAAATATTTTGGAGATATCCATGGCAACAGCTTGACCTTTGCCAGGCTTATAGAGGGCCTGGTATATGTACTCATGGATGGTTGTTGTATATCAGCAGTAGACCTGGCAAAGTGGAAGCCGTACTGTCTGTATGAGAATAGTTTATGGGCAGTAAGATGTTGAACTATTTCAGCATTGATAATAGCCTTAAACACTTTTCTGAAACTTGGTAGGGGCTGATAGGGTGATAATTGAATGGGTTTGATGGTTCCCCTGAGTTCTTAAATACAGAAACCACAGAAGAGGACTTCAAGCAGGCAGGGAAACAGGAAGAAGAGAGGCAGTAATAATAGAGTTTTGAGAGAACAGAGGAGAGTTCAGGGGCACATTTATCCCCGTGACTCCCATAGTACTCTTATACCCACTGAATCTTGTTCTTCTCCCTTTTCTACTCTGCTCTCGTGCAACTCTCTTCACACTAGTATTTCTATCCTTCTCTTGCCCATTATTTGACACCCCCTGTAACCGGTTCCTCTTTGTCTTTGCTCTCCTCCTATGTAACCTTTCACTCTCCTCTTATGTAGCCCCCTGCACACCAGTGGCAGTGCTACCTTGCTTAGGGGGAAATGATTAAAAAAAATGTAGTCAGGAAAAGGCAAAGTAACAAAAGGTTTAATATTCCAATTAATATTAATATTTTTTGAAGAAAAAGGCCAGTTAAAGGAATAATGTTGCCTGACAGTTCAAACTCAGGGCTAGATTGTGTAAGAAGGCAAAAGACAAGTGAAATTCAGTTTAATGTTCCATGATGTTCTATATTGAGTCAGTCAGTCAGTTAAGTGCTATCTAATCTAAACTTATTTATAAATGGAACTTTGTCTCTGTGTGTGTGTGTGTGTGTGTGTCCATTACCTATAGACACTGAAACAGCTGAACCAATTTTCTTGAAAATTTACACAGTTGTACTATAAGCATCTGTGAGTGTTCTTAGCTAGGTTTTGCATTGAGATACCCCCGATAAATACCAAAAATTGATAATTGGGTTATAGAAAGATAAGATAATTTTTTTATAGAAAAAATTGGGTTATAGAAAGAGTGGTCTGATTTTAATCAAATTTGATACACTCATAGACAAAGACAAAAGAAACGATATTCAGAAGTTTCAAGGTTGCAGTTATTACAATAGTGCAGAAAATTGATAATATATATATATATATATATATATATATATATATATAAAAGGCAAGTTGTTTGTGTGTGTGTCTGTTTATCTGCCTGTATGTCGTTTTTTTTTCAGCCCTTTTATTTTAGTTTTTGCTTTGGGTTTGGCTCTAAGTAGTTATAATTGCAGTTCTTAGTCTCAGCCATGATACCATTTACTCAGAAGACTTATTTAGCCTTCAAAATTCACTTTATGACAAAAAAACTTATTTGATATCCAATACCAGGAAATCAAAATTTGACTTACATCCATTCATTTTTCTTTCAGTCTACAGTTTCGCTTTAACTGGAAACAACTATTGCTTTTTAGTCTTTCATCCCAATGTCCAAAGAGTCTGAGCTCCAGGACCATGGATTAGTTTTAAATCTTTCATTACACCCGAGCAACATCGGTCTATACTGCTAGTACAGGATATATGGTTGGGTGATCATGTCATTTTGAGACATGACTGATTTGATAGAAAATTTTTGTACAGTAGGCTACCATTTCTTTCTGCGGTAGACTGGTTATCAACCAAGGCTACAGTGACCCAATCTGTTCTGCTATTTAATTTTTTTTATCCAGATCAATCAGTTAAGTGCCATACATGAGACACGTTTAGGCAATCATGTCTCTTTCAAGACATGAGTGACTAGGAAAAAGATTGCATTTTCTTTCTGCAGTAGACTGGTTGCCAACCAAGGCTATAAAACCCAATCTGTTCTATAAAACCCAGTCGTCCAGTTTTTGTGATTTCTTCCCGATGCTAGTCTCTTCTTCTTATTGGCTGGCCAAAGCAAAGGCTTCCTGGCTGACTTGTTATATTTTGCAAAGTAATAATAACAAAAAAAAAACATTCTATTTTCATTTAGAATAAACCACTTAGCAATAAATACTAAAAATAGTACGAAATACATAATTTCTTTTAAAAAACTGGGGTGGCCTAATAATTATGGCTGATAGTATATATATATATTATATATATGTGTCTATTTAGGCAGAAAATTCTCTTTTAGGCATGTCTAATGAAATATATTACAAGCATTAAGTCTGTTTGCTTTTAATAAAATCCATTCATGCACACAAATAATCTTCTGGGTATGATAATTGAAATGTGCTGTAACTTTTAAGATATTTTTATCTTCTATTCCTCAAAGTACCAAGTACTTTCAATATTTTTCTGAGATCATCATATATATATATATACTGTGCATTAGTCTTCAGCAATGAATTGAGTTTTTTTGGTGACTAGCGTGTGTCTACCCTTCTCTGATTCCATACACCTATGGCTTAGGGGTTAGCAACTCTGACTCATACCAAATTGGTCAAACTTCGATCCCAGCCAAAAAGCAAGTGGATGTCTAGCCACACTGATGACCTGTGATACAGCAAAACAGGCTTGTATGTGGATGACAAATATATATATATATATATATATATATATATATATATATATTGGGTGCCAATATAAATTTATGGCATATCTACCATAAAATTTGAACTTATAAATATTTTGAATTTAAAATATATCCATTAATTTTTTATGACTATATATATATATATATATATATATATATATATATATATATATAAATGGTTTAAACTAACGAATATATATAAGTAATGTGATAGATACCGACTTAGTGGCTCGACTACAGCCACTTCCCCAACGACGAGATGTGGCCTCCCTTTGTTTGTTCTATAAATACTTTCATGGCTTCTGCTCCAACGAACTTAAGTCATGGTGCCTCTGCAACAGGTGTTTACTTGTGTAACCAAACTGGCAACTGGGTCTCACCCATTCACAGTTAGATCAACCAAATGCAGATGACAATTCTACTCCTGCAGCTTCTTTTCTCGCACTTCTCGCCTGTTGAATTCACTTCCATATTCTTGCTTCCCTGACAGCTACAATCTCCAGGAATTTAAATGCAATGACAATACCCATCTCTTAACCACTTGACTCTAGCTCTTTCTTCACCACCCTGCATATTCTTTTCTTTCTCTCCACCTTTGCAACTGTCATCACACCTGTATTCCCATCCTTCTCTTGCTCCTTTCTAACTGGTTTGTCTTCCTCTTCACTCTCTTCTAATTAATCTTTTTACACTTATGTAGCCCCCTGTACATCAGTGGCATTACTGTCTTGCTTGGGGTGATATGATTAAAAATATATATATATATATATATATATATATATATATATACCACATTTTAATATTTACTTTTGCTAATGTGCTCAATACAGATGTAGAGTATAAGGTTTTAGTCATTATTATTGTTATAATAATAGTCTATGTGACTGCAACTCAGAGGCTTCAAGGTTTTGGTGCAGCATCATCAGGCCACCCTGATGATGGATGCATGTTGTGTAGAAGTAAGCGGAGGACATTTTGAACATTTGTTAAGAGATGCTGTGTTGAGATACGATGGATGACTTTTGATATATTCATATAGACATTTTACCTTTTATGACAAACCTGACCGCGTAAAGGGGACATTTTACTCCAAAATTTGTCCCTCGCCTGGGAAAGAACGACATGAGCAACAGGTGTTTCTGGACCATTACCCTGCAACTGTGCGCATCAAAGACAAACTCACCATAGGAACATGGAACGTCAGGACACTCAACTGTGGACAACTAGAAAATGTCAAACAGGAGATGAACAGACTGAATATCAACATCCTAGGCATATGTGAAACAAGATGGCCTAATAACGGAGATGTCAGTAGCGATACCCACAGGATAATATATGCAGGAGGTAAAAAAAACGAAAAAGGAGTTTCTTTAATACTAAACAAACAAGTGAAGAGATGTGTATTTGGATACTGGCAACTGTCAGAGAGAGTCCTCTTGGTTAAACTGCGGGGAAGGCCCTTCAATATAGCTATTATAGTAGTTTATGCGCCAACAACTCAAAGCTCGGAGGACGAAATAGAATCTTTCTATTCAATACTGGACAATGCCAAGGCTCAGTGCAAAAGCCAAGAAATTAGGATAATAATGGGGGGACTTAAATGCAAAGGTAGGTAAAGATAGAGAAGGAGACATGAACGGCAACTTCAGACGAGGAGAGCGCAACGAAAGAAGAGAAAAATGGATCCAATTGTGCTCAGCCAATGACCAGGTTATTACTAACACCTGTTTCCAAGAACACCCACGACTTTTATGGACATGGAGAAGTCCAGGAGGCGACACAAAGAACCAAATAGATTATATAACTATAAACAAGAGATTCAGGAACGCAGTAGTCCAATGCAAAACATACCCAGGTGCTGACTGCGGAAGTGACCACATCCCAGCCATCTGCAAACTAAAAGTGAAACTTCGAAGACTAAAGAAGCCCAGCACATCACCAAGGCTGCAATACGACATGCTAGAGGACGATCTCACCCTGCAGAAAGAATACAATAACAGCATGAGAAAGAAATATGAAGAACAAATTGGAAAAGGGTACTCAAAATGGGATTCACTAAAAGAAGCGATGGTGACCTCAGCGAACAACATAGCCCCAAAGGAAATCAGACGCAGAAGAAAAAATGAGTGGATGACCAAAGAGATCCTCCACATGATGCAAAGGAAACAAAAAATAATGCCAAGACATGGAGCAGAGTACAAAAACTTCACAGAGAGATAAGGAACAAATGCAGACAAGCCAAAGAGGAATGGCTCAACAACAAATGCGCAGAAGTAGAGGGACTGAGCAGTAACAACAATGCAGAGATGCATAAAGAGATAAGAGAACTGACAGGACAAAAAACCTGCTCCTCAACAGGATGCATAGAATCCAAGGAAGGAACAATCATATTAGAGAAAGAGGAAATACTCCAGCGATGGGAAGAATATATAAAGGATCTCTTTTGCGACAAGAGAGAACATCCGAGAATACACAAGGAGATGGATGGACCAGAAATACTGAAATCCGAAGTGGAAGCTGCAATGGCCAAAATGAACAGAAACACAGCACCTGGTCCAGATGGCATAGTGATAGAGCTGCTGGCAGCCTTAGAAGAATATGGGATAGAAAAGATTACCGACATAATAAATGAATTTTATAGCAGAGGAATATTACCAGACAACCTATGCAAGTCGATATTTATAGCGCTGCTGAAGAAACCAGGTGCAAACGAGTGTGAACTACACAGAACTATCAGCTTAATGAGTCACATTACAAAACTGATTGTCAGAATCCTGATGAATAGAGCGAGAAGCAGAATCAGGCCAGAGATAGGGCAGGAACAGTGTGGGTTCGTCAAAGACACTGGAACAAGAAACGCCATATTCATGATTAGGATGCTCTCTGAAAGGGCATTACAAATGAAGAAAGACTTGTACCTATGCTTCATTGACTACGCAAAAGCATTCGACAAAATACGACACAAAGAATTGATGGAGATGCTAGGCAGCCTCGGCATTTTCGGCAAAGACATAAGAATAATCAAGAATCTCTACTGGCAGCAAACGGCCTGCATACAGACAGGTAACGACCTCAGTAGATACACAAAGATAGAAAAAGGCATAAGACAAGGATGTGTCTTTTCACTGGATTTGTTCAACCTATACAGCGAGAATATTTTGAGGACCCTAGATGACACGCCAGGATTTGTTATTGGAGGCCACAACTTGAACAACATAAGGTATGCGGACGATACAGTGCTGATTGCGGACACGGAAAGAAAACTCCAAGACCTCATACAGAAAGTAGCAGTGGAGAGTGACAAGAAGGGACTACAAATAAACTTTAAGAAAACTGAGTGCATGGTCATCAGCAAAAGATACAACCCAAAATGCCAAATACAGGTGGGGGATAACAGAATCAAGCAAGTACAAGGCAAATTAGCATGGCAAAGGACGCGTTCCAGAAGATGAGCAAAATACTAACACACAGGATGCTATGGATATCATGAACTGAGCATGCAAGCAACAAGGAGGTGTTGGAAAGAATGGCAACAAAAAGGAAATTGATGCTGAGCATCAGGAAGAGACAACTGAAGTTCCTGGGACACACAATGAGGAAAGAGAGCCTGGAGAACCTGATACTGACTGGTCAGATAGAAGGAAGGAGAGACAGAGGAAGGCAGCGGATAACATATTTGCAGGGTCTGATCAGGTGGATGATGGAACGGGGGTTGCCAGGAGCAACAGGCTCAAACATACTAAGAGCCACAAGGGATAGGGAGACGTGGAGAACCATGATCGCCTACGTCCTGAATGGACAAGACACATAGAAGAAGAAGAAGAACCTGACCCCAATATCTGTAAAAGTATTTTTGGATTGTATCTAGGATTGTACATTTAACCGCATCTTCTGTAAACTTTAAATTCAAAAGTAACGGATTTGTGGACATATGTAGATTTTTGTCCTTATTTTGTTGTGAGGCAAATTTTGTAAAAATATTTCTGATACACCCTGGGTGTATATATAATTGGAGTAGATAGACTAAACAATTGCTCGGCTCACACTCCACCCACGTCTATTGAACAGGTGAAGAGGCTCATCCCTTGTTTCCTGTTTAGGATGCGGTTTCCAGCTTTCTCTTTTTCAATCTTTTTACTCTTACGTAGCCCCTGCACATCAGTGGCATTATCGCCTTGCTTGGGGTGATATGATTAAAAAAAATATATATATATATATATATATATATTTAAGAAAACTCAACACATCATCTAAAGTGGTTATAAACTATAATTTATTTTGACGGTTAAGATTATAACACTGATCTCTTCAAACCACAAAAATTCAAACAATTTAATTTAATCAGAACATTAAAAAAATAGGAAGACAAGTGATATGACCCAGAAATTAATATTTACAGGTGTTATCAGGTTAGACCCTTTAAAAAGTGAGAAGCAAAATATACAATGATAAAATGTCGCAATGGACAGGACATGTCACCACAAAGATAAGATACATAAACTATACAACCAAATATTATATATATATATATATAACCGAATTAATAAAAAATTATCTAAATGATGGAGAACTTTTGTCTTTATTTTCAACTGAAATTGAAGCCAAAAGATGACGTTTAGAACGGCTCATGATTAAACATAATAGACATTCATTGTCTCTTATATTTAACAATATATGTTTAGAAAATTATTTGCTGCCTCGATACACTATATATATATATATATATATATATATATCCACACAAACATACACACACACTTGATATTTTCATTAGCTAATATGTTTTTATAATCAAATAAAACATATTAGCTAATGAAAATATATCAATACACATACTGACACACAAATAAAAAAAACCATGCACAAGCTTATAAATACATATGTACACAAAATATATAGACAAATCTCAGATATACACACAAAAATTCATTTACGCACAAATAATAAAGTAAATATAGAAATTTAGGCATATGTATCAAATACATAGAATAAAGTCAACTTTAATTCCCTCAATAAGAAAATCAACACAGAAAATAGAGAGGGGTGAACTAAAAATCCTATTTAACAGGTAATTTAAATTTTATTTTCATAATGGTATTTCAAAATGGTTTCATTTCTCTGATTTAACAGCTGGCTAGTTTTTTCTAAATGTCATATATATCAATACCTATATATATCTATATAGTATGAAGGTTATATTTTAGTGGGTACAAGTGTTTGAGTAGACATCCTATTTTTTAAACAGTGAAATTAATGTGCTGACTTCTTCTTCTTCTATGTGCCGTGTCCCTTCAGGACGTAGGCGATCATGGTTCTCCACGTCTCCCTATTCCTTGTGGCTCTTAGTATGTTTGCTCCTGTTACTCCTGGCAACACCCGTTCCGTCATCCACCTGATCAGGCCCTGCAAATATGTTATCCACCTCCTTCCTCTGTCTCTTTTTCTTTCTATCTGGCCAGTCAGTATCAGGTTCTCCAGGCTCTATTTCCTCATTGTGTGTCCCAGGAACTTCAGTTGTTTCTTCCTTGATGCTCAGTATGAATTTCCTTTTCATTGCCATTCTTTCCAACACCTCATCGTTGCTTGCATGCTCAGTCCACGATATCTGTAGCATTCCTTCTGTAGAACCATATTTCGACCGCTTCCAGTTTTGTCCTCATTTTCGATATTGTCCAGCATTCCCTGCTGTATTGAAGAACTGACATCACATAGCAATCCAGAACTCTTTTCTTTGTTTCTAGTGAAATTTTCCTGTGTGTTAGTACTTTACTCAGCTTCTGGAATGCGTCCTTTGCCATGCCAATTCGCCTTCGGATCTCTGTGTTGCACTTTCCATCTTCTGTTAGAAAACTTCCTAGGTATTTAAAATTTTGTACTTGCTTGATTCTGGTATCCCCCACCTGTATTTGGCATTTTGGGTTGCACCTTTTGCTGATGACCATGCATTCAGTTTTCTTAAAGTTTATTTCTAATCCTTTTTTGTCGCTCTCCACCGCTACCTTCTGTCGGGGGTCTTGTAGTTTCCTTTCTGTGTCTGCAATAAACACTGTATCATCTGCATAACTTATGTTGGTCAAGCTGTGGCCTCCAATAACAGATCCTGGCATGTCATCTAGGGTCCTCAAAATATTCTTGCTGTACAGGTTGAACAAATCCGGTGAAAAGACACATCCTTGTCTTACGCCTCTTTCTATCTTCGTAAATCTACTGAGATTGTTACCTGCCCATATGCACGCTGTTTACAGCCAGTAGATATTCTTGATTACTCTTATGTGTTTCCTGAAAATGTCAAGGCTGCCAAGCATTTAATGGTCAGAAATGTTGGTAAATAAAACATACCTCCAAACAGGAATCGCCCGGTTCACACTCCACCCACGTCTATTGAAGAGGTGAAGAGGCTCATCCCTTGTTCCCTGTTTAGGATGTGGTTTCTGGCTTTCTCTTTTCTCTTTTCCAATCTTTTCACTCTTACGTAGCCCCCTGCACATCAGTGGCATTACCGCCTTGCTCGGGGTGATATGATTAAAAAAAAAAACTGCATTCTCTTTTTAATAAAAAAAAAAAACTGCTTTTATTTCAAGCATGCTTTAGCATTTAACCATGAAGGGCTCTACAATGTATACAGTGAACCTGACTAGAATTTGAAATTGGCTCTCTGATGTCATTTCTAAGCTGCTATTCATTGCACCACCCACACATTCACTGTCAAGGGAGATTTAATATGATGCACCATTTGGCAATTAAGTAAAAGTATTGCAGATTGATATTATATTGCAAAAATGCAGCCTTAAAGATACTATAAATAAATAACCGCATGGATGCATATCTGATGTATATGTTCTGATCAACTCTAAAAGAAATCACTGCTTTTCTTCTGTTATAGATTCTTATATAACATGGATAAAAATTAAAAAATTAAAAAAAAAAACCATCTCAGCATTATGAAGAGGAATGTTGAATAAACCGGCCAATGCAGTCATGGTGAAAAACTGAGGAGGAAAAATCTGGGTCAAAAAATATTTTTTAATACTTTTTTGCAATTACATTAATTTGTGAATTAGCCAAATGAATTGCCCTCTAAATTTGATTCGTAGAAAATCAGAACATCTAACCTGCTTTCTTTCATTGAAGAGTTACACTGAAGTCAATATGACCTATATTGAAACAATTATGAATGGTAAGAGATAAATTAAAGTTTTCTTTCTACGTCTTATTTTTATTTATTTTTATTTTATTTATTTTTTGTTCATTATTTTTACTTATTCATTTATTTTTATTTTCATATATTTTAAATCTTTTATTTATTTTTTTAATTTATTGAATTTATTTGTATATGTTTTAACCATTTATTTATTTTATGTATTTTGCTTATTTTAGTTATTTTTGTTTACTTATTAATTTTTACTTATTTTTATTTATTTTCATTTATTTACTTATAAGTATTTACTTGTTTGTATGTTTTTTTTATTTTAATTTACTTTTATTTATTTTTATATGTTTTTATTGTATTATATAATTTTGGTTTAATTTTATTTATCTTTAGTTTTTAATATTTTACTTATTTAAAGAATTTTTTTACCTTTACATGAATGTTTTATTTTATTTGCTATTGAATTTTATTTATTTTTGTACATTTAATAGTTTAAACAAATTATCTACACAAAGTGTTTATTCATCAAAATATATCCCATAATATTCTATTGTCTGTTTCCATCTTCTGTTAGAACACTTCCTAGGTATTTAAAATAAGTGTGGAATTGAGATTCTGGTACACACCAGAATCTCAATTCCACACTTATAACATTTAGTTGGTTTAGAGACCTAAAATCTCTGCACCCGTTTTTAAAATCATTCACAGGAAATGAGCTTCAGAAAAGGTGATAATCTGATGGTGCAAGGTATGGACTGTAGGCAGGTTGAGGCACCACTTCCAACCCCTCAAGTTTGTGCTTGGTCATCATCATGGCGTAGGAGTGCATATCTTCAACTGACCAATGCCAGGTAGTGAGCTTTTAAAGCATCATATGCTCATTGCAGTTGTTAAGCATAAAGGTCATCATTTGCAGCATGACCATCTATGACAAGTGTAATATCCCCTACAAATTCCACCAACCTTCTGTTCAAACTGCTCTTGTCTGAAAATAGCTTTCTGTAGCCTGACCGGAATGAAGCCCCTGATTTCGCTTATTAGAATTATGCAGATTCATTTTTCATTCCTAGTTACAATACCAAAAGCAGGCATCGTGAAGATTTGCCAGTAGTTGTTTGCAAATGTTCACATGTCATTGGTCAGTGCATGAACTTCTCAACAGTGTCTGTTCGCAAGGCCAGGTTTCTAAAGGTGGCAATTGATGGTGCTTTGTGAAGGACCAAATTCTGCTCATCATGTACAAGTCCTTGTGTTTGGCAATTATTCAACCATTTGAAGCAAGGTCATATCTTCCACAACAGAAGGTCTCCCTAACATTGATTTGTCTTTAAAACTGGACCAGTTTTGTGCCACACTCTTATTGACAATTTCTGGGCTGTCCACATTATTAATTTCTTTTGCAGCTACCCTTACACTCAGTCTTTTCTTACATGGGTAAGATTCTCACATGATTAACACTGTTGGTTTCTTTTAAACTGAATTTATAGCAAAATCCCTTTAAATTATTTTTAATAGCTTCCATCTATTTACATTCCTGACAGCTACAACCTCCAGGAATTTAAATGCAATGTCAATTACCATCTCTTATCTACTTGACTCCCGTCCTTTCTACATCACCCCATATATCTTGTTCTTTTCCATTCTCTCTACCTTTACAACTGTCTTCACACCTGTGTTCCCATCCTTCTCTTGCCCTTTCTTTGACACCCCCTGTAACTGGTTTGTCTTTCTCTTCACTCTTCTCCTGCCTAAACTTTTACTCTTATGTAGCCCCCTGTGCATCAGTCGTGGTACTGCCTTGCTTGGGGTGAAATGATGAAAAAAAAAATTTAAATATGAGTTAGGTTTTTAAATAATTTATTGCTCATATTAAAGTTCTTTTCTAAAAAATAAAAAAAAGTAAGTTATTTAAAAAAGAAAAAAGTAATTTATATCGATTTTTCTTTCCCAGAAAATTCAGGATAAAATAAGAAAAAAAATTCCTGGGCCTTCCGAATCATTAATTTCTTTTGCTGCTACCCTTACACTCAGTTTTTTTTACATGGGTAGCATAAAATAGATGTAATTGAAATTTTTTCACCACTCATTATCCAAGTTGCAAATAATAAACAATGTCTATTTGCTATATGTGAAAATAAATAAAAAACAATCCAGTAGCCATTGAACAACAAGTTTAATTATATAAAGTGGAGATACAAGTTGTAAGACACCTACCTAATGAATTTATGTAAATGGTTGGTTGAATAGGGGTAGGTATGATGGTAAAAATGTAGGTGTCTTACTTCCCTACTGTTCCTTTGATTTATTCTGGGAGTGTCAAATTTTCCAAGACCCTTGTTTCTGATTATACAGGGAGTCCATAAAGTTCCATGTGCACTTTAAAACAATTATAACTTTATTTGTATTTGTGATAGAAATAATCTGTAAAAAATTTTTATAAATTTTAATGTACCTAGTTTTAAGTATAGTTATTAAATAATTTTTTACCACAAAATTTGCAAAGATTTTTAGATAAGTAAAAAAATATTTTCTTTTTTCTCAGAATAGATTTAATCCATGCTTTCAACTAATATGTGAAAACATTTGTGTATGCGACCAAACCTAATGTGATTCCAGGCATTACTGTAAATCAGTTGGCAAATGTTTTCCGTGAACTGCAAAATCGTATTACCCTTTGTATTGCTAATGATGGAGGAACATGTGGAAACTTAAATAAAATTTCAATAAAACTTTAAAAAATATAGATTTACTTCTTTCTAATCCTATTTATAAATTATTTCTATCGCAAATACAAATAAAGTTATAAATTTTTTTAAAGTACACATGAACTTTATGGATACCCTGTATATCCAACAAATCTCAGCTGTATCTTTCTAATTCTCTCTAGAAGTATATTTTGGTTTTCATTTTACTTAAGAATTGCTTATTGCTTACATATTTCATCCATTACTAGACTGACATTCAGATCTCATCAATTTACAGCTGAGTTGGCTAACTGTAAATTCTATAGTATTTGTCTATATTTCTGAGATGAGGTAGTATTTACAATATTTACATTATTCGGACTATTGTCCTCATCTTGGTTGCCATTTGTACAACATTTAATAAAAGATTATTTTATTTGTCGATATTTCTGAGATGAGGTAGTATTTATAGTGTTTACATTATTCTGAATATTGTCCTCATCTTTGTTGCCATTTGTACAACGTTTAATAATAGTTCATTCTATTTGTCTATATTTCTGAGATAAGGTAGTATTTACAGTATTTACATTATTCGGACTATTGTTCTCATCTTTGTTGCCATTTGTATGACATTTCGGCCTGTTGTACACTCCAGTTAAAAATTTCCTAGCCCCTGAAGAAGGCTGACCGTACAACGGCTGAGACGTTGTACAAATGGCAACAAAGATGAGGACAATAGTCCACATCATGTAAATACCATAAATTCTATGCTAACAGTTTCTTCTCTTGCACATCTCATTTGTGGAAGTCTCTTTTTACTTTCTTGCTTTCTGTTGTGGATTAAATAAGACACTCCCAGTAACACTCATGAACTACGCAAGATGTCTACACAATAATGAACTCAGACTTAAGGGATAGAGATTTGAGAGAGTTCTGATAAAGTGTTAGATAGTGTTACCATTAGAGTCAGTCAAGATATATTATTATAACCATTAGTAGTGAGTTATAAAATGAGGAATCAAAACCTCTTTTTGTGCATAAAAAAAAAGATATTTTTAAATATGGAAGAACTAGCCCAAGTAGCAAAAATATAACAACAGCAAAAGATGTTAAAACTCCAGAAATGACAGCAAAAGTTGATTGCAATTCAGAAAACAACAGAAATTCTCTAATTTCTTTCACTCCCAATGCAGTGGCAAATGCCATACCTGAATTCACATATAATTTAGATGATGGAATTATTTTTTTCTGCTTATTTTAGTAAACAAAAGCAAGTTTACAGAGAAGAATTTTATTTCTTAGTATTCATCCTCTAAAATAAAATGCTCAGAATACCCCACATTAAAAACTGACCTTGTGTCATATCCCATCTTTTTTGGGGAGAGCTTGGTTAAATAACCTACATTCCACTCAAAAGCGGGTACCCAAGTTTAGCATGACCTTGTGTCACATCTTGTCTCAATGTGAAGAATACTCAGAGTTCTGTTTGAATTCAAGCTTGTCAGATTCTCTGTCTTCAGGCAGGGGGGAACTCAGAGGAGGTGTATATATATATATATATATATATATATATATATATATATAGGCCCATGCTGTCAGTAATGACAGCAAAATATTTATATCATTTATGTTGTCTAAAATGATGGCAACATATATGTTGATGAACCTACTATTGAGTATCTTACATGAAAACAGAAAAAAACAAAGCAAAATAATCCAAAGCACGGGAAGGAAATATATATATATATATATATATACATACATACATACATACATATATATATATATATATATATATATATATATATATATATATAATAGTTTTTATTATAATAGAAAGTATATATCATTACTTGACGACTTAATTATTGCCAAAAAATAAAATAATTAGGTGCTGTTAAATAGCAAACATGCAGCAAGAGCTTGCATTATTATTAGTAAAGAGAATGACTCTGCCTCACTATTGTCTCTCTAATGAACTGAACCAATGCTGCTTCACTATTGTCTCTCTCCATGAAAGTGAGAGGAGGGATATATATATATATATGTATGTATGCACACACACACACACACACACACACACACACACACACACACACACACACACACACACACACACACACACACACAATAGTCTTTATTATAATAGAGAATGTATAAATACATATATATATATATATATATATATATATTAATTATTAAAAATTAAAAAAAGAAGTGACTTGAAGGTAAAATTCCAAAAGGATCCTAAAAATTAGATATTAAATCTGATCCAGCCAGAAAGCTCAATATAATTCAAATTATTTATTTATGAGCCAATATTTATTACATACAAAAAAATTCAAATTTTCTAAAACCATATGGTCATTTCAGTGAGTTAATCTAATTATCAGCAATTACAAATCATTATGGTAAAATATAATCATTTACTTAGGTTTGCAGATGTGTAAAGAGCATGCAAGTAAAGGTAGTGAAAAAAAAACAAAAAAAGGAAAAAAAAGAAAAAGGAGAGAAAGAAAAAATGGGGTAAGAGGAAATGGAGAAAGTAGTTGAAAAAATTGTGTCAGATTGGTTGATGGAAGAGTAAAACTGCTAATTGTTTTTTTTTGTTTTTTTTTAATCATATCACCCCGAGCAAGGCGGTAACGCCACTGATGTGCAGGGGCTACATAAGAGTGAAAAGATTAGAAGAGAGAAAGCCGGAAACCACATTCTAACCAGGGAACAAGGGATGAGCCTCTTCACCTGTTCAATAGATGTGGGTGGAGTGTGAACCGGGCGATAGTTTAGTCTATCTACTCCAATTGAAAAAAAAAAGAAAAAGGAGTGAAAAGATTGTAAAAGAGAAAACTGGAAACCACATCCTAACCAGGGAACAAGGGATGAGCCTCTTCACCTGTTCAATAGATGTGGGTGGAGCGTGAACCGGGCGATAGTTTAGTCTATCTACTCCAATTGAAAAAAAAAAAAGAAAAAGGAGTGAAAAGATTGTAAAAGAGAAAACTGGAAACCACATCCTAACCAGGGAACAAGGGATGAGCCTCTTCACCTGTTCAATAGATGTGGGTGGAGCGTGAACCGGGCGAGAGTTTAGTCTATCTACTCCAATTGAAAAAAAAAAGAAAAGTGTGAAAAGATTGGAAAAGAGAAAGCCGGAAACCAAATCCTAAACAAGGAACATGGAGCCTCTTCATCCATTCAACAGACGTGGGTGGAGTGTGAACCAGGCGATAGTTTAGTCTATCTACACCAATTGAGAAAAAAAAAAAAAGAAGAAGAAAAGAAAAAAATGGAAATGAGTAAAAAGATTGGAAAAGAGAAAGCCGGAAACCACATCCTAAACAGGAAACAAGGGATTTGGTGGTGGAAGTCAAGATAGATACATTTGAAAGAATTAGAGAAAAGAAAAAAATATAAAAAAATATATACAGAAAAGGAAGGTGCCAGATGCCACCCAGCCTTTTAAAATTTCTTTTCCATTTCAATCCAAAAACAGAGCCCAAATAATGTTATTATCAAAATAATTTACATTAAAAATTTACCTCAGAAATAAAAAGAGATAAAAGAATGGGAAGTTAATCTATAATAAAAATAAATTATTTGGCTAATGAGAAGAAAAACAATTATTTTAAGGAATTTTAAATTTAGATTAATTATAGGAAATTAAATTAGAAATAAATCCAAAGATGGCATCAATACTTAAGTAATATTTCTGATATAAACGATTATAAAATTAGACAAAATAAAAATAAATTATTTTATAATATATATCTATATATGATCATATAATTAAATTTGTTTTTTAATTAAAAATACATTGCGACACAAAAATTTAATTAATTAAAGAACAAATTTAATTATATGATTATATTATGCTCTACAATATTTATTGTATTGAGCACGTTTTATAAAAAGTAAATGCCAGGGAACTCAAAATCGTAAAACCATGCGTCCTCTTTACCTGGATTTATATTGCTTCCACATAGTTAGAGCACTGTATACATTTATTTTTTAACAAAACAGTCTGGAGAAAAATGATTTCAGATTCATAATTATATGATTATATTATGCTCTACAATATTTATTGTATTGAGCACTTTTATAAAAAAAAATTAAAATGCTGGAGAACTCAGAATTGTAAAACTGTTGATTCTCTTCACCTGGATATATATATATATATATATATATTTTAATTCAGATACTTCAATCCAAGGGAAAAAAGCAGGAAGGTAAATTCCAAAAACCCGATCCTAATTAATATTAAAAATTTTATTTTAATATTAAAAAATGATACAGGAAGAGAGCTCCATGTAATAAAATATTACAGAGCAAATATAAATTAAAAAAGGATTAATTCAATGATGTTGAATGGCCATTTTGATATGAAGATCCCCACGGGGAATAACACATCACCTCAGCAACAGAAAAATCCTTTCAGAAACTGGAGAAAAATTAGTCTACTTTTCTTTTTAAATAGATTTGCAAAGAAATTAAAAAAGAAAATAAGGAAAAATAAAGGAAAAGAAAAAGATAAAACAAGATAAAATCAAATAAACAAGAAAAGAAAAAATTGACATCGTTTTGGTTCACAAAAGAAGGAAAGAGAATTGTAACTAAAAATTAACAGACGGCCGTGTTGAATTGATATAAGGTTAAGCAACATGGAAAAAAGGTGGGAGATAAGAGAGATAAAGGAAGGAAGGGAGGGAAAAAGAAAAGAAAAGAAAGAAAAAAATTTTTTTAAATATTACAGACGCTGGACATATTCAAAAACCTAACTTCCCAAAAACTTTGAAGTATTAGAAAAAGGCCTTTACTTAAAAAGGCATAATTATTTTTAAAGGGAATAAAAAGATATAGGAATTAAAATAAAATTATTTTAAAAAAGTTAGGTCATTTGAATTAAACTAAATAAAGACATCGCTAGGTAAAAAAAAAAAAAAAATTCATTTACAATTATACATGCATATATTGTTTTTTCTTATTGCTGATAAAAAGGGATAAAACCACCAACTAAAGTAATTTAGAATAATTAATATTATTAGGAAATTAAATTGAATTTAAGCCCAAGATTGCAAAAATACTAAATCAAATAGGCTAATTCTCACTTAGACCAAAATAAAGAATATAGAACTAAATGAAAAACCTAGAACTAGAATAAAAAATTAATATAAAAACAGGAAATATTATAATAGAGATTCTGATGTTTAAGGTCTAATAAGAGAAAATAAACTAATTATTTTAAGGGAATTATATTTTAGATTGATTAAATTGAATATTTATGATGCCACTAATATCAAACAATTAAACTAGAAGGAGTATAGATTAAAAAATGGTTAACATATAATTAAGTACACTGTTAATAATGAGAAAGGAAAGGAAACAACTATTGAACTGAAATTTAAATTTGAACTAATATTTAGGGGGTTTATATCTAAATATGGATGTGTGTTGTCGTGCAGTGGACGACAAATTAGGTAGCAGAGTTCGAATTCCAGTGAATTCAGTGCATTCACTTACGCACAAATACCCTTGGGAAAGGTATTAATCTGTCTCTTCCATCCAGCTATGGGTTAAATAATAGAACAGATTGGGTTCTATAGCCTTGGCTGGCAACCACTCTACTGCAGAAAGCAATGGCAATCTACTTTGGGATAAATGAATATGTTAGCCCTATGACTGATATTGAACACTTTCAAATGAGTACTGAGCATATATAATATATAAATAATAGAATATATATAAGAAATTGCATATATATATATATATATTTATATACATACACATTTCACACACACACACACACACACAGACACACACACACACATACACACACATATATATATATATATATATACACTACTGGCCATAATTATTAGGCTGTCCCAGTGTTTTAAAAAATGATGTATTTTATGCTATTTTAGCATTTATTGCAAAGTGAATAATTGCATAGCCCAGAGGTAGAATCACCAACTGATGTCAATTTGGTCGGGTTTCAATCCTGAGTTAAAAGCAATCGGAGTCTAACCGTACTGATGAGCTGTGATACAGCAAAACAGATCTGTCTGCGGATGACTATATATATATATTTATATTTATATACATACATATTTCACACACACACACACACACACACACACACACACATACATACATACATATATATCTATATCTATATATATACATATATATATATACACATCTGGCCATAATTATTAGGCAGCTCCAGTGTTTTAAAAAAATGAGGTATTTCATTCTATTTTTAGTCAGTCATGTCTCTTTCAAGACATGATTGCCCAAAGCGTGTATTGCCTGTGGCAATTAACTGACTTATATCTCAATATAGAATACAAAAATTTGAATTTATGATGACATTTATTTACAAATTCTTTTATTAAGTTTAAAAGCAAATTTGCTGAGGATATTATTTCAGTTTTTTCAACTAAACATTGATTGCATCTATTCTAAAGGTTATTAGGGGTGTGGGGACAAACTTATTCATCTCCAGCATCATTGGGTTAAGTCACTTCTTATTCTTTTTCCAAAATCTTCAGAAAAGGGAAATTTGGAATTTCAGATTAGGGTTGGAAAAAGTGTGCTTATGGGTGGGAGTAGTAATGTTGAAATTCTCCTGCTGAAATTCCAATGTAAAATTGATAATTATATTTTGTTATTTATGGGGGAGATGCTGGCTGGGTAGATCACTTGGGTAGACTTACATTTGCCTTCTACCAGACAATTGGTTGATAGACCTACAATTCAGTCAGTTAAGTGCCATACATTAAAAATTTACCTCAGGTTCCTTGTTTGGTTGCTTGTTTTTCAGTATACCTATTTATTAAATCAACCTCCTCTTTATGACCAAACATTAAAAAAAATTCCTTAAAGCCCCTACCTTTTTGGCATTAAATAGAGATTGATATGCCACTAAACAAAACTCAAACTTTAGTGAGGAGAAAGGGCAATAAACAACAGGTTTCAGGAAGAGAGGAGATTGCAACTTAAAATGTGTTAGATATTTGAAGATTGTAGTTGGCAGAGAAGGAAGAAATCTGAAGTGAGTTCCAATGGTGAGAAGGGTGAGAAAATAAACTATTGGCATCAAACATATGGTTGCATTGAGCTAGTTTAACAGTAAAATGGTGAGACCTAATAACCAATTTAGCAGCTCAATTTAAATTCATGCAGCCAAGGGAAAAAAAAATCTTGGAAGAGCAGTTGGCATGAAAATATTTGTAGAAAAGATAGAGGGAAGCCATGTCACATTAGTTGGAAAGTGACTGAAGTCAAGATATCAGGTCCGGATTGATTACATTACAGACCTTTTATATTTTATCAAGAATATCAAGATTATATATATATATATATATATATACTACCGGCCATAATTATTAGACTGCTTCCAGTGTTTTAAAAAAATGATGTATTTCATCCTATTTTTGGTATTCATTGCCAAGTGAATAATTGTAAATGAAAATAGAATGGCTCTTTTGTTAATATTGCACAATAACATGTGCATCAAATGAATTTATAAATAATTAATAATTACCTATTAGAGATGATAGTTAATCCCTGTTGAAGATTTCTGCTCAGGTAGCTGTAGAATCAATCTGCAGTTTATATTAAACAGGCGTTAGTAACAGTTTTTGGTAGGGTGTGTGTAAGGAAAAGAAAATCTGTAATATGTTCAGATAAACAAAGATTTTGGCAACAACAGGGACTTTCTTGGTTTCCTGGTCTTTCCAACATCATCTTCTTCTTCTTCATCATTGTCGTCTTCTCACTCACACACTTTGTCAACCGGCTAAGTTCAAATTGACTCAAATTGTTGCTTTTCCTCATTTTATGCCTTTTCTTGGCTGCTTATTTGCATATGAATTACAATGGGCAGCTCATATATCGACATGGCTGCCACTCATTTGCATACCTTGTAAAACCGTGCACCTTTGCACCAGAACAAGGTGTTAGATTACCCGGATGACAACAGTGTGTATAATCTGACATAATGAGTGTTTGTGCAGTCAAACTCTGGTTTCCAATGACAGTTTCTGAACAGTTTTGCCTCCTCAGTTTCACTCAATCTTTGATGTGGTTTTCAGGCACTTCCCAACAATCTCAACATCAAGAAGACACCATCTTGGTTATATAACTCACATTTTGAAGTTGTCTCATTGTATGGTGATTTGTTAGTGTGGCTAATATGGTTGATGATGACTACTGAATCGTTAGTTTGATCTTTTTGGCATCAAATAATCCAACAAAAATTGAAACGGCATAAAACCTATCAACAAAATATCAGCACTGTTAATGACACTAGTCCTTACTGTGTGCCCCAGACAAAAATTCAACATTAAACAACCCATCATAACAGAAAAACAACCAACCAACTATTATATTTTAATTATATTTACCGTTCCTCGTGTTCATACCCTTGAGTAAATTACACAATTTACTGAGGTTTGACATTTAGTACAATTGACTACTTTTTTAAAAAATGATTTCACTAAACAAAAGATGAAGTTACTAGGATGGAAGATATTACAGGTAGTGAAAAAGAATGAGAAGACTTTAGTGAGGAGGTCCTGGGCATGATGGTAAACTGCATCAGGCAGCAAGGCTTCTGAATGGGAGGTTGTGAGGAGCATGGAACCACCTCTTAATTGCTGTTGTTCTCTGGTCCACCCTGACCCAGAGTGGTAGCACCTGTTAAGGTCCCAGCTATGGGTAAATTGTTAACCTCAAAACTGAGGTCAAAACACTATGAAAGTATAAAAATAGACTTTTATAGAAATATACATAAAAATAGACTTTTATAGAAATATACATAAAAATAGACTTTTATAGAAAAATATACATTTTTGAAGAAAAAATATTACCAGTAATACATTTTTGAAGAAAAAAATTATTACCAAACACATTTTTAAAGAAAAAAAATTATTCTCAGCAAAACATTTTTGAATACAAAACTAGAAGATATTTTCAGTTTTCTAAAATAAAAAAGAATAAAACAAAAAATTTTCATTAAAATCTGACTAAATCAACTTTCTCACTACGCCCAAACATTAAAAAAAATTCCTTAAAACCCTCATCTTTTTGGCATTAAATTTCCTACAGAGATTGATATGCCATTAAACAAAACTCAAACTTTAGTAAAGAGAAAGGGCAATAAACAACAGGTTTCAGTAAGAGAGGAGATTACAATTTAAGATATCAAGATTATTGGGTTTTTTTTATTGTTTCACCCAAGCAAGGCAGTACCAACCGCTAATGCGCAGGAGGCTACATAAGAGAGTAAAACTTTAGGCAGGAGGTGAGTGAAGAGAAACACAAACTAGTTACAGGGGGTGTCAGAAAAAGGGCAAGAGAAGGATGGGAACACAGGTGTGAAAACAATTACAAAGGTAGAGATAAAGGAAAAGAACAAGATACACAGGGTGATGTAGAAAGAACTGGAATCAAGTGGATAAGAGATGGGTATTGACATTGCATTTAAATTCCTGGAGGTTGTAGCCATCAGGAAAGCAAGTATATGGAAGGAAGTTCCACAGACAGGAAGCGCGAGAAAAGAAGCTGATGGAGTAGAATTGTCAGCTGCATTTAGATGATTTAACTGTAAAAGAGTGGGACCTTGTTGCCAGTCTCATTGCATGAGTAAGTTCTTGTGGTGGGGGCACCAGTGACCTAAGTTTGTCGAAGCAGAAGCCATGAAAATATTTGTAGAAGAGACAGAGGAAATCCACATCCCACTGGTGAGAAGGTGGCCGGAGTCGAGCTGCAAGCTCAGGATAAGTTACATTACAGATTCTTCTTTGGAGCCTGTTGAGAACACTGAGATGAACAGCCTAAGTGCACCAGACCAGATGTGGTAGTATTCAGTGCACAGTTGAATGTTAGATTTATAAATGTGGAAGATGGATTCTGACAAGAAAAATTGTCTGACATGATACACTGAACCAATTGTCTTAGCAGTAGACCTAGCAGTTGATTCAATATAATCATCCTATTTTATGCCAGTGGAAAATTTTACTGTAAAACCAATAAATTGTATATGCAAATTCTACTCCAGCAGCTTCTTTTCCCACCTGTGGAATTCCCTTCCGTTTACTGGCTTTTCCGACAGCTACAATCTCCAAGAATTTAAATGTAAAGTCAATAGTCATCTCCTATATCACTAAATTGCATCCTCTCTCTCATGCTTCTTTCTCCATCCACTCCACTCTCATCAGTATTCTCATCCTTCTCTTACCAACTTCTTGACACCCCCTATAACCTGTTACTCTTTCTCATAACTTTCCTCGAATGTAACCCCCTGCAAAACAGTGGCAGTAAAATGCCTTGCTTGGGGCAATAAGATTATAACAAAAATGTGAAAGTGAAAGTGCAGAGAGTTGTTTTCCTGGAGGTTAGCATGCAAATGGTTGGTAGAAGAGGTTCTGTCTGATGGTTAAATGAGAGCAGTTTTGTTTTGGAGGACTTAAAATGTACAAGCCATTCCTTGCCCCAGTTAACTACTGATTGAAGGTTCTTTTTGAGAGCAGTTTTACTTTGTCATGATGAATGTTATAAATGTTATTCTCTTTATATAACTTTTCTTATTCTATCTCTTCAGGTCATTAGCAATCGTAGCTCTCCACAATTTCTTGTTCTTAATAGTTCCAAATAAAATTTGTATATTTGTTATTTCTTCCCAATCTTTATTTGGCATTTATTCAACCTTGCAATGTAGGTTATGTGTTTTTTTTGTCTATTCCTCTTTTTTTTTTTTCACTTTTACTGCATCCGGCAGCAAGGCTTCTGAATGGGAGGTTGTAAGGAGCATGGAACCACCTCTTAATTACTGTTGTTCCCAGGTCCACTCTGACCCGGAGTGGTAGCACCTGTTAGGGTCCCAACTATGGGCAAATAATTAACCCCTAACTGGGGTCAAAATAATATGAAAGTATAAAAATACGCTTTTACAGAAATATATACATAAAAAAATGGACGCTTTTTAAAAACAATATTACCAACAATAAATTTTGAAGAAAAAATTATTACCTTGACACATTTTTGAAGAAAAAAAGTATTCCCAGGAAAACCTTTCTGAATACAAAACTAGAAGACATTTTCAGTTTTCTAAAATAAAAAAAATAAAAACAAAAAAATTTCATTACAATGTGACTAAATCAACCTTCTCACGATAATAAAATATTAAAAAAATACCTTAAAACTCCATCTTTTTGGCATTAAATAACCTAGAGAGGTTGATATGCCGTTAAACAAACTCAAATCAAATCAATTTTCACTTTTAATTGTTTCAATTCAATTAAGGCAACAATGTTACTTGGAAACGGGATTACCAGAGTTGAAAAGAATGGGAAATCTTGATCGAGGAAAGGACAATATAGGAACGGGGTTCATTTAGACAGACAATTGACATTGATTTGAAATTTGTAAAAATTGTAGTTGGTAGGGAATCAAGAAAGAGGAAGGGAATTACAAAAGAGAAAATTGTAAGAAAAAACTGATTGGAATACGAGACGTGGTTGCATTTAGCTAGTTCAACAGTAAAATGGTGAGACATAGTTGCTTATTTAATCAGTATATCCAGTAATGTCAAAGTCCTCTTTCCTCAATATGTGCTATAGAAATTTCAGCTTTAGCACAAGACCACAGGTACTTGATCAAGACCACAGGCACCTGATGAGGATCAAACTCCCTACTCAACTGTAAGCACAACCACCCACCCACAAAAATCATTGTCAAGATTCTCACATGATTTCCACTGTTGGGGTATGAGGCACTCAATGAGGATCAAACTCCCTACACAACTGTAAGCACAACCACTCACCTACAAAAATCATTGTCAAGATTCTCACATGATTTCCACTGTTGGGGTATGAGGCACTCAATGAGGATCAAACTCCCTACTCAACTGTAAACACAACCACTCACCTACAAAAATCATTGTCAAGATTCTCACATGATTTCCACTGTTGGGGTATGAGGCACTCAATGAGGATCAAACTCCCTACTCAACTGTAAACACAACCACCCACCCACAAAAATCATTGTCAAGATTCTCACATGATTTCCACTGTTGGGGTATGAGGCACTCAATGAGGATCAAACTCCCTACTTAACTGTAAGCACAACCACTCACCCACAAAAATCATTGTCAAGATTCTCACATGATTTCCACTGTTGGAGTATAAGGCACTCAATGAGGATCAAACTCCTTACTCAACTGTAAGCACAACCACTCACCCACAAAAATCATTGTCAAATTTCTCACATGATTTCCACTGTTGGGGTATGAGGCACAAAATGAGGATCAAACTCCTTACTCAACTGTAAGCACAACCACTCACCTACAAAAATCATTGTCAAGATTCTCACATGATTTCCACTGTTGGAGTATAAGGCACTCAATGAGGATCAAACTCCCTACTCAACTGTAAGCACAACCACTCACCCACAAAAATCATTGTCAAATTTCTCACATGATTTCCACTGTTGGGGTATGAGGCACTCAATGAGGATCAAACTCCTTACTCAACTGTAAGCACAACTACTCACCCACAAAAATCATTGTCAAATTTCTCACATGATTTCCACTGTTGGGGTATGAGGCACTCAATGAGGATCAAACTCCTTACTCAACTGTAAGCACAACTACTCACCCACAAAAATCATTGTCAAATTTCTCACATGAGTTCCACTGTTGGGGTATGAGGCACTCAATGAGGATCAAACTCCCTACTCAACTGTAAGCACAACCATCACCCACAAAAAATTATTGTCAAATTTCTCACATGATTTCCACTGTTGGGGTATGAGGCACTCAATGAGGATCAAACTCCCTACTCAACTGTAAGCACAACCACCCACCCACAAAAATCATTGTCAAGATTCTCACATGATTTCCACTGTTGGTTTCTTTTAAACTGAATTTATAGCAAAATCACTTTAAATTAATTTTTAATAGATTTAAATAAGAGTTAAATTTGTAAATATTTTGTTGCTCATATTTAAGTTCTTTCCTAAAAAATAAAAAAAAGTAAGCTATTTAAAAAAGAAAAAAAGAAATTTATATCGATTTTTCTTTCCCAGAAGAATCAGGCTAAAATAAGAAAAAAATGGTCATAAAAATATTTATCTCACTCACAAAACTACCAAATGCAATTAACTTTAATTAAGTGAACATAGAAATTCCAAACATGTATTTATTCTCTGTAAGTGGCTGTTTCAAATATCACCTTTGGGGGGGTCAATGTAAGATGGAGGAAGTCTTGAGGGAAGAAAGAAGAACCAAGATTGAGAGACATCATCAATAGATTCTATGGATTATTTACCTGATATTGGCTTAGTCATTCACGTTAGTTTTGCTTGCCTAAACTTGAAAATCAAATTTAGAGTATTTTTTCAATTTTATTTTGTATCTTAAAAAAACAAGGAATAAAAAAATCAGTTTTGTCTTAAGTGGCTTGTATCCTTGGGTGTGTTTCGTCTTTTGTAGCAGAATTCTGGTTGTGGCATATTTACTTGGTTTTATCTAATATATGCAATTGAAGACTCCTTTCCCTATTTCTAAACAAAACAAAATAAAAATAAGATGCAGTGCAGTGAGGAAGATGATCGTAAAGAAGGTCCTTCAGGTTGAGCAGAATGGGTGATAAAAATGTCTTTTCTAAATGACAATAATTGCAACATTTCTGTGTAATTAAAGTTTACCATCAGAAAAGGCTTTGAGCTTTTTTTTATTTGTGAGTTTATTCTTTTGCATGTGTTTAGATTTCATTTGTTATTTAACACTGATTTTATTTTTTGAAATTATTTTTCCATTTGTGTGTACATGCACAAAAGGGCATGGGTATTGTCCTAAAAATAAGCAAATGTCTATGTGTTGGCACATTTAAGGTTGTTAGTAGTTGTTTGTGTCTGAGGAGGGCTGTAATTTGTCTTTTTCTGGACTGGCACAAATTGCTGGCTGCTATGAGGGCAAAGAAAAATTGCTTAACATTGTCTTTCTTTTCACTTCCCTATTATTGCGACATGTTAGTAATGATCACAGAAACTGGAATAAGAGACAAGTTCATGCCTTTGCAAAGATTGGTGAGGGACAAGGAATATTCCACCTAGAAGTTCTTAATTATCTGACTAACGAAACTAACATAGAAAAAGAATAGTATAAAGTGACTAAAGGATAACATATCAGGTGTGCAAGATAAAAATTTATGAACAAATATACAATGAGTCAAAGCCATTGTAGAAGTTATCTAAATCTAAATCTAAACTTATTTATAAATGGAACTTTGTGTGTGTGTGTGTGTGTGTGTGTGTGTTATCTATAGACTTCGAAACGGCTGAACCGATTTTCTTGAAAATTTACACAGTTGTACTATAAGTGTCTGCAAGTGTTTTTAGCTAGGTTTTTGTGTCAAGGTACCCCTGATAAATATCAAAAAATGATAATCGAAAAAATCGGGTTATAGAATGAGTAGTCTGATTTTAATCAAATTTGATACTCATAGACAAAGACATAAGAAACGATATTCAAAAGTTTCAAGGTTGCATTTATTACAATAGTGCAGAAAATTGATAATGTATATATATATATATATATATATATATATATATAAAGTAAGATGTTTGTCTGTGTGTGTCTATTTATCTGCCTGTATGTTGTTGTTTTTTCAGCCCTTTTATTTTAGTTTTTGCTTTGGGTTTGGCTCTAAGTAGGTATAATTGTAGTTGTTAGTCTCAGCCATGATAGCATTTACTCAGAGGACTTATTTAACCTTCAAAATTCAGTTTACGACAAAAAAAACTTATTTGATATCAATACCAGGAAATCAAAACTTGACTTACATCCATTCATTTTTCTTTCAGTCTACAGTTTCGCTTTAACTGGAAACAACTATTGCTTTTTAGTCTTTCGTGCCAACGTCCAAAGAGTCTGAGATCCTAGTACTATGGATTAGTTTTAAAGCTTTCATTACACCCGAGCAACGCCAGGCTACACTGCTAGTATTGAAATAAAAAAAATATATAGATATATTAGCAAAGTTTTATGTCAACACAAGATAAAATCATCTTTGATGGTGGATGTTTTTATGTTAACTTCCTTGCAACCTCTCTGAAGATGGCTCTGAAGATGGCTCATGTGAGCTGAAAGCTTAGAACCAACTTAGTAAAAATTATCCAAATATGAAATTAAAGCCAAAATACGATGTTTAGAATGGCCCATGATTAAACATAATAGACATTCATTTAAATTTAACAGTATATGTTCAGAAAAAAAATATATATATGGGACTACTGTGGAGAACAAGGAATGACTCTGCTCAGTTAAATGACAAACTTTTTCGCATTAATCCTATTAATGGTCTATCTCAATCTTGAGCACTTTACGACAATAACCAGTTCACCAAAATATCTTTTTATCAGTAAACCACTGAAAAACAACAGTCTTGTTACTAAACTTCATTACAAATCAACAATATATATATATGAAATTATGTTTGAACATTTGCTTTTATCGATACTTGTATTTAAGTAGATATTCTGTTTATAATCAAACAGTATTATATATTTATTTCTATCAGCCTGATTATTTACGATAAATTTTTTGTTATCAAAATGTGTGTCATTCAGCAGGATTCAAACATGCAACCCCTATCCACATAGAGGAAGCCACCAATTGAACTGGCGCATCTTAGACCTCTCGACCATGAATGACCAACAGTCTAAACAAAGTGAAATCCAAACCTATATAACACAACTTTTAATTCATCGTGATAACCATATCTGCTCTAAAATGTATTGTAACAAATTGTCAACAAATGTAAACATGTTATGAAAAAAATACGAGTATTGATCAAAAATAATGTTCAAACAAATAATTTCAAATTGTCAGTTTGTTTATAACCATTTCGTTAATCTTCATTAATTTCCGTACCATGTATGACAAACAATCCATTCCAGTCAGTTAAGTGCCATACGTGATACACGCTTGGGCGATCATGCCTCAAAAGAGACATGACTGACTGGGCAGAAGATTATCCCGCAGTAGGTTGTCATTGCTTTCTGCAATAGACTGGTTGCCGACCAAGGCTATAGAACCCAATCTGTCCTGCTATTTAACCCATAACTGGAAGGAAGAGACGGATTAATACCTTTCCCAAAGGTATTTGCGTGTAAGTGAATACAATGGATTCAACTGTAATTTGAACTCGGCTCCCCGATTTCTCGTTCCGAGCCAATATCCAATGCTCCACAACACACATCCACTTTTTTATATATATATATATATATATATATATATATATATATATATATAAGTCATCCACATACAAGCCCGTTTCGCTGTATCACAGCTCATCAGTGTGGCTAGACATATCCACTTGCTTCTGGCCAGGATCGAAACTTGACTGATTTGGTCTCTACTCCCTAAGCCATCGTGCAATTTATCATGCAAGTAACAATCCATTACTTGCATGATAAATACCTGCCTAACTTGTAAGAACACCACTCTATAAGTTGTGTGAATATGAACCCACAACTTGTATGATTAAATCTCATGCCAACAAAAAAGTTATTGCAAATATTTCTAACAAACTCCACTATTGTAAGCTAAAATTCACATGGTATATTCACCAGATAAATATATGTCCTGATATATTTTACCATCATCAGTGGTAAAATAAATATACATCCTGATATATTTTGTCTCTATCAGCTAGTTAGAACCAATGATTTTGTGAAAATATTGACTTGTATGTGAAAATTTTGAGAATGAAGTTGAATTTTTCTACATCATGCTAGACAATGCCAAGGCTCAGTGTAAATCACAAGAAATTGAAATTATTGTGGGAGACCTGAATGCCAAAGTAGCATGGAAGTCTTTTTTACAGATAATGGAAAGTGTGACATGTAAAAGCATGTTGGCATGGCCAAGGATGCATTCCAGAACCTGAGTAAAGTATGAAGAGACAAGAAAATTTCACCAGAAACAAAGAAGAGAGAACTGGATTGTTATGTGATGTTTGGGCTTCAATATGGCAGTGAATGATGGACAATGTCATCAAAAACATTTAATATCGATACCAGGAAATCAAAATTTGACTTACATCCATTCATTTTTCTTTCAGTCTACAATTTTGCTTTAACTGGAAACAACTATTGCTTTTTAGTCTTTTGTGTCAACGTCCAAACAGTCTGAGCTCCAGGACCATGGATTAGTTTTAAAGCTTTCATTACACCCGAGCAATGCCGGCCTTTACTGCTAGTAAACTATAAGAAAACTGAATGCATGGTCCACAGTAAAAAGAGGATTAAAAATGCCAATAACAGCCTGAGGATACTAAAACCAAGCATGTACAGACATTTAAATAACTGGAAAGTGTTCTAACAAAGGGCGGAAAAATGCGACACTGAAATCTGAAGGCGTATTGACATGGCCAACGATGCATTCCTGAAGCTGAGCAGAGTATCAAGAGACAGGAAAATTTTGCAAGAAACCAAGAAGAGAGAACTGGATTGTTATGTGGTGTTTGTTCTTCAATATGGTAGTAAATGTTGGACAATCTATTCAAAGATGAATGAGAGACTTAAAGCAACCTAAACGTGGTTCTACAGAAGGATACTGAGTATACCATGGACTGAACATGTGAGCAATGACAAGGTTTTGGAGAGAATGGACATGAAAAAGAAATTTATATTTAACATCAAGAAGAGACTGTTGAAGTTTCTGGGACGCATAATGAGAAAGGTGAGCTTGGAGAATTTGATACTCACAGGAGAGGTAGAGAGATAGAATAGGGAAAACAATGTGTGACATACTTGATGGACTTGAGCAAGTGGATGGCAGAGCAATGTTTGGAAGAAGTGTGGTGATACCGACTGAGCAAAAGCTAGAGACCGGATGTTTGCTTTATAACAACCAGAAAGCAAATGAACAAAAATCGTCTCTACGCAGGTGTATTCCCGCAGATGTTCCGGCTGAAAAAGAAAAATTAATCAAATATCAAATTTCCATTTCGCAAGCCTACACAAATTTTATTTACCAGCCAATGAGGGAAGCCCAGAATCAAATACAAGTATGAAATTCCAAATGAGCTGTTTTGATCCAAAAAGCAGATATAAAAAGCAGATACAGACAAGACCCCAGCAGACAGACAGACTGATGCAGAGACCAAAGAGAAGAATGTCATTAATATCCCCTTGACTTAAGTCGAGCGGCTTCTGCATTCGCCTCCCTTCACCTTCGCATCACTTCTTCACTGTCTCAAAAGTATTTACTGAACTCAGGAGCGACTACTTCAAAGACATTCCTCACATACCTCTGCTCCCCACATTCCTAAGCCTTTTATCTCTTTCATCTCATTATTTTCCATGAACATTCTAACCTCCGTTGGACCTTTATTTCAAGTATTGCTTTAATTGTAAAACATTAATGGATATGTGTATATATAAATGTTATTTTCAACTCAATTTGCTTTTCTTGATTTTATAATCATTTTATGACTTATAGTGGGCTATCTACCACAAGGCCAAATTCCGTTAACCTACAATTGCCCTTCACTACAATGGGAAAATAATAGATAAGCAACCCACTATAGAAGTACAAAAATGAAAAGTGTTAAGAGCTACAAGGGATAGGGTGATGTGGAGGACCATGATCACCTATGTCTAGAAGGGACATGGCACATAAAAGAAGAAGAAATGTGAATATATATCGACATGACTGCGTGTGCAGACATAAATGAATAGTTTTAATTTATTTTAACTTGAAAAAATATTTTATAAAGCATAAAATAATGAAATCAAATAAAACTGGAAAAAATTTAAATATGAAAGGTTTATAACAAAACTTTTTCTCAGGTTGACTTATAGAAGATACAGATAAGATTATTTCGTGGATGGGTGGTTCAAGTCTGACAATGGAGAATCTGTAATGTGAGCAATACCGACTTGGCAGCTCAGCTGCAATCGCTGTCTCTCCGGCTTCCAGGTTTCTCTTTTATAAATACTTTCATGGCTTCTGCTCCAATGAACTTAGATCACTGGTGCCCTGTAGGTATGAATTTACACGAGCTACTAGATTAGCAACTAGGTCCCACCCTTTTACAGTGAAACCGATAAAATGTAACTGCAATTTCTACTCTAACAGCTTCTTTTCTCGCACTTCCCACCTGTGGAATTCTCTTTCATATACTTGCTTCCCTGACAGCTACAATCAAATGTAATATCAATAAGGTCAATAGGCATCTATCGCACTAACTCACATCCATTCTCTCAAGCTCTTTTTTCATCTACTCCACCCCCATCCTTGGTATTCTCATCCATCTAGTATTCTCCTCCTGACTTTTCCTGTGACTAACCCCTCTTTCTCATCACTTTCCCCTATGTAAGCCCCCTGTGCAACAGTGGCAGTAGAATGGCTTTTTTTTGGTGAGTTGATTTTTAAAAAAAACAATGAGGAGATATAAATGAAGCAAAATAAAGTGGATGGTAATGCTTGTAAAATATTGTTGGGGGGGGGGAGAAAGTAAGAATTTGGTTAAAGAAAAGAGAAAAAGAAATAAGCATCATTGTTTTCATTACAAAGATATTAAACATTAGTTCTTCTTGGTAATATGCATTGACAGTTGCTGCAGGTTCATAAAATAATGGAATGAATTAGTAAGTAGGTCAGCTCCTTTGGCTAAATGTGTGTCCGTTTTTTTGATTGGCTGAACAATAGTCGTCATTCTTTTTTTTTTTTCCATTTTTTAATCACCAAAGACTTTGTAAAGTAGGCAGTCATTATAATTTAAGGATTTTCATTTGCTTTGGTAAATTAAAAAGATTTTGTCTTTTTGTTTGCTGTAATTGATTTAAAAAAAGATCAATTACACCCTCTTCTTAAAAGGGATATGTCAATTGGAGTGGAGAAGGAATACATTTGAACAAGATAGGGTGTAAAACTTTTTTTTTTTTTTTTAATCGTTTGTCACCTCAAGCAAGGCATTCCACTGCCACTATAGCGCAGGGGGTTACATAGAGGGATTGGGTATAGGAAATGTCAGAAGGAGGGTGATAGACGACTTAGGATGTACATAGGGAGAGAGTGGGAGTGAGTTAGTGTGTTAGGAGGTGTCTATTGACCTTACATTTAAACTCCTGGAGGTTGTAGCCATCGCGGAAGCAAGTATGCGGTAGGGAATTCCACAGGCAGGAAGTGCAAGGAAAGAAATAGTAGAAGAGTAAAAATTGCGGTTACATTTCATCGGTTTCACTGTAAAAGGGTGGGACCTAGTTGCCAATCTAGTATCTCGTGCAAATTCACATCTAGGGGGCACCAGTGATTTAAGTTTGTCAGAGCAGAAGCCATAAAAGTATTTATAGAAGAGGCACAGGGAAGCCACGTCACGCCGGTGAAAGAGATACTGCAGGCGGTCAGCCAAGTCAGTATCAATCACATTACAGATTCTTTGCTGTATTTTGTCAAGAACCCCGAGGAGAATAGAAGGGGCACCCGACCAGATGTAGCAGCAGTACTCAATACACGGGCAGATGGTGGATTTATATAATTGCAGGATAGATTCAGGCGGAAAGAATTTCCGGGCCCTGCACAGAGAGCCGACTTTCATAGCTGCGGATTTAGCAATGGATTCAACGTAGTCATTCCACTTGAGGTCCACTGAGAGTGTCAGGCCAAGCAGGCGTAGTGATTTACTCTATGAAAATATATAATTTTTCTTCCTCCATAAAATAATAAAAGTAATTCAGAGGAAGCATTCCCTTTTGGATTTTCTTCTTTTTAGGCAAGAAAAAAGAAATTTAAAAAGAAAAGATATTTTTTTGTTCATTAAAAATAACAAAATTTTTATGAATAGACAGATAATTTGGTGGAATCATGCAGTAGGTAATAAGACCAAAAATCATTTTTTTTGTTCCAATTTTTTCTCTATTTTGAAAGATTTAGCACTTCAGCTTAAGAATATCAAATAATATTATTTTTTAATTTTTAAAAAGTTAATGACGCAGAGTGCAGATTACTCTGTATATTTGTTGTAAATTAATAACCCTTGCAGAAACCAAAAACAAAATATGCCTTTGCAATATGATTTCTTAAAATGGAAAAATTAAAATAAAAAATAAGCTTCATAATCTGAGTTTTTTTTTATATATCTGTTAAGCACTCCAGATTATAAATTGCAGAAATTTTTTTTTTATATATATTTTAAGAAATCACATGATATACTTGTTTTGGCTTCCATAGTGGGGGATCAATCTCCAATGAATTGATATGGCAAACTGGACCCCTTCCACCATTAACTTTTATAAAATTGGATAAAATATTTTTTTTTATATTAATGATCTGGTGGGCTTAATCTATAGTGATAAGAAAAAGAAATTGAAAATAAATTATTATTTCTAGTCACAATGGCTTTTGTACAACTTCAGCAATAATTCTATTTAAAAGAAAAAAATAAAACCCATTTTTATAGAAAAAATGGCAAAAGAGAAAAAACAAAGAAGCAATAAAATAAAAAAAGATAAAAATCAAAACATGGAAAAAATTGTCTTATATTCTTCGAGGCAAGACAGTAAATGATGTAAAAATGTCCTTTTTTCCTTTAATTTTTCCTGGCTTGTTTGTTATATATCCACATTCTCACAATCAGCCAAAATCAGAATCATTTCAAATTGAAAACAAAATGCATCTATTTTTTTTAATTGTTTTTACAATGTGCATCGTGTTTTTCCAAAATTTCTTTTCACTTAAAGTTGTATTTCGTTTTCTTCTATTTTTCCTTCTGCCTTCCAGATGCCTGCTCATTTCCATCCTGGCTTATCCAACAAACAAAACAAGCCCCCACCCAAATGATGGTAAGTGTCATGTTTTTTTTATTTTCTGACTTTATCAATAAGAAAAGAAAGAAAAATTATTTTTTTATTATTATTATTTTGGCGCTCAAATTGCCCTAATGCATGTCCAACCCTTTGAAATATGATGCATTTTTGAGAGCTGAATTGCAAACAAAACAATTAAAAAGCTTCTCTAGTATATCTTTGGGAATCAGTTTGATTGTTCTGTATTGATGATGATAATGATTATCGTTTCGAGTGAACTTCACCCCCCATTAACTAGTTTCTATCTGTCTCTTCCATCTCTTATGATATTATTCTTCTCCCCTCAAATCATTTCTTTCTCTGCTCCAATGCCCTCTTATCAGTCAAAATATTGTAGTTTATGGTGCTTTTTTGTTTCTTGATCCCCGCCTGACTTCTCACTGGGGGAGACATTTCTTGTTGACCTGAGTAATGAGCAATGTGGCATGAACAATTGGATTTACTGGCCAAGCTGTTTGTCATTTGCTTTTCAACTTACCCAGCAAATACGCTTTTGAAACAGATAAACGGGAAAAGTATATATTTATATATCAGTCAGCCAGTTAAATGCCATACGTGATACATGCTTGGGCGATCATGTCTCAAAAAAGACATGAGTGAGTGGACAGAAGATTTTCCTGCAGTTGATTACCATTGCTTTCTGCAGTAGACTGGTTGCCAACCAAGGCTATGGAACCAAATATGTCCTGCTATTTAGCCTATAGCAGGAAGGAAAAGAGATGGATTAATGGATTTCCTAGGGTTATTTGCAGATAAGTGAATGCAATGAATTCAACTGGAATTCGAACTCACTCTTCCATTTTTCATTCCGAGCTGATATCCACTGCACTACAACACAGATACGTATATATATATATAAATGATGCAAATAATTAAAACTTAGGCCAGGAAAGTAAAAAAAAATCACCATATAATTGAATAATTGATTTGTTTGACTGTAAGTCCTTCATGGTCGAGTTGTCTAAGACATAATTGGAGTAGATAGACTAAACTATCGCCCGGTTTACATTCCACCCATATCTATTGAACAGGTGAAGAGGCTCATCTCTTGTTCCCTGATTAGGATGTGGTTTATGGCTTTCTCTTTTCCAAATTTTTCACTCTTTTCTTTTTTTCTTTTTTTTTCAATTGGAATAGATAGACTAAACTATCGCCTGGTTTACATTCCACCCATATCTATTGATCAGGTGAAGAGGCTCATCCCTTGTTCCCTGATTAGGATGTGGTTTCCGGCTTTCTCTTTTCCAATCTTTTCACTCTTTTCTTTTTTTTTCTTTTTTTTCAATTGGAGTAGATAGACTAAACTATCGCCCAGTTCACACTCCACCCACGTCTATTGAACAGGTTAAGAGGATCATCCCTTGTTCCCTGTTTAGGATGTGGTTTCTGGCTTTCTCTTTTCCAATATTTTCACTCTTACATAGCCCCCTGCACATCAGTGGCATTACTGCCTTGCTCGGGGTGATATGATTAAAAAGAAAAAACATGTCGAACCAATTTATGGTTTCTCCTAGGGGACGCAGGTTCGAATCCTGCTAGGGGGAAGCATATTTTCCAAACAGGATTTATCAGTTATTTAGACTGGTAGATATAAATAAATACACTGTTTAATTATAAAACAAACCAAGTATCTACTCAAATCCAAGTATCCAGTAACATGATTTTTATATAAATAAATTAAAAATATGTCAGAGTTAATCCATTGTGCAACTAATTTCATAAAATTTTATAAATATATATGTATGTATATGTATGTATGTATCACAAACACATGAATCTTTACTAGCTTTTTATATAATATTCTGCTGTTATGTTCTAAAATTTGTCTTGTGTTAATATTATTTATAATCAACAAACAACATTAAATTTGTACATCAGACACATGTACTTCAAACCCTCTCGTAAATTGTCTTCTAATTTGCCAAATAAATTTTATGGCAATTTTCACCTACGTCAATCAATATATCACAAATAATCAAACTAATATTAACATAAGAGAAATTTTAGTATATATATATATATATATATATATACTAAAATTTCTCTCTCTCTATATATATATATATTTTAAATTTGTGTATGTAAGCAGCAATTTTTCTTTTAAATATGTCAGATTAAATAAATTGCAAACATTATGTTTGCTTATTTTTAATAAAATCCATTCATACTCATGGATAATCTTTCTCGAATATATATATATATATATATATATATATATATATATATATATATATATATATATATATATATATATATATATATGCAACATTCCCCACTTGTATTCTACTTTGTATTGAGCACTTTTTTAAGAATAATGTTTCTGTGGATAAGGAATATTATTCCATCCATATGTACCCTATACTTGTATATATATATATATATATATATATGCTATTTTATCTTGTTAGGAAGGACACATATTTTCTTAACAAGATTTCTTGGTTATTTTTTTTATATGTTTTGGATGTACATCTTTGAAAATTTCATTTCATTTTTTTTCTTTATCATCGTTTGTAAGTGTAAAATTATAATAGTAATGCCATTAATTACATGATAAGTGTATATATATATATATATATATATATATATATATATATATATAAAGGAAATCAATTATTTCGGCTTTCAGTTGTTATAGTTTTTATAGAGATTGGTCATTATAAGGAGAAAAAAATACTTTCTAATTTTAAAGTTTCTCAAATGCTGAATACTTGCACCACATGTGACGCGACACATATCAAGTTTATAGTCCAGCTTCTGTCAAACACGCTGTAGCCTGTCTTGTGTAAGATTTTTTCCAGCATCTCAGTGATTCTCAGCTTAATTTCCTCTGGCCTTGAAGGAAGAGGGAAAATATAAACATGTCCTTTCACAGAACTTCATAGGAAAAGTTTGCAAGGTGTCAATCAGCTGAATGTGGTGCCCATTTCAACAGCACATTGTCATTATTACTGGCACAGCTGATCCATCCTCCAGATAGATTCTCATTGAGACACAAGTCCACACAGTCAACTTAATTTTTACACATTTTTTTTGTGTTCATTTGATTGAGAGTTGACAATGCTATTAGATTACAAAGTAATATCAATTTTTGGTACATCACACACACATATGTGGATGACTCTACATATATAGTCATCCGCAGACAGATCTGTTTTACTGTATCACAGCTCATCAGTACGGTTAGACTCTGATTGCTTTTAACCCAGGATTGAAACCCGACCGAATTAGTGTCAGTCGGCAATTCTACCTCTGAGCTATGAGCGCTCGGTAGAAGAAGGCAGACTTTTTAGCACGTGTATTATCATTATACACACCTAATAGCTGTACTAATTCATTGCTGAATGAACGATATGTCTATAATGAAAAAATATTTTCATTCATTCATCATCTGTTACACCCAATGGTGTTTAGGGCAGCAACAAAGCTTCTCCACCTCTGCCTATCTTGTGCCAGACTAGTCAATGAACCCCAAAAGTACTGCATGGCTTTCATCTCATTCTCCACAGTACTTCTCCATGCCGTTCGTGGTCTTCCCCTCTTTCTTTTGCCATCTGGGGTCCAGTGCAGTGTTGTTCTTGTGATTGACTGTGGATCTTTACGGAGCACATGCCCAGTCCATCTCGACCGTCTTCTTGTAATGATGGTGCCCATGTTCTCTTGCTTGCATCTCTTCAACAGGACTTCATTGGAGATCTTCTCTGGCCAAAATATTCTCAGTATTTGTCAGGAGATGGAAAGTGTGACACAGAGATCCAAAGGCAAATTGGCATGACAAAGAACGCGTTCCAGAAGCTTAGCAAAGTACGAAGGCACAGGAAAATGCTAGATTGCTATGTGATGTCAGTTCTTCAATACAGCATTGAATGTTGGACAATATCATCAAAGATGAGGAAAAAACATGAAGAAGCAGAAATGTGATTTTACAAAAGGATGCTGCAAATATCATGGACCAAACATGTGAGCAATGATGAGGTTTTGGAAAGAATGGCATTGAAAAGAAAACTAATAGTGAGCACCAGGAAAAGACAACTGCAGTTCCTGGGACATGCAATGAGGAAGGAGGGCTTGGAGAACCTGATACAGACAGGCCAACATAGAAGGAAAAAGAGACAGAGGAAGGCAGCGGATAACATATTTGAAGGGCCTGATCAGGTGGATGACAAAACGAGGGTTGGGAGTGTAACAGGAGAAAACATATCAAGAGCCACCAGGGATAGGGAGATGTGGAAAGCCATGATTGCCTACGTCCTGAAAAGATAGGGCACATAGAAGAAAAAGATTCATTGGAGGCATATGGTGTGAAAGAATAGAATCCCTTTTAAATAATGACAACACTTACACACAAACCACTGATCAAATAATAAACACTGAAACATAACATTTCAACAAAACAGTCAAAAAACGATTACAAAATGAAAAGAAGTCTTGGACCAAATTATTAGAATACCACCCTCCTCTACCCACATTATATGGCCTACCCAAGACTTATAAATCAAACATTCTCATTAGACCTATTATATCTGGTATAAACAGTGCTCCCCATAAATTAGCTAGAGCTATCACAAAAATACTTACACCATTCCTAGGCACCATTAGTAATATACATATCAGACACTCAGGCGAATTCCTCCATAAAATTAGAAATATTAATATGACTGACTTGTCTATGGCAAGTCTGGATATAAAATCACTCTATACAAACATACTCATTCAAAAATGCCTAAACATTTTTAGAAAGCATTTTAAGAAATCCAAAGTAAAGCTCTCCCAGCCTATCCAGAAAATCATAAAAATATGCACATTAATCACTAACCATTGTTATTTCTCTTTTAATGAGACATTTTATAAACAGAAATTTGGTTTATCCATGGGATCTCATATAAGTGGTGTTCTTGCTTGCCTATTTCTCGAATTCTTAGAATCCGGTTCATTCAAATCTATCTAAATCTAAATTTATTTATAAATGGAACTTTTTCTCTGTGTGTGTGTGTGTGTGTGTGTGTGTGTGTGTGTGTGTGTGTGTCCATTACCTATAGACTCTGAAATGGCTGAACCGATTTTCTTGAAAATTTACACAGTTGTACTACAAGCGTCTGCGAGTGTTCTTAGCTAGGTTTTGTGTCAAGGTACCCCCAATAAATATCGAAAATCGATAATCAAAAAAATCGGGTTATAGAAGGAGTGGTCCGATTTTAATCAAATTTGATACACTCATAGACAAAGACATAAGAAATGATATTTGGAAGTTTCAAGGTTGCAGTTCTTACAATAATACAGAAAATCAATAATATATATATAAAAGCTTTCATTACACCCAAGCAACACCGGGCTATACTGCTACTATATTATACCTAACAGTTCTATTTACTTAAGATATATAGATAACATCCTATTATTTTACTCTCATGATGACAACCTATCAAACTTATTCATAAAACTCAATAAAGTAGAACCTACCATCAAATTCACATATAAACTGCCATTTCTTTACCAGTCCTCCTTGATATTTTATTAATACATAATAATGATAAATTAGATTTTAAAGTTTACCGTAGACCTACCAGCAAAAACAATCTTATTAATTTCTATTCTCACCACAATGATAGAATTAAATCTGGTTTAATTATAGGTTTCTACCTTAAGGTCCTCAGAATATGCAGCCATAATTATCTATCTGAAGAAGAGAAATATATTGAATAAACATTTAAACTTTTCTACTACCCACACTATTTTATCCTCAGCACCAAAAAACATGCTTATAAAATACACAAACCAAAAAGCAAATTGACACATAGATCAAACAGATTTCATAATACTACCTTCCAAAAACTTTTTATATGAACTCTCCAACAAATTCTTCTTCTTCTATGTGCCCTGTTCCTTCATGACATAGGCGATCATGGCTTTGTACGTTTCCCTATCCCTGGTGGATCTGAGCACGCCTTCTCCTGTTTCACCATGCAATCCTCGTTCTGTCATCCACCTCATTAGGTCCTTCAAATATGTTATCTGCTGCTTTCCCCTGTCTCTCTTTCCCTCTATCTGGCCTGTTAGTATCAGATTCTCCAAGCCCTCTTTTCTCATTGCGTGTCCCAGGAACTTCCTGATGCTCGTATTAATTTCCTTTTTGTTTCCATCATTTCCAAGACCTCATCATTGCTCACATGCTCGATCCATGAGATTCGCATCATCCTTCTGTAACAATCCCAAATACCAGAATTGTTGCCACCACCTCCAAAACTATTGGTGATATTGTCAGATCAAAAAAGACACCAAACATAAATTTGAATGCCGGGATTCATAAAATTCAGTGTCTACATGGCAATAATGTATACACTGGGGAAACATCATGAAATCTAAAAGCGTGAATTTACAAGCATAAAAGACACGCTTGGACATAAGTTCCAACTCTCTTGTATTACATTGAAATAAAATAGGTCACAATTATGTTTTCTCAAATGCTAGTTTAATTACAAAAAAACATAACCCTTTAAGGAGGAATTACTTTGAGAATATATTAATAACATTATTACCAACTATAAATACATGATTAAAACATTACATTACTTCCAAATGTTTTCACAAAATAATAATTAATGAATCCAAAATACCAGTAGATAATATTAAATAAGTTATAGATAGTTCCTTATATTCTTAACAATGTAATAGTTTTGTTACTTATTTTCATGGTAAATTTTTGATTTGTTCCCCGAAGGCCTTTACCCCTTCAAATCTTTCCAAAACATCCTTATTTCCGTGCAAATATAAATGTTGAACTCAAATCTATAATTGTTTATTGATGAAACCAACTTTTTTTCTAGTTAACGACAAGAAAAATATCGAACTTCTTGTCGGTGTTTATCTCACCCTGTAACCATGGTTCAAAAATGTTATTCACTGCAGAATGACTTCACGTGTAGTTTGCCGATTTTTCGGCATTTTTACTTCCTTTTTGCAATTACTATGTGGAAATTGAGTTCCGAAACCAAACAAATCACGGAGTAATTGCCCAAAGGGAGTAAATGGGCTGAAATAAATATCCTACGCCTCAAGTCATTCAGTGGTGAATCAGATATGAGAACTGTGGTAAGGTGTGAGATTGTAGAGGAAATGGAAACAAAAAGGAAAGATGAAGAAGAGACTTGAAGCAACAGAAATGTAGTTCTACAGAAAGATGCTGAGGATAGCATGGACCTAGCATGAGAGCAATGATTGCACTAGGCTTGCAGCATTTTGTCTGTGGGAAAGAGGCTGTAGTATAAGAAAATAATGTATCACCCATGTAAATGTTTTTGAAATCTATTGAGGATGGAAATTGAGGATTGGGCAGTTCTGACCAAAATATGGCAATGGTAATCCATCTTTGGTCTGATCTGACTCTTTACTAATTAATGAGGTCACTTCTTACTAGGTTTCCACACTCATATCTTTGTATCATAATGAGTAATATCTCTATTTAAAAATCTGGCTATTGAGAGGAAAACTCAGCACATAATTAAATGGTTTGTTAAATTAATAACACATAATTAAACTGTTTAATTATGTGTTGAGTTTTCCTCTCAATATATTTGCTCTAGATAATGTCCATTATATCTCTCCATTTTTATCTAATTGATATTTTGTATTAATTAGATAAAATTTTTAGATAATACTCTGTGTCTTCACAGGTTGCCATTCTCTCCTCTCTCTTTCTCTCTTTCTCTCTCTCTCTCTCTCTCTATATATATATATATATATACATAAATAGTCATCTGCAGATAAATCTGTTTTGCTGTATTACAGCTCATCAGTACGATTCCATACCGCATGCTTGCTTCCTTGATGGCTACAACCTCCAGGAGTTTAAATGTAAGGTCAATAGACACCTCCTAACACACTAACTCACACCCACTATCTCCAACTCTCTCCCTATGTACATCATAAGTCATCTACCACCCTCCTTCTGACATTTCCCATACCCAATCGCTCTATGTAACCCTCTGCGCTATAGTGGCAGTGGAATGCCTTGCTTGGGGTGACACGATTAAAAAAAAACAAAAAAAAACAGTTAGACATCCGATTATTTCTCGCTAGGATTGAAACCTTGACCGTACTGACATCCAGATATATTGAAAAAATGCCCTGAAGAGTGACAACATCATACTGGTGCTTCGCGAAACATTATAATTGGCATCACTCTACTCAGTTAAGTAACAAACCTCTCTACATTAATTGTGTATATATATATATATATATATATATATATATATATTCAGTTGGATTTATAAATAAGTTTAGATTAGATTAGATTTAGATATTTATACAGTATTATAATATATTGCTTTATTCTGTATTGAACACATTTTTTAAAAAATGACAAGGTTTTGGATAAAATGGAAACAAAAAGAAAACTTATATTTAACATCAACAAAAGACACAGTTGTAATTTCTGGGGCATATAATGGAGGGCTTGGAAAATCTGATACTCACAGTGAGTGAGGGGAAACAAGGACAGAGAAAACCAGCACATACTTGATAAGCCTGAGTAAATGGATGCTAGAACAGGGTTTAGAAGAAAACAAAAATAAAAACTTCATTAAGAGCTACAAGGGAGTGGAAGATGTGAAGAGCCTACATGAGACATGGCACAAAAAGGAAGATTGGGTGAACATTGGTGAAAAAACACTATAATTACAAAGACTCAGTTAAGTGCCATACAAAAAATACATGACTAGCTGGGTACAAGATTATCCCTCAGTATGTTGCCATTGCTTTCTGTGGTAGACTGGTTGCCAGCCAAGACTATAGAACCCAATCTGTCCCATTATTTGACTCATAGCTATAGGGAGAAGAGATGTATTATATTATTAAGTAGTAATGTGTGAGGGATCAGTTTATTACTTCATAACAATAGAAAACCAATTCCCCACTTTCTTCCCAGTAAAAGCCTTAATCATATTTCCAACTATTATATTCAATCAGTCAGTTAAGTGCCATCTGTGATACATGCTTGGGCAATCATGTCTCAAAAGAGACATGACTAGCTGGGTAGAAGATTATCCCACAGTAGGTTGCCATTGCTTTCTGCAATCTGTAATCAGCCCCTTTCCAAAATAACAAAAGGCTATAGAACCCAATCTGTCCTGTTATTTAACCCATAACTGGAGGGAAGAGACGGATTAATACCTTTTCTAAGGGTATTTGCACATAAGCGATACAAGGAATCACTTACGAGCATATACCCTTGGGAAAGACCACTTGTCTTAAAAGCAATGACCATTTTTTCACTTGTTTTTATTGTTTTATTTAATGGCATGTCAACTTCTCATGTGTCATTTAATGATGAAATTTAATTTTTTTTGCAAGCTTTGAAGTAATAAAAAATATAATATGTTATTATGCTTTCACAGTTGAATGCATGGTAAGTGATACTCAGCTTTTGTGCATATACATGTTTGTGTGGACATGTTTGCAAGAGGCAGTATTGTGCGTGTTTTATGTCATAATTTTGTTATGTTTTAGAATACTGTTTGATTTAAGAAATTGTAGGATATTATATGAATTAATGTTTCAAAAGAGCTCTTTCTTGTTGGTTAGTTGCATACCAAGCTCTATGAATTATTTAAGCATTTTGAATGCAATTGCATGCCTTTTACTGAAGATAAAATGTATTGCTGGCCATTCTAATATAAATATGTAGTGCGGATAATCTAAATCTAAACTTATTTATAGATGGAACTTTGTTTGTCTGTGTGTGTGTGTGTGTGTGTGTCTGTCTGTGTGTGTGTGTCTGTGTGTGTGTGTGTGTGTGTGTGTGTGTGTGTGTGTCTGTGTGTGTGTCTGTGTGTGTGTGTGTTCATTACCTATAGACTCCGAAATGGCTGAACCGATTTTCTTGAAAATTTACACAGTTGTACTATAAGAATCAGTGAGTGTTCTTAGCTGGGTTTGTGTGGAGGTACCCTCGATAAATATCGAAAATCGATAATTGAAAAAATTGGGTTATAGAAGGAGCTGTCCGATTTTAATCAAATTTGATACACTCATAGACAAAGATATAAGAAACGATATTCAGAAGTTTCAAGATTGCAGTTCTTACAATAGTGCAGAAAATCAATAATATATATATATATATATATATATATATATATATATATATAAAAGGCAAGATGTTTGTGTATGTGTCTGTTTATCTGCCTGTATTTGTGTATTTTTTCAGCCCTTTTATTTTAGTTTTTGCTTCGGGTTTGGCTCTAAGTAGGTATAATTGTAGTTTTTAGTCTCAGCCATGATACCATTTACTCAGAGGAGTTATTTAGCCTTCAAAATTCAGTTTACAATGAAAAAACTTATTTGATATCGATACCAGGAAATCAAAATTTGACTTGCATCCATTCATTTTTCTTTCAGTCTACAGTTTTGCTTTAACTGTAAACAACTATTGCTTTTTAGTCTTTCGTGCCAACGTCCAAAGAGTCTGAGCTCCAAGACCATGGATTAGTTTGAAAGCTTTCATTACACCTGAGCAACGCTGGTCTATACTGCTAGTTATATTATAAAAATGTTTTTTATACTTTCATGGTATTTTGTTTTTGTTTTGGGGTTCACTATTTGCCCTTAGCTGGGACCCTAATAAGTGCTACCATCCCAGGTCAGGGTGGATATAGGAACAGTAACAATAAACTGGTAATATCAGGCTCTTCAAAACTTCTAGTCTCCCAATATGAGGTATAGCTTAATGTCATAACCAGGACTAAAGATTTTTAGTGGAAAAGTCTTGGTTATTGTTATATTAATATATGTCTATTTTTCAATCCGATCTTTCTGTTTGAAAAAATATTTATCCTTCATGCAGTCGAATTTTTGTCTGAAATTTTAAAGTCTGCCTGAGCTCTTGACTACCTGAAACTGACTTCCAAACAATCAGCTTAAATAACAGCTAAATAAACTTACGCAAAAAGAGAAGACACATTTTTGGAAAATGTTCCATTGTGCATTCGAATGATAGTTCTCACCATTGCTTTGGGGATACTTCTTTGTTATTTTGGAAAGGGGCTGATTACAGTTTTGGGGAGGCTTCATTGTTTTTAAGCAGTCTGCATGGTTGTTTTAGGGAGGTTTCATTGTTGTTTTGCAAGAGGCTTATTGCTCTTTTCAGGACTCTCATTGTTTTGTTTTTATAAATGCATTATTGTTTTCAGGGGCTTAATTGTTTTGGAAAGGTTTTAATTTCTAGGGATGCTTAAATGTTGTTTAGGATAAGTTATTTTATTTTACAAAGGTTTCGAAAGGAGCCTATTACTCTTTTCAGTGTTTATTTATATTTTGCTTTTTTGAAAGATTTTCTGGTTCTTTTCTTGGGCTATATTGTCTGTAAAAGGTTCTAGATTTTATTGCAGGGTTAGACTTATTTATTTATTTCTTCATAATCTGTAATTGTTATATGAGCAGAAATTGTGAAATATGACATCATGCAATAAACATGTGTAGGAAATCTTGATTATGTTTATCAAATTGGACTCGTGCCAAATACAACCAAAATTCCCACAATTTATAATTACTGGCAGGAAATCTGACAGGTGAACATGAAAACAACAGGTGTCGAGCTTGAAGTTAGAACATATATTTACCAATGGAGACAGAGGTGGATAGTGTGAGTAGTTGACAGCTTAGTGGTATAATGTAGCTTAGCTGCCATTCGAGTGCACTGTCGAACCTTCCATAGTATTTTAACTGAAGTTTTTGGTGCAGTGGATATCGACTCAGAACAAGAAATGGGAGAACCGAGTTTGAATTCCAGTTGAATTCGTTGCATTCACATATGTCCAAATACCCTTGAGAAAGGTATAAATCCGTCACTACCCTCCAGCTATTAGTCAAATAACAGATTTGGTTCTATAGCCTTGGTTGGCAACCAGTCTATTACAGAAAGTAATGTCAACCTACTGTGGGAAAATCTTCTGCCCAGTTAGCCATGTCTCTTTTGAGACATGATCACCCAAGCATGTATCATGCATGGCATATAACTGAGTGATATGGAATGTGTTGTGACATAGTGTAGCAGGTGATCAAGGGCTGTGACATAGTGTTGCTGCTGGTTAAGGCTGTGACATGGTTTAGCTACTGAACGAATGATATGCTTAATGTTTAAGCACTCATAATCATATACAGAAATTTAATTGAAAATACTGTGAAGAGAACATGGTATAGAATGTCATAAAAATATTGACACACCATTTTCTCCTAATTATAAACATTTTTCATCAAATTGCATAATAGCATTTTTTAAAATTATTTTGCCCTGAGCAGAGTGACACATTTACCAAGTTTTTCTCTCTGATTCTCTTGTCTTTGAGTTGATTGTTGAAGGTTCTTAGAGGTTTACTTCTGGCTCTTTACCGCAAATTTAATTCTCATACTAGAAGATCATTTAAAATTTCTTGTTTACTTCCCTCGCACGTGCCACTGAACTGATTTTGCATTCACAGATGGTGGCCATATTCTTTGGCAGGTTTGCATATAGTTCTTCATTGGGCAGGTGTACAACAAAAAAATTGTTGTTGGTTGGTTTTGTTTTTAAGGCATATCAACCTCGGTGGGTCATTTAATGCCAACTAAATTTTTATTTATTTATTGCTGGTAATAACTTTTTCTTTCAGCAATTTATTGTTGTTTATATAAGTTTTGTGTCTAGTAATACTTTTTCTTTTCGAGTATCAAGATTCATTGGGATTTGTTTTTAAGGGCAAGGTCCCCAAGTTCCTACCCTGTTATTTAACCCATAACTGGAGGGAAGGGACGGATTAATACCTTTCTCCAGGGTACCAGTGCTTAAGTGAATGCAGGGTATTCAACTGGAATTCGAACTCGGCTCACCAATTTCTCTTTCTGAGCCGATATCCACTCCACCACAATGCACATCCGTCACTAAATGCTTACAGCACCTGGTATTCCCAAGTGGTTACCCATCTAAGTACTGACAGAAAAAATAGTAGAAAGATATTTAAGGATTAAGGAAGATTAATGAAAACATTTGTTCCTTATTTAATTAAAAGAACCAATACAAAGAAAAATTATCAGACATGTTTCCATAAATAGAGATTATCTTTCTTCAGTCTACCACAAAAAGTAACGGCAACCTACTGCATGAAAATCTTTTGCCCAGTTAGTCATGTCTCTTTTGAAACATGATTGCCCAAACATGTATCATGTATGGCACTTAACTGACTGACTGATTATAATTTAGTATACTGCCTTTTTGCTTATATAAAAACAAGGACTTTTCATTAATATGTTAATATTGGTTTGTTTCTCCATTTCTTTTATTTTGTTTGAATTTCAGGCATGACAAGTTATCATTTTTTTACATCATTCTGAATTATTAATTTTGAATTTCTGGATGAATTTTCATTATTTACATTTTGATCATTGTACTTAATTTGAACTCAACACTTTATCTAATGTATGTATGTAAAATATGACTCTTATGAAAAAGTGAAGTTTTTGGACTAAAAAGTTCTGTAATGAGTTTAACCACTTCATTAAATGTCAGTACACTTGTTTTACAGGGTAAAATATAGTTCACAAATTTGGTGTATGCTGTGGGGCCCAGTTTTAGAGTCTGACCAATTTATGCAATTTATGTTGTATAAATCCATGAATCTTCTAAAATAGCAGGCAAAAGTTATATCCTCATTCAGAGAATATGTAAAAATGTCTATTGCACTCCAGATCATATTTTGTGAGAACTGTTGGGACGCCTGCGCCTATTCGGCTATAATGGACTATTCCATTACTATGTAAAGTAATGGTGGCATCTACGTAGGTAGAGTGTGCCGAGCAGCCGATCAACAAGTCAGTCATAGACTTCCGGTGACGACCCGGAAGTACCCATTGCTCATACTACGTCTTACGACGGTTGGGACGATTAACCTTTATTCTTGTATTGGATACTAATAACCTTTGTAAATACTATTTTCACGGAATACAACAATTAACCTATTCCTGTTGTTGAGTTATTTATTCTTACTCACGACATAACAAGAACACATTTTCGTTTTCTCTAATTTGTCCCCTGTTTGTCAGTTCAAGCAAGTTTCTTTGCTGTTGTTGAGTTTGAAGTAAAATTTCTTTGAGTTTTTCATGCCTGATTTCTGTTTGTTTTCGAAATTCAATCTGTTCATTTTCAACTTGCTTTTGAATTTCAAGTAATTCTTTCATTCTTTCTCAGTTTAATGCATGTGTGTAGATGGTTCTTGTTCCACTAACCATCTCTAAAGATATCTCATCTAATTCTTCTTCAGTGCTACTGATTGCTCACACTGTTGCAACATAGTCCAATAAATATTATGTCACCAAATTCACAGACCAAATTTTTAAAACAAACAAGGCCATAATACTTTGTGAAAATAATAATAACAATCTGGATAAAAATTTAAAAAACACAGAGATGGAATAGAGTTAAATGAATATATTAAAAAAGAACAATATTACAAATATATGCAACATGAGAAGATCACCAGTGTGACTGTATTTGGTCCGGCTGTCCAAGCTATCTACTGGAATAGCCTTCCATGCACAAAGCAGAAACTGCTTATTTATAGTTTAGAAGAGTTCATTTGTGCATGGGTAAATTACCATGACACAAAGCATGATGGTATCTCTGCAACTCTCCTTAATGAATACTGTTGCGATACTTGATTAGGGGTTCCTGTTATTCATTTTGTGGTTCTTGACAAAATCCAGAGGAGGATCTGCAATGTAATCAATCCTGACTTAGCAGCCCACCTTCAGTCACTTTCTAACTGATGTGATGTGGCTTCCCTCTGTCTTTTCTATGAGTATTTTCATGGCAACTGTTCTGATGAGCTACTTTCTCTGGTACTCCAAGCACATCTATTTATGTATGCTGGGCATCAAGGTCTCTCCCTTTTACTGTTAAAATATAACATCCCCTTCTAGTCTAACAGTTTCTTTTCTCACACTCCCTTTTATTTGCTTGCTTCCCTGATAGTTACAATTTCCAAAAGTTTAAATGCAATGTCAATTTTCATCTTTGATTTCCTTGATTGAAAAAGTGTTCTCTCTGAACTGTCCACTGCTTTTTCAAACACTGTAACAGATACTTTGCTGCTCCTTGCTTTCCAGATTATTAGAAAATCTCTTCTTTAGTTTCTGCTTTTCAAGAACTCTGGCAAAATGTCTGATCCCTCGAATGAACAACAATTTTCTGTGTTCTTTAATGTGAACGTCTTTAGTTTTAATGTCCTTCCTTGAAAAGTTACATAAGTGATAAGTTCTCCCTTAAACTTGTTTTTCCCACCTGCCACAAACCTGGCTATTTTATTAGTTCTCAGAAAGGTTGGTTTTCCCAACTTTTTCCAAGTGTGTAGATCTATGATTGTTTAATCTGAACCAGAATCCAACAATAGTGTAATATTTTTAAATGTACCTAGCAGCAGACTTAGCAGTTCCTTCAATATAATCATTCCATTGTCTATATCTCTGAGATGAGGTAGTATTTACACTATTTACATTATTCAGACTTTTGTTCTCATCTTTTTTGTCAAAAACAGAAACTAGGGAAGAGAATTTCCAATAATCTAGAAAGCAAAAGGTAGCAAGGTATCTATTCTTCTTCTTCTTTTATGTGCCATGTTCTTTCAGGACGTAGGTGATAATGGCTTTCTACATTTCCCTGGCCCTGGTGACTCTTAGCATGCTTTCTCCTGTTGCACCATGCAATCCTCGTTCCATCATTCACCTGATCAGTTTCTTCAAATATGTTATCCATTGCTTTCCTCTCTCTTTTTCCCTCTACCTGACCTGTTAGTAACAGGTTCTCCAAGCCCTCCTTCCTCATTGCATGTCCCAGGAACTTTAGTTGTCTCTTCTTGATGCTCAGTATTAATTTCCTTTTCATTTCCATCCTTTCCAAAACCTTGTCATTGCTCACATGCTTGGTCCATGATATTCCCAGCATCCTTCTGTAGAATCACATTTCAGCTGCTTCAAGTTTTTCCTTCATTTTCAAAGATATTGTCCAACATTCACTGCTATATTGAAGAACCGTCATCACATAGCAATCCAGTACTCTCCTCTTTGTTTCTAGTGAAGTTGTCCTGTTTCTTAATACTTTACTCAACTTCTGGAATGCTTCTTTTGCTATACCAATTCACCTTTGGATCTCAGTGTCACACTTTCCGTCTTCTGCTAGAACACTTCCTAGGTATTTAAATTTCTGTACCTGCTTGATTTTAGAGTTCCTCACCTGTAATTGGCATTTTGGGCTGCCCTTTTTGCTGATGACCATGCATTCGGTTTTCTTGCAGTTTATTTGTAGTTCTTTCTTGTCACTCTCTTTAGCTACCTTCAGTACAGAGCTTGAAAAAACAGTGGACAGTTTAGAGGGAACACTTTTTTTTTATCTTAGGCTCCTCTTTGGCAATGTAGTCAATTGGTTTAGCATCTCAACTCATGGAGTCTTCTTTCAGACAAACAATATGGCTTTATTTTCAAAGAAAACTGCCAATGTCTTGATGTTTATTGCTGAATTAAGTCTGTCAAGCATCATATAAGAATGCCAAAGCATGGGTTATTGCCTTAGATAATTTGAAAATGTTTGACAGATTTGGCAGGCTAGTCTTCTTCACAAGTTTAGGGTTATGGCATCTCTGGCCACTTGTTTGATTGATTCAGTCTTTCTTATCAAACCACATAATCAAATTTGTCCCTAATGCCCACTTCTGTAGATCATTTCATATTAATATGGATGCCCTCTAGGGATCTATTCTTGGACCCACTCCATTCTTTATTTTCATCAATGACCTTCCTTATGTCATCACTTCCCAAGTCAATATCTATGCAGATGACACAACTATTTACTCCTGTCTTTATCAGAAGTCTGACAGGTTCAATAAAATCAATGTGTCAGCTGATCTCAAAAATAACTGACAATCTGTTATGAACTATGGCAAAAAATGACTTGTTAATTTTAATAGCATTAAGATTAAACTACTTTCTATTAATCATTCATAGAGAAAACTTTTTTTAGCGTTCATCAGCATGGCTGATACAAACCTCCAGTAGAGTAACACACTGTGCCTGATATAAAGTGGAATAATATTTACTATATTTGGATTTTTTGTCCTCATCTTTGTTGTCATTTTTACAATGTTTCAGCAATTATGTGCTCTGGCCTTCTGGTTCTCAAGGACATATGGCCCAGTGGATATAGATGTTGGTTAGTTCCAGTGACCAGACCCAAAGAGTTGTGAGTTCAATACCTGGCTACAGCAGTGCTGAACAAATAACTTATAGAGTTTGGTTAAAGGGAGATAACTCATCACTATGAAGTGGAATGATTATCACTATTTACCATATTTGGACTTTTTGTCCTCATCTTTGTTGTCATTTTTACAATGTTTCAGCCATTATATGCTCTGGCATAGTGGATATAGACGTTGGTTAGTTCCAGTGACTTGACCCAAAGAGTTGTGAGTTCAATATCAGGCTACAGCAGTATTGAACAAATAACTTAGTGAGTTTGGTTAAAGGGAGATAACAGATGACTACCAGAAGTGGCTTTGCACAAGGAATGGGAATGATATACCCCACTAATTGTAATAAGGGGTTTGGTTTGAAATTTCTAGCACCTGAAGAAGGCTGGATCGATTAATGGCTGAAACATTGTAAAAATGACAACAAAGATGAGAAGAAAAGTTTGATTAATGTAAAAAGTGTAAATACTAGCTCATCTCAGAAGTATAGACAACTACTGGAATGATTATATTGAAGAAACTGCTAAGTCTGCTGCTAGATACATTTGTTCATTGTCTTTGTTATGCCAGACAATTTTTGCTGCTAGAAACTATCTTAGACATTTATCAATCTACCATTCATCCATGCTTTGAATATTGCTGCTATATCTGGTCTGGTGCTTCTACTATGTGTATAGATATTCTTGACAAAATCCAAAGAGGAATCGGTAACATTATCCGTCCTGATCTGGCATTTTAACTTCAGTTGTTTTTCTCATTACTGCAGCATAAATTTCCTTTGTCTCTTCTATAAAAATTTTCATGGTAATTGTTCTGATGATCTTTTCTTGTTAATATCTCAACTTCCCAAGTTTAAGTTCAGTAGTAGATTGGCAGTTAAGTCCCACAATTTTACTGTTGACATTGCTGGTTGTAAATATAATTTCTATGCTAACAATTTCTTTTTTCATAATTATAACTAGTAAACCACACTTCTGGCTTTTTACAATTATTAAAACTTTAAAAGCAATGTCAGTCATCATTTTTTTTCTCTTTGAAACCTGTTCTCTCTGATTTTTTCACTGTCAGTAACACCTTGCATCCTAGTGGCTTTTACTGCCTTGTTTGAAAGATATTGTTAAAAAAAACATTGGGCCAAAAATAAAATGCCCAATAATAATAGAAGCAGAAAAAAAAAAGGAGTTCTTTAGAATTCTCATGATTTATTTCAGTATAATATCTTCCCCATAATTGTTAGATTAGCATACACATTAGATAATCAAAAGGTAACAATTATTATGGAACAGGGGTAATAATTCTTGAGAATTTTCACAATTTATTGCATTACCATGTTTGCCCCATAATAAGTGTTACATTTGCATACACATTACATAATCAAAATGTAACAATTGCTATGGAACAGAGGCAATAATTCTTGTGGATTTTCATGATTTATGGCATTACCACATCTGTCTCATAAGAGTTGTTACATTTTCATACACATTACATAATCAAAATGTAATAATTATTATGGGATTTTGGAAGAAACCTGCTAGAATTTCATGATTTTTTGCTTTACCACATTTGTTTCTTAACAGATATTTTATTTTTAGAATTTATTTTGTAACAACTGCTATGGGACAGATGTAGTTTTCAATAAATCTTGACAAATAGAAAAGATATGATCAGTTCATTATTAACTTTCTGGCCTTATTTCACTGTAAGTTTTAAGCCACTATATATACCAACCCTAGCCTATAAAGAATTTAAGTATAACCATATTTTATTCTTCAGAATAAACAGCCATTTACAGGAGATTACATTCTTGGCATGGGAAGATCTTTGAAATGGTCCAATGGTCTTTTAATGGTAGAAAGTTTTATTTTCTTAACAAAAAAAAAAAAAGAAAAAGAATTAATACAAATCCATTAATGGGTTTAGTGGAAGGAATTAGCTTTTGAAAATTCTTTTAAGGTTACTATTTATTCTAAATTTTCTAGTTTTTATCAAAAAATTCAAAAGAAAATAATGTAAATCAAGTCTCAAAAGTAAAAAACCACTTTTACCTTCAAGAACTTGAAGTTGAAAATAAAAAAAATGAACATAACAGAATTTCAAGGTACTGGCAAAGATTAGACAAATTGTGTTTTTTGATGTGTCTACTATTTTAATTTTTTTTTTTTTTTGTCTCAAGGGTATTTAGAATCTAAATCCGCATATCTCGTTTGATGTATTTATTGACAGCAAATGTAATTGCAAGCAGTTTTCCTGATTACAGGTTTCTAAGGGGTTGATTATGTTAAGTTAAGTCTGTCTAGATTAGCCAATCTTCTGGGCAGAAATTATTTTCTATTGCAAGGGTTTTTGTTTCAAGGCATGAGGCGGTTGCTTTTAAAAAAGCACTTTAGTACAGCATTTTTCTTTTTTTAAATAAAGTCTTTTAATTATTTCATTTTTTTTTTTGTATACATGTCCTGTCCGGAAAGTAACCATCCATTTAATATGAACAGAAAATAGCCTACCTAGGGCAAAAGTACTGAAGTCACTTCTGAAGTACTTCTTTTGGGACCACACACACACACACACACACACACACACACACACACACACACACACACACACACACACACAAAATGTGTGTAAATTTTTCTTTTGGGATTACCATCAGTTGATTTATCATCTTTTCTTCATTTCATTATTTCCAGGGTGATTTCAGCTTTAGGCAAAGCCAGAAACTAAATACAAGTTAAACAAACAAGTTAATATTATTTTTATTTTTTTTACTAATGTCTATCCAATATAATGCTGAAGAGCTACCCATATTAGAGGATTACTGAATAAGGTGTGTGATATAAACATAAGAGAAGGAAATAAGAGGCAATGATTAGGAGGATGGATAATGATTGATTCTTAGCTTGTAAAGGTTAACATTGTCCAGGGAAGCATCTCTGTGGGAGTCTGTACCACAAAATAGCGGTTCTTGGGAAAATTCTCGGTGGAACTTACTGTTTACAAATCGAATAGGAAGAGAATAAGTGTGATTCAATTACTGGGGACGTAGAATGGTTGATCTGTGAAGGTCTGAACTGATGGAGCTAAATACTGAGGCCTGTTTAAAGGTTTGCAATGAAAGTAGCGATAGGCTTATGATGTTGCATCTGTAAGAAAAGAGCTTTGGAGTAGAAAATAAGTTTTCCCCCAAAAAACTGTATAAATACTTTTTAACTCAAAGAAAAAGTCAACGACTTTTCTGACCTCATCAGTTCTCAAGTCAATATTTATGCTGATGTCACAACTATTTACTCCTTTTTTCCTAGTATGTCTGATCAGTTTGATAAGGTCAAATTGGCAGCTGATCTCAAAAATGACCTTCAGTCTGTTGTTAACTCAGCTAAAATAATGGATGAATATTGAATGAGATGTTTCTTTTTTTTTAATCAATTCACCCCAAGCCAAGCATTACTACCATGTAAAAAACACAAAATAAATTGCACACCCGCAAAATCAGATTCAAACAACCAACATTTGGGAAAGACCCAAAGTAAAGTTACACAGCCCCCAAAAGTGGATTCAAACGACTATTCACAAGTCAGTGTGAAAAGTCAAATCCTGAATTCTGATTGGATTAAAAACAGCAAATTCATATATGACGTATTTTACACCTAGATGGGAAAAGGCTCACTGGAGCTGGCATCATAAGAAGTTTCACTATTCAAACCACGTTGCTAACCTGTCAAAGTCAGTCTGATATGGGAGCGGTTAGCTGAGGACATCCTGGCAATGTAACAAAAGAAAATTCAAGAAGCCACCCTGGACGCAGGTTTCATTCGACCTCTTCTTCCAACATCCTTTTCTTCATTTTCATACCATGCCACCAAAGAGAATATCAACAACAACAAAATAGATGCGTTAAGTACAATTTCTTTATTTGTTTTGCCTTATCTCTCTCCCAACCTGTCATGACCTACTAAAGAGAAGAAGGAACAAAGACTTTACATTCTGCTACTACACAATCATGAAACTTCTGCAGACATTTTAAAAATTCAAATTTCTCTGCAGTTACAAGAGAAAAGTGCAAAAAGAAAGGGGAACACAATACAGGGAGGTGTTTGGGGAAAGTATAAGAGAAAGATGGGATTCAAATGGATAAAAGATGGCAGCTGACATTGCACTTAAAGTCTTTGAGATTATAGCTATCAAAGAAGTAAGTGCCCAGAAGGAAGTTCTAAAGGTGGGAAGTGCAAGAAAAGAAACTGATAGAGTAGAAGGTTAAATTTGACTGTTTCGACTGTAAAAGAGTGAGACCTCACGAGGAATCTAAGCTTGTAAGAGCAGAAGCCATGAAAATATTTGTAGAAAAGACAGAGGGAAGCCACATCCTGATGGTGAGAAAGTGGCTAAAGTCAAGCTGCCAAATCAGGATTGATTATATTGCATATCCACTTTTGAATTTTGTCAAGCATGCCAAGATAGATAGCAGTAGTGCCTGATCAGATATGATAACAGTATTCAATACATGGATGAATGGTAGCTTTGTATGTGAGCAAGATGGATTCTGAGAAGAAAAACTTCCTTCCCCAACACAGTGACCCAACCTTCCTAGCTGTAGCTATTGATTTGACGTAGTAATTCTACTTGAAGTCGGCTGTGAGAGTGAGGCTTAGAAGGCGCAGTGTATTGCTTTCTGAAAGGCTGATATGGAAAATAAGATGAGGAAGTAGGAAGTGATGATTGTTAGGATATGGATTATAGATAACAATTGACTTTAATCTTGAATAGGTTAAGATTATAGTGTTCTGGATAGCAACCACTTTAGAATCAGTTCCACAAAGTAGTCATACTTGGAAAAAAAGCTTTTTGAGTGGAACATCCTTTTCTTATTTTATGGGTGGCCATTCTTATCCAAAGATGCTATGTGAAATTTTCTTTGAACTAATGAAAACCTTGGCTTCCTGGTGAACTGAGAAAAATAAAATAAAAATAAATGTTTTCATTACATCCAATGGTGTGTAGGGCAGCATTTTTGCTGTTTCCGTAACAGACTGTTTTTTATGGAGCAGGGTTGTTAGCCCTACACTCAACCCTCAAACCTGGAGGAAGCTGATTGTGTGAGCGTAGCTTAGATGTGACACACAGCCGAAAGTAGGAGGTACCCAGTGAGGATCGAAGTCACTGTTCACTTATTATGATTCTAGCGAGACGAGCTTGCCAACCATTACACCACGCCGAGGTGCCTAAACTGAGAAAAATATAAAAACAAATTTGTGAGCCTGTGTGAAATTTTCTTTAGACCAATGAAAACCTTGACGTCATAAACATGAAGTATTGCATTTGTATTGCTCTTTCTGATAAAATTCTGAGCATGAATATTGTGTTCCTTGTTCTGGTGTCTTTGATGGATTAATCATTGTTCTTGTACTATCTCTGGGAAGATGCCACTGTGCACTCTGTGCATTAGAATCCAGAAGATGAGTTTTGTTAGGTGGCTCATCAAGTTGATTGTTTGGTGGAGTTCACATACCTTTGCGCCTGGCTTCTTCGTTAGTGCTATAAAAATAGATCTGCTTATGTCTTCCAGTATATCACTACTGTCATAGATTTCATTTATTGAAATGATTTGCTTCAACATTATTTTTGATCAATACTCATATTTAAGTAGATATTCTGTTTTTTTTTTTTAATTAAACAATATTATATATTTATATCTACTGGCCTGATTATTTACGATATTTTTTTATTATGAAAATGTGTGCCATTCAGCAGAATTTGAACCTGTTACCCCTATCCACATAGGGGAAGCTATCATGTGATCTGGCACGTCTTAGACCTCTCGAGCACGAATGACCATCAGTCTAAATGAGGTTTTAATGAATCCTATATAACACAATTTTTGATTCATCGCAATAACCATATCTGTTTTGAAATGTATTGTAATGTCTACAAATGTAAACATGTTATGGAAATTAATGAAGATTAACGAAACTTAGTTATAAACAACTGACAATTTGAAATGATTTGTTTGAACATTATTTTTGATCGATACTCATATTTAAGTAGATATTCTGTTTTTTTTTTAATTAAACAGTATTATATATTTATATCTACTGGCCTGATTATTTACAATAAATTTTTATTCCGAAAATGTGTGTCATTTGGCAGGATTTGAACCTGCGACCTCTATCCACATAGGCGAAGCTACCATGTGATCTGGCACATCTTAGACCTCTCGACCACGAATGACCATCAGTCATTTATTATTTCTGTAATCCTGTCTGCAAACAAATTTGTCTAAGGCTGTCAGCACTTCTATTACAATACCGTCTGGTCCTTTTTCTTTGTTTCTGCTCAATTTGGCCAGTGCATTTTCCACTTCAGATATAATATTTCCGGTCTGTTGGTATTTCTGTAAATTGCAGGCTGCTCTCTGTTGTCATGAAAGGGATCTTCCATATATTCATCTCATCACTGAAGTATTTTTTCTTTCTCTAACATGAATGTTCCATTCTTTGATTTTATGCATCCTGCTGCCAAGCGTGTCTTTTAGCCTCCTGTCAGTTCCCTTATTTTTTTTAAGCATATCTCTTTTATTTGTCATGCCCAATCTCTTTATTTATGCACATTTGTCATTGAGCCAGTTTCCTTTAGCCTGTCTGCATTGGCTCCTTATTTCCTTGTGTAGTTCTCTGTATTCTGTTTCATGCCTTGGCATTGTTTTCTGCCACTTATTTTTTCTATGTCCGGTTTCCTTTGGGGTAATGTTGTTTGCTGATGTCACTGGACCTAGGTTATTTTATTCTTTTTTTTCCATAAAAGCAAACAATTTAGAATAAGTTTTTGGAACATGTAATGAGGGAGGATGTGGTGCACTGGTTATCGAGAAATCAGGGAGCTGAGTTCAAATTCCAGTTGAATTCCTTGCATTCACTTATGTACAGATACCCTTGGAAAAGGTATTAATCCATCTCTTCCCTCCAGTTATGGGTTAAATAATAGGACAGATTAGGTTCTAAGGCCTTGGCTGGCAACCAGTCTATTGCAGAAAGTAATGGCAACCTATTGTGAGATAATCTTCTGCCCAGTCAGTCATGTTTCAAAAGAGACATGATTGCCCAAGCGTGTATCTTGTATGGCACTTAACTGACTGACTGAATGAGGTAAGAGGGCTTTGAAAATGTGATACTCATAGGGTGGATAAAGGGAAAGAAAGACAGGGAAAACAGTACATTACATATGAGATAAGCTTAAGCAAATAGATGGCAGAACATGGTTTGAGAGAAATAACAAGACATAATATATTAAGAGCTGCAGGGACAGGAAGATGTGAAGAGCCATGATCGCCTACGTCCTGAAGAGACACAGCACATAAAAGAAGAAGAAAGCCCAAGATATGAACTACAAATTGATGCTGAAATCAAACAAGCACAGAAGTTGAAATATCTGGGATCTGTTTCAGCAGAAGATGAAAATTGAACACACATTGGAATAGCAAAAGATGCATGCCAGAAGTTAAGTAGAGTATCAAAAAACAGGAAAATTTAATTAGAAACAAAGGAAAGTGTACTGAACTGCTATGTAATAGCAATGTTCCTATATAGCACTGAACAATTTCCTCATAGATGAAAAGAAAACTTGAGCCAAAAAAATGTGGTTTTACAAAAGGATTCTGAGAATTTCATGAATGTAGTGTATAAGCAATAAAGAAACTTTAAGAAAAGTTGAGACAAAAAGATAAACAGAGAAAAATATAGTTTGAATAAAAATCAATTATAATTTTATTGAAAGAAACTAACTATGGAATTTAAATGTTTCTGTATAAGGAAACATTCAACATTCATAAAAGTAAAAAAAAAACTACTACTACTACTACTAACATTATTTTTCATCAGTTATAGTCCCCTTAAGATTATAACATGAACATAACTTAAGTTAGTTTTTTAAGCCTCAAGTTAAATTCTTTCTCCATGTAAATTACACTGTTATATTCTTGAAAATTTAGATATAATAAAATATTTTTGTAAAAAGACAGTATAAATAAAGACAAAAGAATGCCACACTTATTAAACGTGAAAATAACTTACTTAGATGGAAAGTTCTTGAGTGAGCTGCTATTGAATCTTGTCAAAATGTTAACTTATACCCTGGATATTTTTCACATCTCCTTTCTTAAAGGAAATATTCACTTCCCAAATGAACATATATGACCATAACTTTCTTTTTGTATCTATAAAAGTGACTAGGTTGACATTGTGTAAGTATTTGTTTATTTGATAGATTTGACTTAGCGTCTGCATTTTGTGGTCTAGCTTGATGGGAGTTGCGCTCAAATGTAGATCAAAATTTTAGAACGCTAATGACACCTTGAAATATTTCAGAAAGCCAAAATTAAGAGTAGAAAAATATATATTATCACCCCACAAAGTCAGGGATCAGTTTATGTATTGATTATAATATAAAATTGAGCACCCCCACTTTATATTATTTATATCTATATATGTCCCCCCGCTTCCCACCCTAATCCAATAGAGACATTCTACATTGTTGTCTATATCTATAAAAGTAACGAGGGTGAATGTTGTGTAAGTATTTTCTATGTAAATTCATATGTTTTTCTTCATATTATTCCTTAAACTACCCGAGTAAAACTGAGCTAAAATGCTAGTAATTAAATAAAAATGTTTAACCCAAGACATTCTATTATTTAAGACAAATCACACATAAATTATTTACCAAATTAAAATAAAATAATAAATAATAATAGCAGTAATATTGTCGACTGAGCTCTCTAGAGGAGAAAATTTTAAAAACAGTAGCCACTTTCTGCAATTTAAACAATACTCTTCAATAAGAAATTGGGTTCTCTTGGCTGCTGTCATGTGCATACACCATGTATATAACACATTAAAGTCTCCCCCTCTCTTTTTTATGTGTCGATAGTTTAGGGGTAGAATCATTGACTGATGCCAAATCGGCAGTGTTTCAATCCCGGCTGGAAGCAAGTGGATGTCTAGCCACACTGATGAGCTGCGATACAGTAAAACAGGCTTGGATGTTGATGACTATATATATATACACACACACACACACACACACACACACACACACACACACACACACACACACACACACATATATATATTTATTATAAATTATAGTTTAGAAAATGTAAAAATTATCGGCTACTACAAAGTGTACATTTTGTTTTAGGCTTTCGGCCATATCATGTTGAATACAGCAGTTCTTGCTTGATCACCAAAGTTAAGCAACATTGAGCCTGGTCAATACTTAGATGGGTGACCACTTGGGAATACCAGCTGCTGTAAGCGTATAGTGACAGATGTGCATTGTGGTGCAGTGGATATTGACTTGGAAAGAGAAATCGGTGAGCCGAGTTTGAATTCCATTTGAATACCCTGTATTCACTTAAGCACTGGTACCCTTCGGAAAAGTATTAATCTGTCTCTTCCCTCCAGTTATGGGTTAAATAACAAGGGTAGGACTTGGGGAACCTGCCCTTAAAAACAAATCCCAATGAATTTTGATTCTCGAAAAGAAAAAAGTATTACTAGACACAAAACTTACATAAAAAAACAACAATAAATTGTTGAAAGAAAAAGGCATTACCAGCAATAAATAAATAAAAATTTATTTAGCAATAAATGACCCACCAAGGTTGATATTCCAAAACAACCAACCAACCAACATTTTGTTTTGACATTGAAAAGACAATGTCTCATCAGGTAGTGTGAAAAGAAATGGAAATTCTTTTTCTTATATTAGGTGTATTGTATGTGAGATGTATGTATGGTAGGGAAATAAGGGTTGTAAGTTGTCCGTTAAAGTTTGAACAAAAGGAGGGAAGAGTTAAGGGATAGAGGTGATTTATGGATGTGTTGAAAATTTTATATTTTATATTTTTTTATAACTGGAGGGAAGGGACAGATTAATACTTTTCCGAAGGGTACCAGTGCTTAAGTGAATACAGGGTATTTAACATTAGAAGATAAGGTCCTTTACAGCTTTTATGGTCAGTTCTTTGAGTTTAATAAAAGGAGAAAATAAGGAAATATTTATGTGGTGGGGAGAAGTAGGAGTAGGTTCAATAAAGTGGGAATAGAAATTGCTATTTGGTAAACATATCTTTATTAGTGAATTGACTACAAATATTTTTGTATTTAAACTTTTTTTATAATTAATCTATTTTTTATACCTAACCTTAGTTTAAGATTTAGAAAACCTTTTTTATATAAAACTTTAAATTAAATCACTGTTTGTGATATGAAATAAAGGGAAAAATTTGAGGTAAGAGGGTTGTTAATATTAGGAAGGTTTATAGTTTCTAGGGGTCCTTACTTTGGCTTTTGTAGTTTTAGCATGATTGTAGGGTTGGTTCTTTAATGTATTTGCAGTTTACTTTGGTTTCATGCCTCTGGTTTAATAGTATGTTGCTACTCATGTATTTAATGATTTCCACTTTTTTCTTGAAGACAAAGAAAACATGGTTCCTTTATCGATTTAGATGTTTTGGCCTGTTTGAGGATTTTCCATTTAACTTTAGGTGTTTTATTTCATTTTTTAACTTCCAAAAATACTTAGAAAGTGATGTCATATTTTGTTTGTCCTTGTTATTGAAGGATGAGAGGTGATTATAAAAGTGCTTTTTAAAAATGTTCATTTTGTTTCTGATATAGATTTTATCATCCTTAGGATTCTCCATGGATGAAATCAAACATATATATACCAGGGATTTTGTTAAGCATTTATTAGGTACGGGGCATTGGTTCAGGTTTCTACAGTTACAAAGGTTATTATTATGGGGCAGACTGGCATGAGTTATTTTTGTTGTCTGCTTTCAATATTTTATTATGTAATTTAATTATGTTTTCTAAATTTTTGAAGCAGCTATAACTGAGTTTTATTGTATTCCTATTAAAAATTTTGCTTAGAGGGTTATTTTGGGGGAAATGTTTATCTATTAGCTTAAGAAATTTATGTCTCAGTTTAAAATTAACTGATTAAATGGATGGTTATACCATATGATTTTCCTGTTTCTATTTTTTTCTTTTTGGGCTCCTAAATTTTTCCACAAAGTTAATCTTGAAGGATTGATGGCCAATGTCTCTAAGATATATATATATGTCTGTCTCTAAGATATATATATATATATATAAGAAAATTAAATTATAAACATTTACTTGCTTTCTTTTATTCGGCATTAAATGACTTCACTTAGTATCCACTACTGTTTTACAAATATTTTAATATTTTAGATCATTCTTAAATTTAAAAAATTGAAAGCTACATATATTTTTACTTCTATTTATAATACATGCTAAAATATAAAATCCTTACATCTTCAACCTTGATGATATGTTGATAAAGAAAAATGTTTCTTTTGTTTTTATTATCTTTATTATCTTTATTTTTATCACTGGGATAATCATTCCAATGTGCACAATCCCTTTTGAAGATCCCATTGTATCTTCTGTAATAGGCTGGCAAAGTTATTTCTTCTTCTGGATTGTATATTTACTTACTTACTGAATTTGAAACAGTATCTGTCAGGAACGACTGAAGTTTTTGTTTTGCTTGTTTTAGTCAACAATTTAAAAAACATCTGTTGTTGTTACTGTAGTAGTAGTTGCTGTACATGTTGCCATTTTTATTGCTGCAATTGTTGTTGTATTTTTGTTGCTGCAACTGTTGTTCTAGTTGTTGCTTCTGTAGCACAAACAGTTGCATCATAAAAGCTTTAAGTTCCACTATATTTGCAGTACTTTGTTGAAAAATGTTTCTTTTGTTTTTATTATCTTTATTATCTTTATTTTTATCATTGGGATATATCATTCTCATTCTATGTGCAATGCCACTGCTGGGCACCATGCAATTAGCTCCCTTTTACTCAACTCTCTAAGTTATTTGTTCACCACTGTTGTAGCCAGGTATTTTTGGGTCAAGTCACTGAAACTGACTAACACTGAGTGGATAGTGAAATGGTTACTGAGACATTAGGTTTATAAGTTCCAAAAATTCATATACTGACGTTCTCAAGGATACATGGCCCAATGGATATAGGCGTTGGTTAATTCCAGTGGTTTGACCCCAAAAGTTGTGAGTTCAGATGTGACTTAAATAAAGTAAATACTACCTCATCTCAAAAGTATAGACAAATAATAAATATATGTAGTTGGGAAAAGAATGGACACTTGTTGTTTTAAACTTGCATTTAGTCCTGTAGAAAAATCAGCACATACACAGATTTTATTATTTTTTTCATTACGTAGACTGTTGGTGATGTCCATTCAGAATAGTTTATTTTTGAGATCACACCTAATTTTTTTAGTCTGTTCAATTCTTTATTAATCAATTCCAATGCTGCAAAGGTACTTTTTTGGATTAAATTTTAGTTTTAAGATCTCTTTTACTTCAAAGTTAGCCTTTGTTTTTGTGCATGTTCTTTGACCTTTTGAGAAAACTTTTGGAAAACTTGTTTTCAATTCCTTCTGTAATTTTTCAGTTGCCATATTAGCACTGGAGGTAACAATATTTATTTTGCTGCAAAATGAGTTAATTGGAAGGTTCCGAAGATCAAATAACACAATCCAGTTTATTCCAAATAAGTTGTCAGTAGTCTTTAATACAAGCACCACTGCTTTCTTGATTTTTCCAATAGAAGAAATGTTACAGGTGAATTCACCCAAAAAGTTTAATTTCTCTTCTGAAACTTTATGTGTAACTTTATTTAGAAGGCATGAACTGGGTTCATCTATTTTTCTCCATGTCTGTTTGTTTACAATAATGAGATCAGATCTTGTATCAAGTTGTGATTTTATTTTTTCATTATTCATGTCCACAAAAACTAATTTTCTTTTTTGGGATGTTTCGTTTAAAGTCTTGTTAATTTTATGCTTTTTGTCTTTACTTCAATTATTTACCATGTTTACATGTTTTTTATTTTTCCTCCATTTTTCTGTATCTGCAACAAGTGCTTTTGTGTTATAACTTCCCACATTTATAGAATATTTTATCCTTTAAAAAACAATCACTCACGAAATGCTTATCTTCACTCACAACCTTGGCAAATATTAGATATTGAGGGAGATTTTTCAACTTTTTTCAATGTTCTGTTAGGAATGTCTGTGGTATTTTCTCATAAATTGGTTGGATTCTATGCACTTGCAAAATGTCTCTCTCCTTAATTCTTGCAGCGTCTACATTTAGATTCACAATACATTGACATTCAGGCTTACGGCCATATCCTGTTGAATACACTGGTTCTTGCTCGATCACCGAAGTTAAGCACTGGTTAGTACTTAGATGGGTGGCCGCTTGGAAATACCAGGTGCTGTAAGTGTTTAGTGATGGATGTGCATTGTGGTACAGTGGATATCGGCTCAGAAAGAGAAATCGATGAGCTGAGTTTGAATTCCAGTTGAATACTCTGCATTCACTTAAGCACTGGTACCCTTGGGAAAGGTATTAATCTATCCCTTCCCTCCAGTTATGGGTTAAATGGGTAGGACTTGGGGATCCTGCCCTTAAAAAACAAATCCCAATGAACCTTGATACTCAAAAAGAAAAAAGTATTATTAGACACAAAAACTTATATAAAAATAACAATGAATTGTTGAAAGAAAAAGGTATTACCAGCAATGAATAAATAAAAATTTAGTTAGCAATAAATGACCCACCAAGGTTCATATGTATAAAAACAAAACAACCAACCAACCAACATTGACATTCTTCTGTTATTTTCTGCAGAGTTAATTTTTGATCCATTTCTAATTTTTCAGGCATCCTGGATTTTATTTCAGCATATTTATTAGCAGTTAAACATTCTGTATGAATATGAAACATTTAAATAAATCAGGAGTTAATTCATTTAACTTCTCACATTCTTCAGGTGATGGCTGTCTAGCATAAGTATGTGTTTAAAAGGACTGATGAAAGCCACATAATATGTAAAAAACAATATTTATTTCATATATAAATGTAGCCTTGCCTTGTGAAAACTGCAACAAAATAAAAACAAACATAAAATAAAATAAAAAAACAATGCATTTTGAAGGCACAAGAAACATTAAAGAGAAATAAAACTTTTAGGGAAGTTTTATACTTAATAAACAACGAATAAGGGTTTTTATACATAGGAAAATCAACAGGAAAGTTTTGGGTTTTAACATTTACGAAAAAGGGTAGAAAATATTCTTAGAAAATAATAGCAAAGCCTTAAAAATACATTTATAAGGTGCTGAAAAATACTTAGCTTAAACTCAACTTTAGGGAAAAACAAAGAAAAATTTACTTTTTCTGGCACACTGCTAGCAGCTGTTAACTAAGGCCAGTGTGTAGTAGCAGGGAGAAAATCTAGGGTGTGACCATCCTCTTTGACGTTCAGAGCTAAAAAGGTCATTTTAGGCATTTGGTCTGAGAACAACAACTGTGTATTCCTATGTCAGAAGTTTAAGGGAGTGGTCAGCCATTTATAGCAGTATAGGCCAAGGAAGGGTACTAATTTATCTGGTGATATTATCTTATGGGGTGACAAAGTCACTGGTAATTGAATACAGGGCTAGCTTTGTTGAGAAATGAACCTGCTGATTTTACAAAATGGGATCTGGTTGCAACAAGAACTTTGGCCTATTTTCTAGGGTAACTTGGTGGCAGCCACATTACATAAGTGACAAAATCTTCATTGTCAAACTTTAATAAGTTTAGACATTGCCATCATGCATGAAACAATGAAGTCCTATTTTTGATAGACTTACTACAGTTTCTTTCACCTGGTTTCATTGGCAAAATAAAGTTTACATACTTTTCATGTTGAGCAGGGAACAATTTCCCTAATAATTATCAAACTTTCTTTTCATCATTCCAATGTGCACAATCCCTTTTGAAGATCCCATTGTATCTTCTGTAATAGGCTGGCAAAGTTATTTCTTCTTCTGAATTGTATATTTACTTACTTACTGAATTTGAAACAGTATCTGTCAGGAACGACTGAAGATTTTGTTTTGCTTGTTTTAGTCAACAATTTAAAAAACATCTGTTGTTGTTACTGTAGTAGTAGTTGCTGTACATGTTGCCATTTTTATTGCTGCAATTGTTGTTGTATTTTTGTTGCTGCAACTGTTGTTCTAGTTGTTGCTTCTGTAGCACAAACAGTTGCATCATAAAAGCTTTAAGTTCCACTATATTTGCAGTACTTTGTTGAAATATTTTTGTAGATTAATTTTCTTTGTTTCCTCAAATAAGCTCAAACAATTCATTGTGTAAGTTGAAATCATTCCTTGTTACCACTTTTGTAATGCTACTTTTGGACGTTGCGTAAGTTTCAAATCCTCGTCACCAGTTTGGTAACCTTGCTAGGGTTGACAAAATCATGTTGTCAGTTTCCTTTGTAACCTTATTAGGTTTAAGGAAAACTCTATGTTAGTTTTATTATTTCTACTATAGTAAAATCATTTTGTAAAGTCAAAGTTAGAAGTATAATTACACTTTTGAACAATAAGGCATCAGACATTTCTTCCTAATACTACACTCTCTCTCTCTCACTTTATATATATATATATATATATATGAATTTGAGCACTCTAGCTATTGGGCGCGTAATATGATATGCGCTAAAAAGACTGCCTTCTTCCACCGAACGCCCTGTGGCCCAGGGGTAGAGTTGCCGACTGATGCCAAATCAGTCGGGTCTCAAGCCTGGGTTGTGTAGCAATCAGAGTCTAACCGTACTGATGAGCTGTGATACAGCGAAATAGATCTGTCTGCGGATGACAATATATACTAGCAGTATATCCCGGCATTGCTTGGGTGTAATGAAAGCTTTAAAACTAATCCATGGTCCTGGAGCTCAGACTCAGCCTAAAGAATATTTGTGTGAAGTTTGGTGAGAATCGGATAAAAATACAGACAGATAAACAGACACACACACAAACATTTTGCCTTTTATATATATATATTATCGATTTTCTGCACTATTGTAAGAACTGCAACTTTGAAACTTTTGAATATCGTTTCTTATGTCTTTGTCTATGAGTGTATCATATTTGATTAAAATCGGACCACTCCTTCTATAACCCGATTTTTTTGATAATCAATTTTCAATATTTATCGGTGGTAGCTCAACACAAAACCTAGCTAAGAACACTCACAGACGCTTATAGTACAACTGTGTAAATTTTCAAGAAAATGAGTTCAGTCGTTTCCCGAGTCTATAGGTAATGGAAACACAGACACACACACACAGACACACACACACACACACACACACACACACACACACACACACACACACACACAAAGTTCCATTTATAAATAAGTTTATATATATATATATATATATATATATATATATATATATATATATATATTCTCTGTGTCATATAATCCAAACAGCACGGTTCCACTAATTACTTGAGAACAGAGTAAACTGTGATTACCCACTGGCAATTTGTGTTCAAACACAAGAGTCAGCAGTGACACATTATTTCTATATGATACATTCATTGACTAAACAGCCAGTACTGCTTTTATTTGAAATCCAGGAGATTTAGGTCAGAAGAACAAGGAGGTTAGATATAGATCTTGAAAATTCTTGATCCAGCATTTCTGGGTCATTTTGAATATATAGTATCAGTAAGAAAAGCCATTTTTCTACAAGGAAACAATTGGCATTCATTGACCGAACAGTCACTACTGAAAATGTTCATAGATTACAAAGCAATTGTTAAATCAAAAGATATGTTAAGCACCAAGACCAGTACATACTACCCCGACCAGAAGAGACCTAAGCCTGATTCAGGACATCCATTGTGCTTTGTGACCCTCACTATTTTATCAGCATTAGCTTTTCCTTATTTACATTTATATACATCACTAGCAGCATAGCCCAGCGTTGCTCGGGTGTAATGAAAGCTTTAAAACTAAGACATGGTCCTGGAGCTCAGGCTCTTTGGACGTTGGCACAAAAGATTAAAAAGCAATAGTTGTTTCCAGTTAAAGCGAAATGGTAGACTGAAAGAAAAATGAATGGATGTAAGTCAAATTTTGATTTCCTGGTATTGATCTCAAATTTTCTGCACTATTGTAAGAACTGTAACCTTGAAACTTCTGAATATCGTTTCTTATGTCTTTGTCTATGAGTGTATCAAATTTGATTAAAAACGGACCATTCCTTCCATAACTCGATTTTTTCGATTATCAATTTTCGATGTTTATCGGGGGTACCTCGACACAAAACCTAGCTAAGAACACTCGCAGACACTTATAGTACAACTGTGTAAATTTTCAAGAAAATTGGTTCAGCCGTTTCGGAGTCTATAGGTAACAGATACACACACACACACAGACAAAGTTCCATTTATAAATAAGTTTAGATTAGATGTATTAAACTACACACAACAGATTATTAAAGAATGAAAATTTTTGAAGATATTTGTTTTGTTTAATGGCATATCAACCTCCATGGGTTATTTAATGCCTAAAAGATAGGGTTTTAAGGTGTTTTTTTATGTTTAGTTATAGTGAGAAGGTTGATTTAGTCAGATATTGAAGAATTTTTTGTTTTTGTTCTTTTTTATTTTAAGACGTGCATTGTGGTGCAGTGGATATCAACTCAGAACGACAAATCAAGGAGCTGATTTTAAATTCCAGTTGAATTCGTTGCATTAAGTTACACACAAATACCCTTGTGAAAGGTATTAATCTGTCTCTTCCCTCCAGTTATGTGTTAAATAACAGGACAGATTGGTGTTTATAACCTTGGCTGGCAACCATTCTACTGCAGAAAGCAATGGCAACCTACTGCGTGATAATCTTCTGCCCAGTCATGATCACCTAAGGTGTGTATCACGTATGACACTTGACTGTGATTTTAGAAAACTGAAAATGTCTTCTAGTTTTGTTTTCAAAAATGTTTTGCTGAGAATGATTTTTTTTCCTTCACAAATGTGTTCTGGTCATAATTTTTTCTTTAAAAATGTATTGGTAATATTTTTTTCAAAAATGTATATTTTTCTATAAAAGTCTATTTTTATGAATACATTTCTATAAAATTGTATTTTTATACTTTCATAGTCTTTTGACCCCAGTTTGGGGGTTAACTATTTGCTCATAGCTGGGACCCTGACAGGTGTTACCCCTTTGGGTCAGGGTGGATCTGGGAACAACAGCAATTAAGAGGTAATTCCATGCTACTCACAATCTCCCAATCAGAGGCCTTGCTGCCGGATGTAGTTTACCATCATACCCAGGACCAAAGAAGATATTCAAAGGGATGTATATTTTATAGCCAATTTCACAAAGCCTCGTAAATTTGCACCACCTGTGACACAACACATGTCAAGTCAGTAGGCCAGCTCTTGTTGAACACTCTGTAGCATGTCTTACATAGCATTCTGAAATACCTCAGGGAATTTCTGCTTAAGTTCTTTAGGAAGAGTGGGGATATAGACATGTCCTTTCACATAGCCCCATAGAAAAAAAAATTACAAGGTGTCAAGTCAGATGAACATGGTGTTCATTTCATGAGTACATTGTCATTATCTTTAGCATGGCTGATCCATCTTCCTGCTAGGTCCTGGGCATGACGGTAAACAGCATCCGGCAGCAAGGCCTCTGATTAGAAGGTTGTGAGGAGCATGGAACAACATCTTAATTGCTGTTGTTTCCAGATCCACCCTGACCTGGAGTGGTAACACCTGTCAGGGTCCCAGCTATGGGAAAATAGTTAACCCCCAAACGTGGGTCAAAACACTATGAAAGTATAAAAATAGACTTTTATAGAAACATTTGCATAAAAATAAACTCTTATAGAAACATTTATATAAAAATAGACTATTATAGAAATATTTACATAAAAATAGACTATTATAAAAATATTTACATAAAAATAGACTATTATAGAAACATATATATAAAAATAGACTTTTATAAAAAAATATACATTTTTGAAGAAACATAATTACCATAACACAGGAAAAATATTACAAACAATACATTTTTGAAAGAAAAAATTATTCTCAGCAAAACATTTTTAAATACAAAACTGAAAGACATTTTCAGTTTTCTAAAATAAAAAAGAATAAAAGCAAAATTTTCATTCAAATTTGACTAAATCAACCTTCTCACTATAACCAAACATTAAAAAAAAAACAAACCTTAAAACCCCACCTTTTTGGCATTAAATAACCCACAGAGGTTGATATGCCGTTAAACAAAACTCAAACTCAAACTCTTCTTGGTAAATTTTCATTGAAATAAGTTTCCAGTCAACTTAGTTTTTATCTATTTTGTTAACCTTTGGGATAATTTTAAGTGAGAATGTTATTAGACTACAATGTGATGTCAAGTTTTTTTAGGACACCTGTATATCAAGATGATATATATATTTAGGACACCTGTATATCAAGATGATATATATTTAGAGGCAACGATCAAAGAAAATTTTGAATAAAAACTAGCCATGTTCTAAATAGATTAAGAATGGGTGGTATAACCATTAATAAAAGTAACTGTTTTTGGTTGCTGCAAATTCATTTCTTGGGCACCATATTTCAAAAAATGTTATTTTACCAGACCCAAGTTTAATACAAAAAATATGTTTGCTCTTACCAATGAAAAAGAAGTAGAATCCTTTTGGGGCTTAGTTAATTACTACAGTAGGTATTTACTGAAATATTCAAAATTAATTCAACCTCATTTCAATTTGCATATGAAATATTATTGAATTTAAAAGAACTAGAAAGAAACAGTATTTGAGTGTCTGACGCAATTACCATTTTATTTTTAAAAAAATTTTTTAGCTCATTGTGAAGATTTTTGATCCTAAAAAGGATGTCACATTAACCACAGATGCTAGTGAACATTCCATATCAACTATTTTATCTCAGGAAAGACACCTCATTTATACTATGAACACAAAGATTTTTATGTATAGCTCTTCTTTTAGTAAGTGGAGAGGAATTCAAATGCAAAATCTTGAATTACACACATCACAACAGAAATAAAATTGTAAACCCTATAAATCTGAATGAATAAACATGGTTAGAGAAGAAATTAATAAAATATAACAGAAGACATAATAGAAACAAAATTATAAGCAATATAACTCTGAACCAATAAACTTGCATTTGAGTCTCTGGCCTAGAGTTGAATCACTTTTGACTCCCATTCAAAATGCCTACAGTCAAAAATTTGTCTTTTAACCAATTATGAGATCATTAATGCCACTAATTTCCATCTATAAACAAAAATGATCGGCCATCTTGGATTTCTCATCAAAAAAGTTATCTGCTGTTTTCTTTATTTTATTAAGGAAAAAGTAAAAAAAAATATACATAAATTTATATCATAATTTTCTCTTCAAATGTTTTAAATGCATGTTATAAGATTTGCACTTTCCTAAGCAAAAGTTATTTCATCATGCTCTTTGTTTTAATTTCCTTATGTTTTTCATTGTATTTATTTAAATGAATTCCTTTTTTTATTTATTTAAACTAATTAAAGGCAGATACTGCCCCAAGGTGTTTGTTATCTTGAACATACTCTAGAATCTTAGGAACAAAAGGTTTCAGCTGAAATTATCTAAAAGTCAGAAATGCTGATGAGACTAGTTAAAACCATAGAAAATTAAAGAAATAATAAACTAATAAATTTAACAATTGTATAAATCCAGGCTTCAACCATGCAGACTTTGATGTGATCTGATCTTGTATCATTGTTCAATTAAATTTTATCTTGCACCCTTTGCTTCTTAATGGTTTCAAGTTTGATGTGTGCATTGAGAAGGGGTTTCAAATTAAGCAGTTACTTAGAATCCTGCCTTATTCAATTGAAGCTCAAATCTAATTAAAAAAAGAAATAACTTGCATTTGATTTTACAAGTTAAAGAAAAATGTTTAAATAAATTAGTGGAATCATAGTTTTAGTACAATGCTTGACAACTTAAATGTTTTATTTTTAGTTTTCAATAAAAGTGAGAATGCAAACTTCGGTCAAAAAAATACAAAACAACTATAGTCAGGTACATTGCTTCAAAATGTCAGTGCCTATATCAAACTTTAAAAGCAATGGTGGTTAAGACAGTTTGAGCCGTTCATAAAATACTTTGTGATATTTTGTTTTTAAATCATTTCGCCCCAAGCAAGGCAACAAAGATTCTAACATGCATGGTTTACTGAGTGTGAAAGAATACAAGAAGAAATATAACTGAGTAGAGAGCACAATAAAAGAACAGAAATTAAGAAGACAGAAAATAAAGATTGACATTGCATTTAAATTTTTGAAGATCAGACTTGAATGGAAAGCAAGAAGCCTAACATGACATGGAACACAAAAGAATATTATAAGCACATTTTAGTGAAATACATTGTGCTTCAGCGATCAATGGCTTTTATTAGTCTGCAGAGAAACAGGCAAGCAATTGCACTATTTTGTCTTGAATGTTACCATGAATCACAATTACCACATTAATAATGGTGATGATGACCACAGTGATACAAAATATACTGAATGAATTTATGAAAGACACTCTCACCCTTTTCAGGCAGTCATTTATTAAAAAAAAAACATTTATTTAAAAGTGAAAACATACCACTGATATCCTTGGCATAGCATGTGTTGCTTTCAGTGAGTGGTCATGAGTTCAATCCCTGGACCAAGAATTATAAATATACACTGATTCAGCAGAAAGAACTGATATCACAGGGACAATATAATACAAGAATCAAAAGGCATCTAATATTAGCCAAACAATGAACACATGAAGATGGCCAGAGCATTGTTTTTTGTTTTTTTTTTAATCATTTGACCCCAAGCAAAGCGGTACCATAACTGATGTGTAGGGGGGGCTACATAAGAGTGTTAAAGTTTGACACAGAAAAAGAGTAAAGACAACGATGAACCAGCTACAGGGGAAGAAAGAGAAAGGGCAAGAGACGGATATGAACACAAAAGTGAAGACAATTACGAAGGTAGAGATTATTGTTTAATTTTGTTTTATAGTTGTTTTTCCCCAAGCAAGGCAGTACTGCCCCTGGTGTGCAGGGGTTTATATATAAGCACAGCAAAAATAAAAATAAATAAAAGGTACAAGGGGGGTGTCGGAGAAAGGATGAGACAAAAGATGACAGTTGATATTGCACTTAAACTCTTGGAGATTGTAGCCATCAGAGAAGTAAGCATTCAGGAGGAAATTCTATAGATGTGAAGTTTGAGAAAAGATACTGGTAGAGTAGAAGTGGCAGTTACATTTGACTGTTTTCATTGTAAAAAGGGTTGGGCGTAGTTGCTAATCTAGTAACTTGAGTAAATTCATGTAGATTTTAATCCCTGGATCAAAAATAATAGATATACGCTGATTCAGCAGGAACAAATGAGAACTGATATCACAGGTACTAGATAACAGAAGAATCAAAAGGCATCTAATATCAGCCAAATAACGAACACATGAAGATGGCCAGAGCATTGTGTTTATAATAATAATCATATCATAATTATGATGGTCTCTTACTTAATTAAAATGACTATTATGTCCTACCAATACCTTATAAATAATGAGCTATTTCATTTTTATTGAGTGAAAAGGCGGAAAAGACATATCAGAGATGCTACTAGGTTTCAATGAGAAAATGAAAGAAGGAAAGAAGTGAAAATAGAAGAAGCAATAACATTTTAATTATTAATGATGAGAGATACTTTATTAAATAAATAATCATGGAAGGACAAAGAAATAAAGACAGAATGGAAGATGGAAATGTTTTACATCTGTTAAATGTGTGTTGTGCTGCAATGGATATTGACTCAGAATGAGAAATCGGAGGGCCGAGTTCAAATTCCAGTTGAATTTGTTGCATTCATTTATGCACAAATACCCTTAGGAAAGGTATTAATCCATCTCTTCTCCTTCCTGCTTTTGATTAAATAGAAAGATAGATTGGGTTTTATAGCCTTGGCTGGCAACCAGTCTTCCACAGAAAGTAATGGCAACCTACTGAGGGACAATCTTCTGCCCAGTCAGATTGCCCAAACATTTATTGCACTTAACTGACTGTCTGACAGAGAAATAGAAAATGTTGTCAATTTTCAATACTTTCATTTGTACCCTCTTACTTAAAATAATGGGTAAGATCCATATTTATGATTTCTTTTGGGATATTTTGCTAAAATTGTTAAGCTCAAACATTTAAAGATGCAACTGGGGAAGTTCTCGAGATATTTTATTGTCATAGTGCTCAAGCAAGTACAAAAATTTAAGTACCTAGGAAGAGTTCTAACAGAAGATGGAAAGTGCGACACGGAGATCCGAAGGCGAATTGGCATGGCAAAGGACGCGTTCCAGAAGATGAGCAAAATACTAACACACAGGAAAATCTCAATAGAAATGAAGAAAAGAGTGCTAGACTGCTACGTGATGTCAGTTCTTCAATACGGCAGTGAATGCTGGACAATATCATCGAAAATGAGGACAAAACTGGAGGTGGCCGAAATGTGGTTCTACAGAAGGATGCTGCGGATATCGTGGACTGAGCATGCAAGCAATGAGGAGGTGTTGGAAAGAATGGCAACAAAAAGGAAATTGATGCTGAGCATCAGGAAGAGACAACTGAAGTTCCTGGGACATGGAATGAGGAAAGAGAGCCTGGAGAACCTGATACTGACTGGTCAGATAGAAGGAAGGAGAGACAGAGGAAGGCAGTGGATAATATATTTGCAGGGTCTGATCAGGTGGATGATGGAACGGGGGTTGCCAGGAGCAACAGGCTCAAACATACTAAGAGCCACAAGGGATAGGGAGATGTGGAGAACCATGATCGCCTACGTCCTGAAGGGATAGGACACATAGAAGAAGAAGCTTGCCATGAGCTTATTCAATCATTAATTTAAGACCTAATATTAATCATAAATTTACAATACAAAAACCATGAAATTTTCAAGGGTATTATTAAATTAAAGCATATTAAAAATTCCTTATCTCAAAGAGAATACACAAAAAATCTATACCTATAGCATTAGTCGAGTGACATTGTAAATACAAAAATCAAACAGGTGCATTAACAGAAGATAGAAAATGTAACATGGAAATTTGAAGAAGCATTGGGATAATGAAAAATGCCTTCCAAAAGTTAAGCAAAGTATCAAGAAATTGAAAAATATCATTAGAAACCAAAAAAAAAAATAAAAGATTGAGACATTTTTACAGCTTATCAACTACTTGCAATTTATTTAAACCCAGAAAATATTTTTGGATTGTAAGATTCATACTCTTCCCAAGGATATTTGTGTGTAAGTGAAGATAATAATCCCAACTGGAATTGGAGCTTGGCTCACCAGTTAACAATTCTGAGCCATTATTCATTACACCATCAACACATCCAAGCTTACAGCACTTGGTATTTCTAAGTGGTCACCCATCTAGGTTCTGACCAGCCTTAATGTTGCTTAACTTTAGTGATTGTATGAGAATTAGTGTTTTAACATGATATAGCTATAAACCTACAAAGAAACGATTACTAAACTTTTATCCATTATCAGTCCTTCTATATATCTGAGAATACTAGACAATCTCCTCACAGATTAAGAAGCAGCAATGGAAATGTTGTTCTACAGGAGGATGCTGAGAATATCATAGATCAGACATGTAAGCAACTACATTCTAAAAACAATGGCAACAAAAAAGAAACTTGTGCTTCACATAAAGAAGCAATAGTTGAATTTTCTGGGGTACATAATGAGGAAAAAGGGCTTGAAAAATTTGATACTCACAAGACAGCTTGAAGGTAAGAGATCCAATGGAGCAATGTATGACCTACCTGATGAGCTTGAATGAATGGATAGTGAAGCAGGGTTCGGAAAAGACAGGAAAAAGAAATAGGTTATTAAAATTGCTACAAATGACAGTAAGTTGTGGAAAGCCATGATCGTCACCATCCTGAAGGAACATAAAAAACATACAAAAGAAGAAGAGGAATCATAAGCTGAACTAATATCAAAATAGAATATGACAAAATGAAATAACTCTGTATTATGTTTTAAGATGTGGGTGATCAAGGATCTTTACAACTTTCTATCCTTTATACAGTGTAACCCTGATATAAGAGAGTTGTTAGGACCGGATAAAAGTTCTCTTATATCCAGGTTTCCCTTATATCCGGGTTTGATCTATTTTATATACATTACCACAGTCTCTAATTTGGGACCAGATAAATCTCTCTTATATCCGGGTTTCTTATATCCGGGTTATACTGTAATAAGATTTACAAAAATACAGGCTGGTAGATGAAAATAAATAAATACACTGTTTAATAAATAAAGAGAGCCTATACATAAATGGGGTGTCTACTCAAATATGGGTGTCTATTTAAAAATGAAGTTTAACTATACAGTGTAACCCTGATATAAAAGAGTTGTCGGGACCAGATAAAAGTTATCTTATATTCGGGTTTCTCTTATATCAGGGCTTGGTCTATTTTATATACATTAGCACAGGCTCTAATTTAGGACCAGAGAAAATCTTTCTTATATCATGTTAAAAATGTGCATATAAATAAAATTATCTTCAAGCTTTAAAAAAATGTCATAGCCAGGGTCAGAAGTAGATACGATAATTTTATATCCCGTGTATAATGCGGCTTCCTTAAAATTACCTTCAAAATTAAGTCTTCAAAAGTTACATAATTATTATTATGGTACAGTGTAACCTGGATATAAGAGAGTTGCCTGGACTAGATAAAAGTTATCTTATATCCGGATTTCTCTTATATCAGGGTTTGGTCTATTTAATATACATTACCACAGGCTCTAATTTGGGACTAGATAAAATTTCTCTTATATCCGAGTTTCTCTTATATCGGGATATCTTATATCAGGGTTATACTGTAGCTCATAACAGTATTTGTCCCATTACTACCTCTCTGGATTTCAGGGTCACATTTTCCATTGTTTTTTATAATGTTTCCTAGTTAAACCTCCAATTTGTACTTTGCATTTTGAGTTGTTCCTCTTGCTAACAATGATACATTCTATCTTCTTCCTATTAATGGTTAGTCCTTTCTTTCCTCTTTTCCTTAGGTCCTGGGTGTGACCATAAAATCCATCCAGCAGCATGGCCTCTGATTGGAAGGTTGTGAGAAGCTTGGAACCACCTCTTAATTGCTGTTGTTACCAGGTTCACCCTGACCTGGGGTGATAGCACCTGTTAGAGTCCCATCTATGAGCAAATAATTAACCCCTAAACTGGGGTCAAAACACTATGAATGTATTAAAATAGACTTTTATAGAAAAGTATACATTTTTTAAGGAAAAATATTAGCAAAAATACAGTTTTGAAGAAAAAAAACTATTACCTGCAATACATTTTTGAATACAAAACTAGAAGACATCATCAGTTTCTAAAACAAAAAAAAATTTCATCAAAATCTGACTAAATCAACCTTCTCACTATAACTGAACATTAAAAAGTACCTTAAAATCCTGCAATTTTGGCATTAAATAACCCACAGATGTTGATATGTTGTTAAACAAAACTCAAACTCTTTCCCTTACTCGATATTGTAGGAGTTATTGCAGTTTGTTTTCTGTATCTGCTATTGGCATGTTAACATCTGCAAATCTTGTGTTGTCATGATTGTGTCAACCAATAATAAATCCTGGAGGGTCATCTAGTTTTCCCAGAATTGCCTTATGGTATTGATTGAAAAAATCCAGTGAGAATCATTGTTTTATGCTCCTCTTAGTAGTTCAAATAGATATTTGTCTCATTCTTTTTCAAATGCTTCAGGGAATGATAAGCAGAAATGTTGATGAATGAAAGGAAAAGCCTCTTGCTACAGTTTAATGCCTTAATAAATATATTATCAGCAGCAGCTCAGGGAGTATAAAAATAGGTGCCCATAGAAGTAACTCTTTTCTTGTTTTCCTCCTTTTAAAGTGTGTGCCACCAACTTTTCACACCAAAGCAAAAAAAAAACAAAAAAAAAAACAGGTTGTGGATTCTTCACACACAAACTTACCTAAACAGGTAAATCACACCCAAATTCGTTAACGATTTTTTTGTGTATTTAATTTATTTCTAAGTAAAGAACTCCTAATTTTTCTTTTTGTTATTTCTTTAAATAAATTTGCAGATCAATCAGGCTCGGTTATTTTGTGCATGTTCTATTTCACCATCATTATTTCATGTAAAATTTTCTTATATATCAATTAATTTTATCAGAGATAGCCTACTCAGAAGAGTATTATTAGTATCCAGAAAATATAAACACTGTTAAGTATTAAGGTATTAAGAATTAAGTACATATATATATCTATATTGAATCCATAGCAAAATCTACTGCTAAGAAGATTGGGTCACTATGTCGATCCAGGATGTTTTTTCCACCTGAATCCATCCTGCATATATACAAGTCAACCATCCATCCGTGCATGGAGTACTGCTGCCATTTATGGTCAGGTGTCCCTGCCGTTCTCCTCAGTGTTCTTGACAAGCTCCAAAGGAGAGTCCGTAATGTGATAGGTACTGATCTGGTGACTCGACTGCAGCCACTTCCCCATCGTCGAAATGTGGTCTCCCTTTGTCTCTTCTATAAATACTTTCATGGCTTCTGCTCGGATGAGCTTAAGTCACTGATGACTCCTCAACAGGGGTTTACCCGTGCAACCAGACTGGCAACTGGGTCCCATCCATTCACAGTCAGGTTAGCCAAATGCAGACGACAATTCTACTCCTGCAGCTTCCTCTCTCGCACTTCCCGCCTGTGGAACTCGCTCCCGTATTCTTGCTTTCCTGATGGCTACAACCTCCAGAAATTGAAATGCAAAGTCAATACTCATCTACTAACCACTGGACTCTAGCTCTCTCCCCTCCCCTGTATAACCTTCCCTTTCTCTCCACCTATGTATCTGTTATCGCACCTGCTTTCTCAGCTTTCTATTGTTCCTTTCTAACTAGTTTGTACTCCTCACTCTTTTCTAATTAATCTTTTTACATTTATGTAACCCCCTGCACATCAGTGGCGATTCCGCCTTGCTCGGGGTGAAATGATTAAAAAAAAAAAATCTATCAAGTAATAAGAATTTTATAAACAATACATATATTTACGAGCTTGACATACCACAGGTTTTGGGAATGCTCAATACAAAGTGTTTTAGATGAATCAATAAAATTTGCTGCATCTTTACAACCTTGCAAGCAAAATACCTTCTATTGGTAAGCATCTCAGTTTTCTCAACAGGCTCCAAAGGAGAATCTATCATGTGATAGGCAACTCAACTCCAGCCACTTTCTTACCAGTGGAATGTGGCTTCCCTCTGTCTCTTCTACAAATATTTTCATGGCTTCTGCTCCAATAAACTCAAGTCACTCATGCCCCCACCACAAGAATTTACTCATGCAACCAGACTGGCAACTAGGTCCCACCCATCTACAAATGCAAGTGACAATTCTACTCCAGCAGCTTCTTTTCACACACTTCCCGCCTGTAGAACTCTCTTTCATATACTTGCATTCCTGATGCCTACAACTGCCAGAAATTTAAATGCAATGTCAATTCCCATCTCTTTTCCACTTCCTTTCTACATCATCCCATGTATCTTGTCCTTTACCTTTCTCTCTACATTCGCAATTGTCTTCACACCTGTGTTCCTTCTCTTACTCTTTCTCTTTCATTTCCTGTAGCTGGTTCATCTTTGTCTTCATCTTTGTCTTCACTTTCCTCCTGCCTAAACTTTTACTCTTATGTAACCCCCTGTGCATCAGTGGCAGTACCGTCTTGCTTAAAGTGAAATTAAAAAAAAAATTTGCATAATTTGGCTGCCTTGAATAAAATGGATGTAATCTAAAAATCTGATTTCCTAGACAACCTCAGACAAAGATTCATTCAAGTTTTTGTAGAGGCAGTTTTAATGTATGATGCTAACACTTGGACATTAACTAAAAACTTAGAGTCTCATGTGATAGAACCTACTCTCAGATGCTGAGAGCTATATTTAACATCTCTTGAAGATATCTAACTAAAATACAACTCTTTGGACCCATTCCTGATAGTTCTGCAATCTTACATGAATACAAAATGCACTGCTGATGAGAAAAATAAGAATTTGCAATTGATCTTCTGCTTTGGATATCTAATCATGGTGAAAGATGGCTGGTCACCCAGACATTGTTATGACACAGATTGTCACCCTAATGACCTTCCGACCCTGATGCTGTGAAAGTTTTCTTGTTACTAGCTTGACCTAATAAATAAAATGAAAAAGAGATTGTTCAAATGAAAGCAAGAGAAAAAGAAGATAATAATAATAATAATAATAATAATAATAATAATAATATCAAATCACCCAGACTTTTTTGCTGAATAAAGAAAAGAAAAGTTTTGCACACTTGTTGTATACCAACAAGTTATACCAAAGTGATGGAGTTTGTATAAACTGCAAACCAATGTTGATGATTTGCTTGAAATATTGTGACATGGCGTGTACTAGAGCTGTCATGGCCTGTTGTCCCTTTTGTCAGGATGGATCCTGGTCTGAGAACAAGCCAGCAGCTCACACTCGTCAGTCATTAATAGCGTTGACACAGCAGCTAGTCTTTGGGTTGATCTCTTCAACTGTAATCTCTCTTACCCATTTGATTTTGATTTTAAGAGAGTTAAGCTGAATTATCACTGGGGTATCTCAACCAAGCTAAACCAAGTTGGATACGTGCGCACAATTGTGGAAATAAAACGGCACCAATTTTGGAAATAAAATGGACGATGCCTGAATAGTCAATAGATGGTATTTATATAAAAAATATTTTTAAAAAAGTAATTACAGTTCTTCTTTTTCCCAAGCCATTCCTATCAATTGATGATGGAACAAAAGTTTTGGTCAGTTTCTCTAAGACAGGCCAGACTTGATAATGAGGTAACTATTAAACACTATTGTTTGTACTTTGCAAAAAGGCTCATCAGTGTTTTCTTTTTATTATCATCATCAGTTTGGCACAAGGGCTTTGTCGAAGTTCGTTTGTTTTTCTTCTTATTATTATCATCAATTTAGTACAAGGTTTTCATCAGAGTTTTTATCTTCTTTACTTTGGTTGGTAACTGGCAACTTCAAACTCCAGCTGACTGGGACTCAAACTGAACTGCAGTTGGTGATGGGCTGCAGTGAGAACTAACTTCACCTCTGAGCAGTGCTCATGGGAACTTTAATAGGAACTGGGGATGGCAGCAAGATGTGACAGTAACTCAAACTCACTTCATCTCCATGCAGCGCTGGATCTAGAACTGTCTTTAGCCCCTGTGGGCTCTCGTATTTATGGGTGTTCTTTTTATTGGTGTGGTAAGAATGCATAAGGGGTGTTATGCAAATATCCTAAAATTCAACTAGTCCTCTTTTCCTGTTTCATACTTCCAATCATAGAAGGTTTTTCCCCTCCTCTTGGGAGGAGTTATTACATGACATCAGCCTCTCTCAGGGAAATTTTAAATCGCAACTTTCCCAGTAATTAATAATTGTCTTTTTTCTTCTCTCAGCAGATCAACTTAACGTTTACTCTCTCGCCGAATTCCCATCTGGGGAAATCTGAATTAAAATCCCTTTCTTTAACCATTTTGTTTATACTTTTTAATAAGGTGAGCTTGATGTTTTGACCTCCTAATCATGTCAGCTGTGTATTGGCTGTATTCTGTCGAGAATTTATGAAAATAAAAAAATTTTAAAATTTCTTCCTCAATTGTTTTTTGTCTGTGTATTGCAGGTCTGTTACACATATTTCATATTTTGATATTTGACTTCTAATTATATTGGCTGTATTTCGCCAAGGATTTGGGAAAAAAAATATAAAAAATTTCTTCCTGAAATTTTGTCTATGTGATGCAGGTCTGTTACACTTATTTCAACACAGTCATCTGACGTCTAACCTCCCAAAGCTCAGCTATTTATCCAAGATAACAACAATCATAATTGCCAATTTTATCTCATTCCTATTTTTAGCCAATTTGCAATCTTGGGAAAACGAATCTCTTTCTGACAAAAAAAAAAAATGATATCGTTTTTCTTTAACTCTTTCTCGTCAGAATAAATCAAAATGTTATTAGTTAACTCTTTTTTTTGTCTGTAAAAAAATAGATTAATCAGTTAACTCTTCCGTCTGTAAGCCATGTTAAATATTGTCATAATATAATTATGGACAATGTGTGTATAAAAAATATATTCAGTTTATTCTCTGCAATCAATGTAATGGTTGTGTATAGAGGAGTGGTCAGAGGGACATTCACATATGAATAAATGTAGACAGCACATCCCTCATTCGCCATCAGGGGACATATTGTAGAGTAGGATATGTTTGAAGGCCATGTTTGTCCGCAGTTTTCCTTGTGTCTCTCTCAGTCTTGGTTTGAATCCCAATTCTCAACTGACTGCTTACTACTAATAATTTCTGTCTTTTATATAAGCGATCATGTTATATGAATGCAACTCTGGAGACAAGAAACTAAAGTATTTTTCATAAAAAGAAAAATCAAGAAGAGATGATTGAATGAAAAAGGAATGAAAGCTTCCAGATAAAATTATATTCAAAATATAATTTACAAATAATAAAAAAAAGAAAAAAGATGGAAAGGAAAAGAACTCTTACACTGATAAATTCATATATTCTTATTTTGTAATATTCCAGCATATATACAAATAACCATAAAGCATGAATGTATCATTGCATAAATATATTAAGGGCTCCATTTTTTTTTTTTTTTAATCATATCACCCTGAGCAAGGTGGTAACGCCACTGATGTGCAGGGGGCTACGTAAGAGTGAAAAGATTGGAAAAGTGAAAGAGAAAGCCGGAAAACCACATCCTGAACAGAGAAAAAGGGATGAGCCTCTTCACCTCTTCAATAGACATGGGTGGAGTGTGAACCGGGCGATAGGTTAGTCTATCTACTCCAATTGAAAAAAAGAAAAAGGAAAAGGCGTGAAAAGATTGGAAAAGAAAAAGCTGGAAACCACATCCTAAACAGGCAACAAGGGATGAACCTCTTCACCTCTTCACCTCTTTAATAGATGTGGGTGGAGTGTGAACCGGGCGATAGGTTAGTCTATCTAGTCCAATTGAAAAAAAGAAAAAGGAAAAGGAGTGAAAAGATTGGAAAAGAGAAAGCCGGAAACCACATCCTAAACAGGCAACAAGGGATGAGCCTCTTCACCTCTTCACCTCTTTAATAGATGTGGGGGGAGTGTGAACCGGGCGATAGGTTAGTCTATCTAGTCCAATTGAAAAAAAGAAAAAGGAAAAGGAGTGAAAAGATTGGAAAAGAGAAAGCCGGAAACCACATCCTAAACAGGCAACAAGGGATGAGCCTCTTCACCTCTTCACCTCTTCAATAGACGTGGGTGGAGTGTGAACCGGGTGATAGGTTAGTCTATCTAGTCCAATTGAAAAAAAAGAAAAAGGAAAAGGAGTGAAAAGATTGGAAAAGAGAAAGCTGGAAACCACATCCTAAACAGGCAACAAGGGATGAGCCTCTTCACCTCTTCACCTCTTCAATAGACGTGGGTGGAGTGTGAACCGGGCGATAGGTTAGTCTATCTAGTCCAATTGAAAAAAAAGAAAAAGGAAAAGGAGTGAAAAGATTGGAAAAGAGAAAGCCGGAAACCACATCCTAAACAGGCAACAAGGGATGAGCCTCTTCACCTCTTCAATAGATGTGGGTAGAGTGTGAACCGGGTGATAGGTTAGTCTATCTACTCCAATTGAAAAAAAGAAAAAGGAAAAGGAGTGAAAAGATTGGAAAAGAGAAAGCTGGAAACCACATGAACTGTTATCACATATCTGTTCATTCAGCATTGCAAGATGCTATAACTAGACTTCCTTTTAATCATCTAACCAGCTTTGGATTACCTATTTTTATGCTGTTTTCTCCTATGTTAATAAAATTGTTAATTAATCAAAATTGTCATGTTGTCTTGTTCATATGGCTACTCTGTTCAATTCCATATTTTCTCCATATGTTACAAGTTGAATCCAGAGGTAGAAGGCTTCTTATATACTCTTTTTTTTAGTTTTGTGTTACAAACTGTTGAGCATTCATTTACAGTCTAAGGGAGGCAACTCTGACTATCTTCATCTAAATCCATAACATTAGTATTTACTAATTCTGCATCCTGAATTTTTATGATGAATTCAGATTTGGTGCCATCAGTGCATTTATTCCAATTCCAGATCAGAGTTTTTGTTTATTGTGAGTTTTGTTTCTTGGAAAACATGGTAGGCGATGTTGATTGTTTTTGTTAAAGTTCATTTGGTAAATTTTTGTTTTGTTCCCCAAAGGCCTTTAAACCCTTCAAATCTTTCGAAAACATCCCTATTTCCGTGCAAAAGTAAATGCTGAACTCAAATCGATAATTGTTTATTGATGAAACCTAACTTTTTTCAATTTTACAACCAAAAAAAATAACAAACTTCTTTTTACTGTTTATCTCACCCCGTAACCACGGTTCAAAACATGTTATTCACTGCTGAATGACTTCACGCATAATTTGGCAATTTTTCGACCAATTTGCCTTCCTTTTTGCTATTCATGCGCGGAAATTGAGTTCCAAACACATACAAATCACGGACTAATCGCTCAAAAGAAGTACACGGGCCGTAATAAGTATCCTATGCCCCAAGTCATTCAGCGGTGAATCAGATACGAAAATGGTAGTAAGGGGTGACATATAGTCTGAGTTTTTTGTGGTTGAAAACAGGAAAAATGGTAGGTTTCTTCAATAAACAATTATCAATTTGATTTCAGCATTTTGCACATAATTAAAGAAGTTTAGGAAAGATTTGACGGGGTAAAGGCCTTCGAGGAACAAAACAAATATTTACTGTTCATTTTATTCCAACTATGGATACCTATGTCAACAGCATAGCCCACCTCTTAAAACTTCAATACTCCTTAGACGGAGAAGCACATAAACACTGTTTTTCTATTAATAAATTTTTATTTTTTTTATCATTTCACCCCAAGCAAGGCATTCCACTGCCACTATTGTGCTTGGGGCTACATAGGGGGAGGTAAATAAGAAGAGTGGTTAGATATAGGAAATGTCAGAAGCGGGGGTGATAGATAGTTGGGTGGGTGGGAAGAGTGTTTGAAAGAATGGAAGTTAGTTTGTTAGGAGGTGTCTATTGACCTTACATTTAAACTCCTGGAGATTGTAGCCATCGGGGAAGCAGTCATGTGGGAGAGAATTCCACAGTCGGGAAGTGCGAGAAAAGAAACTGTTGGACTTGCGGTTGCATTTTATCGGTTTCACTGTAAAAGGGTGGGATCTAGTTGCTAATCTAGTATCGTGCAAATTTGAACCTAGGGCACACCAGTGATCTAAGTTCATCGGAGCAGAATCCATGAAAGTATTTATAGAAGAGACACAGGGAAGCCACGTCGTGCCGGTGAGAGACAGACTGCAGGTGGTCTGCTAAGTCGGTATCGATCACATTACAGACCCTCCGCTGTACCTTGTCTAGAAGCCCAAGGAGAATAGCCAGGGCACCCGACCAGGTATGGCAACAGTATTCAATGCACGGGCGGATGGTAGATTTATGCAGGATAGATTTAGACGGAAAAAACCTCCGGGCCCTGCACAGAGAACCGACTTTCATAGCAGCGGATTTAGCAATGGATTCGATATAGTCATTCCACTTGAGGTCCGCTGAGAGTGTGAGACCAAGAAGGTGTGGTGTTTTACTCTCTGGGAGGCAAGCCTGGTCTATGAAATATGATTTAAATAGTAATTTCTAATAGGTTCAAGATTGTTTTGTTGTTTTTAATAGCTGTCTTTTGTTTAATAAAATAGAAACAACAAAAAATCTTGTCATTTGCTTGCCCTAAATCTTTCGTTATGACCAGGCATTTGATTATAAAACAAATGCTGATCAAAAATTTGTTCTTTTATAATAATAATAATAATAATAATAATAATTAAAATTTCTGGTTAATTAGCTTTTCAAAATGTTTGTCCACAATGTTGGGTTTAACTGGTTTTAAATTTAAATTGGAAATCCATTTTGCGTGAACAAAATATTTCATCGTATTTTAAAAGGTTATGATTCATGTGTTAGGAAAACTGCATCATAATGACTTTAACTTCAAAAAAAGAAAAGATTGAAAGAATATAATAAGCTTCAAATGACATGACATCCATTTAAATTCTCAAGAGTCTTCTCGGAAATGTGAGTTTCTAAAAACAGGCCTACAAATGTGCTAGAATGGCAAATTAGGGGAAAGAAAATTAGTTGAAAAAGGGTCAGAGACAAAGGCAAGCAGAATGACCGTGAGACTTCAGCACGATTGCAAGCACCAGGGTCTAAATAAAAATATGATCATGGGTTCAATTCTAATTTTAGTTTTTTAATATACAAATTGAAATATCAAATAGAAGCACATGAAGCTTTATCTGACTCATTCAGCTTTTGTGCCGAAAACCATTTATCTTATTGTGGAGGATGCTTATGAGTAAGAGTGGAGATGCAATGTTTTTATTTTATTACTACACTAATTTTCACTTGATAAAAGGCACAAGAGTCACTCAAGGTAGGAGTTTACTGTGTGGTACTGTATGAGCATAAGAAAGGGCAAGAGGTGAAGTTCATGGTTTTATGCAGGGAAGATAATGGTTAATCATAGACTTAAAGAGATCAAAATTATAGTGATCAGGAAAACATTCTGCCAGAATTTGTTCTGCAGAACAGCAATCCTTGGGAAGTAATTGTCTGAATAGAACTTACCTTTGAGTAATGGAATGTGAAGGGGAGGAGGAGGATTCATCCTTGTATATGTGGTATAGTGGGTCCCACATATGGGGGATGCATCTAAGGAATGTCAGTCAGTGAGTTAAGTGCCATACATGATACACGCTTGGGGCGATCATGTCTCGAAAGAGACATGACTGACTGGGCAGAAGATTATCTCGCAGTAGGTTGCCATTGCTTTCTGCTGTAGACTGGTTGCCAGCCAAGGCTGCAGAACCCAATCTGTTCTGTTATTTAACCCATAACTGGAGGGAAGAGAAGGATTAATACTTTTCCCAAGGGTATTTGTGCATAAGTGAATGCAAGGAATTCATCTGGAATTTGAACTCGGCTCCCCACTTTGTTGTTCTGAGTCAATATCCACTGCACCACAATGCACATCCTTGAAGGAATGTAACTTGTGAGAATATACACAATGATACTCACAAAAAGTGCTGGCTGCATTTTGATTTATAACTTTAAAAAATATCTTTACATAGAGTAATCAGTTTTTATTTTTACATTATTTCAGCAAGAATCAGTTGAGTGCCATACGTGATACACGCTTGGGTAATCATGTCTCGACAGAGACATGACTGACTGGGCAGAAAATTATCCCGCAGTAGGTTGCCATTGCTTTCTGCGGTAGACTGGTTGCCAGCCAAGGCTATCGAACCCAATCTGTCCTGCTATTTAAGCCATAACTGGAAGGATGAGACAGATTAATACCTTTCCCAAGGGTATTTGCGCGTAAGTGAATACAATGAATTCAGCTGGAATTCAAACTCGGCTTCCCGATTTCTCGTTCCGCACCGATATCCACTGCACGACAATGCACATCCTCAGCAAGAATAAGAAAGAAATAAGCATTGTGAAATAATGGAGGAAGGAATATTTAATGGGTGGAATGATAAATGGGTGGAATGATAAAGGCTATGGTTACTGGGTAGAAGAAAAAATGCTTAGCCTAGAGGAAAATACTATGTGACTAGGAGGAAAATTGGGTTTATTGAGTAGTAGGCTTTGGCTATTGGTCAGTATAAAGGTGAATAGGGCTACTGGGTAGTAGATGTCTAGGGTTACTGGGTGGTAAAACGATGGTTAGGACTACTGAGCAGTTGGAAGAAGTTTATGTCCACAGATCAGTAGAATGCTGAGGCTACTGGGCAGTAGGCTAGGGCTTCTTGCTATTAGAATGCTAACGTTACTATTGTTAGAATGCTTGCAGATTCTACCGGGAATTAGGCTAAGGCTTTCTTGTGTTGCTTCGTTTTGGTATAATGAGATGATAACACAAACTTGAATTAATGATGTTTATTTTTGGTATAAAATTTTAGGTTTTTACATCAAGTTACAACCTTTAAATTTTGTGTGGATACAGGAGCAGACTAGCTAAATTCTCTTCACTGTGGGATGCTAGTAGTAAACAAGTCTATCCCTTCTGGACTCTAGTGGTCAACTGACTAGCGTCTTCCCCTTTCAAATCTCGTACACAAAACTACTGTCCTTAACTCCTACTTCTTACTCCTACTCTTACTCTTACTCATACTCCTACTCCTACCAAAAGAAACGGTTCCTCATTTTGCCGCCCAGTTTTGAATTCTTGGCGTCAGTGTGTCTATCTTTTTCTATTTTTAGAACACTTGCCATTTTATAAACCATAACAGCTTCTTAATGGTAAAACTGCCAGTAACAGGAATTAAAGGCTACTGTATAGTATGATAAATTCTAGGCCTACTGGGGGTCAGGAGGAAGACAAAGTAATCTCTATTCTTCTTCTTCTATGTGCCCTGTCCTTTCAGGATGTAGGCGATCATGGTTCTCCATGTCTCCCTATCCTTTGTGGCTCCCAGTATGCTTGCTCCTGTTACTCCTGGCAACCCCTGTTCCGTCATCCACCTTATCTGGTCCTGCAAATATGTTATCCACTGCCTTCCTCTGTCTCTCTTGCCTTCTATCTGGCCAGTCAGTATCAGATTCTCCAGGCTCTCCTTCCTCATTGCGTGTCCCAGGAACTTCAGTTGTCTCTTCCTGATGCTCAGTATTAATTTCCTTTTTGTTGCCATTCTGTCCAACACCTCATCGTAGCTTGCATGCTCAGTCCACGATATCCACAGCATCCTTCTGTAGAACCACATTTCTGCTGCTTCCAGTTTTGTCCTCATTTTTGATGATTGTATTGAAGAACTGACATCACATAGCAATCCAGCACTCTTTTCTTTGTTTCTAGTGAAATTTTCCTGGATGTTAGTACTTTACTCAGCTTCTGGAATGCATCCTTTGCCATGCTAATTCGCCTTCGGATCTCTGTGTCGCATTTTCCATCTCCTGTTAGAACACTTCCTAGGTATTTAAATTTTTGTACTTGCTTTATTCTGTTATCTTCCACCTGTATTTGGCATTTTGGGTTGCACCTTTTGCTGATGACCATGCATTCAGTTTTCTTAAAGTTTATTTGTAGTCCTTTTTGTCACTCTCCACCGCTCCAACATACATGACTATAAAAATATTAAATTCATAACCTCAGAAGGAAGTTACTGGAAAGTAATTGACACTCGCCTAAAGCGAGCTGAATATAAAATGCTCCTCTTACCAATAACAATTCCACCGAACTTCTCTACGGCATATGACGTCATTGAACTATTGTCCTTTTGAATTTATATTTTAATTGGGGTCATCAGGAGAGAATGTACACCATTTCGGAGCCTTCCTCTCAACGGTTTCACTTGCACACCAGCCCTCCTCACTGATGTGAGGCCCCATTATAACAAAATACATGTGTAGTTATACTTGTTCAAATGTCTAACAGCGAAATTACTTTACGAAAAACAAGAAACGGCAAACCTTGCACTCCGAGAATGTAACGTGAACCTCATTACGCACTCACGATCACTCATGTCATGCTGTCATGTCTGCTGAAACGCTCCACGGAATATTTCTTTTCTTCCATATCCACATAGAACTATTTTCAGTGATTTCTATTAGGCATTTCATACTTTTGGTCCTATTACGCCCTTTGATTCCAATTTAACCCAGAAATTGGTCCAGAGTGGCTGCAACGAAACCCCTTGCTCCAATTTCCACTGCTCTAACGCTTACATTATGACCCTCCTTTATTAGCTCTGATTTTAGATTTTCGTATTTGTTAGTTTTATAATCGTGGCTTTGTTCCATCCTGCTTTCAGATGGTACTGTTAATTCAACCAAGAGGATTTTATAATTCACCCTTGATAGAAGAACAATATCTGGTCGCAGATCTTTACTTGATATTATTTTGGGATAATCATTACACCAACAAATGTCTCCCAAATGCCACCAGAACTAAGGAGATTTTTTTCTGGGTATAGCTTGACATTTGCTTGTTTGCTTAGAACCGCCATACCTTTTGGCCTCTGCAACAAATTTCTGGGTTGAATTAGATGACTCAGCCTTCATATATTTCTTTATAATTCTGACCAACTCATCCAAAACACTATTATGCCTCCATGTATATCTTCCATTGCCAAGGGCTGTTTTACAGGAACTAAAAACATGTTCTAATGTTTGTGGATTTTCCTTGCACAGGGGACAAGTTGGATCACTCTCTTTCTTCCACTTAACAAGATTGTTCTTAGATGGTAGCAGGTCATATGTGGAACGTATTAAAAAACTCAACCTGAGTGGGGCCATCTGCCAAATGTCCTTCCAAGTAACAGATTTCTGCAGAGCCTCCTCCCAGTTTGTCCATTGACCTTGTTGAGATTGTTGAACTCCTTTTACGAGTCTTTTATTATCTTCTTCGTTCCTTACATTTTGGATGACCTCATGTCATACTAAAATAATTTAAATTTATTGTATAAAAAGAAAAAAATTCAAGAACATCATTTACTCACTTAATATTTCAAAATAAGTACCTCCACTAAATCGCTGAAAAAACAGCATAATATGAAGAAAAAAGGGTCCCAAACCTAATAAAATCAAAATTTCCATCAAAATATTTATGTTATTATTAAGAGAAAAAAACAAAGTATTTTCTAAATATTAAAAAAATTTTTTATCTTTTCTAATATGTTTGAAATTTTGGTAAAAATCTTGTTTTGCTTTTTGTTAGCAGGTATCCAAATCATTACAAGGGTTTACAATGAAAAATGTATTATGTAACTCAGTTTTTCTTTCAGTGACAAACACTTTAATTTGCTTGCAAAAATCAAGTAATTATTGGATTTTAATGAACCTTTCAGAAGTTAGTTACAAATGAATGAAATCATTTTTGAAATCATTTTAAAAAATTTTGGTAAATTTTTTTATGTCACTCCACGTAATTTCATGAAATTTCAAGAAAATAAATTTTGTAGGCAAAATTGGTTTTATTAGTTAAATGCAGAACTCATTGGGAAATGTAAATCACGTATTATTTTTCAACCATTTCTTTCCGAAAATCTGCTCCTAATAGTAAAATTAGTAAAAATAGTAAAAATGCAATAGAACTATAACATTATTTAATTAGATAAGCTTTTAATTACTTTAATAAATAATATTAATTAAGGGCATTATTGTCTGGAGAAAATTTTTCTTTTCGTTTAATAATGAAATTGTAAAAAGATTTATTTTTAATCGCTCTTTGTAACCTCCAATAAAATAATAATAATTAAATTGTGTCATTAATTTTATTTTATGTCCATAAATTACCTAGACTTTTCAGTTAAAATGATGAATGTTTATTAGCATTTTTTAAATTTAAAATTTTGAAAAACTAACACAACTCTTTATTTTTGTTTATAAATACTTGTTGCAAAATAAATCATAGAAACACATCAGCAAGGATAAGTTTTTCTTTTGTCTTTATTCATATATATATATATATATATATATAACATGGTGTCATGGGTTTATGGTGGTAATAAAATGCTGCAGGCAGGATTAATGCTTATCTATTTGGGAGCATGTAAGTAAGGAATGTCTTTGATGTATTCGCTCCTTAGGTCAGTAAGTAGTTTTTGAGACAGGGAAGAAGGTAAGGAGAGGTGAAGGGAGACGAGCATAGTAGCCGCTTGACTTAGGTCAAGGGAATATTGATTACACTCCTCTCTCTCTCGAGTCAGTCCATGTGTGTGTCGGCCTGCATCGGTCTGTCTGTCAATGCTTTCTGTATCCGCTTTTTATATCTTCTTTTTGGATCACAGCAGCTCATTTGGGATTACACACTTGTATTTGGTTCTGGGCTTTTTATTGGCTGATAAACAAAATTCATGTAGGCTTGCAAACTGGAAATTTAATGTTTAATATTTAATTAACTTTTAGTTTTCAACCAGAACTTTTGGTTATTTGCTTTTTGGTCGTGAAAGCGCAAACATTCGGTCCATCACTTTTGCTCGGTATCACCACAGGTTTAATTATTTTCTTTTAATTTTTGAACATTTTTATAGTCATGTATGCTGGTTTGGGAAAATAGTAATTCTTTCTGGAATGGAGATATTTCTGGGGCACAGATTTATATTTTGATAAGATCTAATAGCAGCACTCTCAAGAATTTTTCTTCTAAGTAGGTTACTTTCTCTTTAAATAAATGTGGCATTCTTTAGGTCGAACTTGTGGTTGAATTTATTTCTATGTACAACTAATGCATTTGATAAATTGTGGCGTAAGCTCTCTTATGTGTTCAGAGATATTGTTTCTAAATTTCTGCAAGTTTCCCCAGTGTATTGTGAGGAGCAGTTCTAACTATTTATTTTATATATATATACCTGCTTTATTATTATTATTGCTGTGGGTATTGTGCCCTCACCAAGAATTTAAATGCAATGTCAATTGACATCTCTTATCTTCTTGAGTCACATCCATTCCCTGACAACCCTTGTTTAACGTTCTTCTCCCTTTCCACTCTATTTTCACACAGCTCTCGTCACACCAGTGTTCTCATCCTTTTTTTTACCCATTCTCTGACACTCCCTGTAACCTTTTCCTTTTTCTCATCACTCTCCTCTTATGTAATCCCCTGCACACCAGTGGCAGTACTGCCTTGCTTGGGGTGAAATGATTATGAAAAAAATATCCATAATGGGTTTGGTTGTGCTCATAATTATTTTGGTGTTGTTTAGATTGGATAGATTGTTTTTGATAGTTGATGTTATAAATTTATTAGGTATAACTCCAATCTCTCTCTCACAGATGAGATGTGACTCCCTCTGTCTCTTCTACAAACACTTTAATAGTTTCTGCTCTAACAAGCTTAGCTCCTTGGTGCCCCTCCTACATGAATTTACTTGAGCTACTAGACTAGCAACAAAGTTTAGCTCTTTTACTGTGAAAACAATCAGGTGTAACTACAACTTCTACTCTAGTTGCTTCTTTTCTTGCACTTTCCACCTGTGGAACTCCCTTCTGTATCTTGTTTTTGTGATAGCTACAATATCCAAGAGTCTAAATGCAACCTCAACTGCCATCTCTTATCTCCTTGATTTCCATCCTTCGTCTCACTTTACACTTAACTGTCATGTAACTCTCTTCACACCAGTATTCCCGTCCGTCCTTCTCTTACTCATTCTCTGACACCTACTGTGACCTGTTCTCTTCTCTCTTCACTCCCCTATTATATAACCCCCTGTGCACCAGTGCTAGTTGTGCCTTGCTTGGAGTGAGAAAATTATAAAACAAAAAAGTATTATGTATCTGTTTTTATCTGTTTTATTGGTGCTATATTCTTATCTTTTTGGCAAATATATTTTCCGTTTGCCTTTCGTTTACTGTTATTGATGAAACCTGCTATCCACCTAGGAGTCTGCTGGGACGCCCGCGCCTATTCAGCTATAATGGACTATTCCATTACTATTTAAAGTAACGGTGACATCTACGGAAGAGAGTGTGCCGAGCAGCCGATCGACAAGTCAGTCATAGATTTCCGGTGACGACCCGGAAGTACCCATTGCCGATACTACGTCTTATGATGGTTGGGACGATTAACCTTTATTCTTGTATTGGATACTAATAACCTTTGTAAATACTATTTTCATGGAATACAACAATTAACCTATTCCTGTTGTTGAGTTATTTATTCTTACTCATGACATAACAGAGTCCTTGACAAAATCAAGTGGGAAGTCTGTAATTTGATCGATCGTAACTTAGCAACTCAGATACAGTCACTTTCTCACCAGCACAACATGGCTTCCCTGTGTCTCTTCTATAAATAATTTCATGGCTTCTGCTCCAAATGAACTTAGCTCTCTAGTGCCCCCTATGTATGAATTTACTCAAGCTACTAGACTAGCAACTAGGTCCCACCATTTTACTGTGAAACCAATAAAATGTAAACACAAATTCTACTCCAGCAGCTTCTTTTCTTGCACTTTCTGCCCGTGGAATTCCTTTCTGTTTACTTGCTTTCCTGACAGCTACAATCTCCAAGAATTTAAATGTAAAGTCAATAGTCATCTCCTATCTCACTAACCTGCATCCTCTCTCTCTCTCTCTCTCTCTCATGCTCCTTTCTCCATCCACTCCACTCTCATCAGTATTTTCATCCTTCTCTTACCCACTTCCTGACACCCCCTATAGATTGTCATAACTTTCTCATAACTTTCCTCCTATGTAACCCCCTGTGCATCAGTGGCACTAAACTGCCTTGCTTGGGGGTGATATGATTATATAAAAAAGAAATAAGGATATTGGAGGTTTTTGATATGTTTTCAAGAGTGTCTCAGTTAAATCTTATCAAAATTTGAATCTTGTTAGGGCGCCACTCCTATTTGACTACAAATGGACTGTTCCCATTGCTCTATATAGCAATGGTGGATTCTCTACAGGGGAGTCGTAGAGAGTCACTTGAGAGTCTCTAATGAGTTACTGAAGAGTCAGTGCGAGTCAGTGAAGAGTTAGTCACACTTCCGGTGGCGTACCGGAAGTAATCACGTATACACATGTCTTACGACGGATTGGACTCTTGTATCTTTCTATTGTAAATATGACTAATCACTTCTGTACATACTAACCGTCTTTCTGCGGAATACAACTTATATTCTGATTCTGTTGTTGAGTTATTCATTTATACTTGGCGACATAACAAATCTGCACCCTGGAGTTTTTAAAATATCTCCATTCCTGAAAGAATTACTAATTTCCCAAGTCAGAATCAATCAGTCAATTAAGTGCCATACATGATACATGCTTGAGCAATCATGTCTCTTCTGAGACATAACAGACCAAGCAGAAGATTTTACCACAGTAGTTTGCCATTACTTTTTTGTGCTAGACTAGTTGCCAACCAAGGCTGAAGAACCCAGTCTGTTTTGCTACTTAACTGATAGCTGGGGGGAGAAGAGACGGATTTATATCTTTCCCAAGGGTATTTACACATACGTGATGCAATGGATTCAACTTTACTCTCCGATTTTTCATTCCGAGCCATTGCATCACAATACACAGGTAGTATACATAACTATAAAAGTTTTGAAAATTAAAAGAAAGTGATGAAACCCATTGTCTCATGTTATTCAAAATATATATCATATAAATTAATCCCAAACTAAATTTAAATACTAAATTGCTCAAAAAAGAAAAAAATTCTTAAATATCACTTACCCACTTTTGTTTATTAGACATTGAATTGTGTCACCTAGCATCCTCCATATCTTGCCTGACTTTCAAAAATTTTTTTTGCTCTTGTATATAAGTTTATAAGAGGATGTGCGTTGTGGTGCATTGGATATCGGCTCGGAACAAGAAATCGGGTAGCCAAGTTCAAATTCCAGCTGAATTCATTGCATTCACTTATGCGCAAATACCCTTGGGAAAGGTATTAATCTGTCTCTTCCTTCCAGTTATGGGTTAAATAACAGGACAGATTGGGTTTGATAGCCTTGGTCGGCAACCAGTCTACCGCAGAAAGCAATGGCAACCTACTGCGGGACAATCTTCTGCCCAGTCATTCATGTCTCTTTTGAGACATGATCGCCCAAGCGTGTTTTATGTATGGCACTTAACTGACTGATATAAGTTTAAATGCAACATCAATTGCTATCTTCTATCTCCTTGATTCCCGTCATTCTCTTATTCTTTCTTTGACAACCTCTGTGGCATGTTTTTTCTTTCACCTGTGCACCAGTGGTTATCTAGCCTTGTTTGGGGTGAAATGATTATAAAAAGTAAATACTTTTTACAAAATAAAACCCTTGCATTTGCCTTGACAATGTCACTCAGAGGATGAAATACATTGTTTAAGTTTTTCTTTCGTCTATTCCTATTGTCCTTTTGCAGATATACTCTATCTGAAATTTTTTACACACGCATTTTTTTTAACATACAATGTGTGTTAGCACATGTGATACCCTGTCTTCATCAGCCGCCGACCAGGGGCGATGTCACAATTTTGGTGGCTTTGGCAGGATCGCCACCCCTGGCACCACCAGCAGCATTTGCCACCAGGCAGGGTGTGAAGATAAACTTGTTGATTGTCCCTCTTGTTTAATCTAGTAATGAAGTAAACAAAATGATGCAGTTTATACCGGCAATTAAATTTTTTGAGCTCATTTGCCGTTATTAACGCATTCATGGAGGAAAATTAAAAAGTAAAAGCATTATAGACGACCACGAAAATATCTCACTTGCGTATATTAGATCGTGATGTTGCTCGAATTTTGTTTACTTGTTGTTTTGATCTCAACCAAATCCAACTTGGCGCATGCTTAACCGTTGCTCGAATGCAGTATGAGGCATTTTTTGCAATCCACGGCCAGTGATGTCTATTTTTGAAAGGAAAAAAATAACTGAATGTTCGAGAAATCTAACTTTCCTTTACTGGACTTGTCGTTGATTTGGTTGATTTTTCCTCTTTTTTTATCTTTCTTCTCCATTACCAGTCCAAACCACTCAAAGCAAGTGTCGTATATTATTCTAGAAAAGGAACTGATCTACTGCCCTATGGAACCCTTAAGATTGGTATTAAAGATAAAAGCAAGCTCTTTATCGAGGTTTATCCACATAGCCTTCTGGTTACCTTTGGACCCCTGAATTCTTGGTTTACTTAGGATTTCTCCAGGGTACCGTCACTCAATGATGGAATCCTGGATGCTGTGGGTTCATAATCCTATTACTTGATTTCAGTCTCCATTCCTCACATGCTGCAAATAGTAACCAACTAATTCTGCCCTAGTCCTCTCTCCTCAACCAAAACACCGTGAAAAAAAAACAAACAAAATACCAAAATCAAACCAGCTACTCGGAAAACGCCCAAAACTGTCTGTGTCTCTTTCACTAACATACGCGGTATCCGCACTAACTTTCATAGCGTAGAAGCATTCCTCCAAACTAACTCACCTGATAACTTAGCCCTATGTGAAAATAACCTTGACCCGTCTATCCCCTCCTCTGAGTTCTATGTTCCTGGTTAGCTTCCCCTCTTCAGGAAGGACTCCAACATCCATATGCATGGGCTTGGTGTATATGTCAGTGAACATTTCCCCCTAGCTAGAGTAACATCTCTCAAATCCCTGGACCAGTCTTTCATGTGCTTCTGTCTCTCACTTCTAAGCTCTGTTAGGTATCTCTTCTTCCTCTACCGCTCCCCCTCCTCCTCTGATTGTTCGGTACTTGACAGCATCTCTGACAATATCGACAAGGCTATTTCTTCGCACCCATCTGCCCATATTTTTGTGTTTGGCGACTTTAACGCCCACCACACTAAGTGGCTGGAAAACTCTGTAACTGACTCTGCTGGTGTCCACACCTTTAATTTTTCAATCTCCCAATCCCTTACGCAAGTGGTGGACTTCCCCACGTGTTTCTCCAATAGCCCTAATGGAAGGGACTCGCTACTAGACCTCTGTTTCACTTCCACCCCAAATTCTTGCTCTACCAGACAGCTCTGCCCTCTCGGAAATTCTGACCACGCCGTAGTTTCTGTCAACATCTCGTTCCACTCCACCCCTACCCAAGAAACCCAGACCAACAGAATATCTTACTGCTATCAAAGAGCAGACTGGGATTCGTTCCGTGACTTCCTCTGCAACGTCCCTTGGAACAAGTCTTCCCGTCAAAGACCGTGCATCAGAGGTCTCCTCCTGGGTTAAGGCTGGCATCAATGCTTTCATTCCTGCCAGGAAATTTCAGCTTAAATCCCATTCGTCTCCCTGGTTCTCACTCGCTTGCTTGGCTGCCATTGCCCACCGGAATCACTTCTTCCGGCTTTATCGTAGCCACGTGTCGGACCAAAACAGGCGCCTTTTCACCTCAGCTCGTAATAAGTGTAAAAAGATACTTAACGAAGCTAAGATGCTGTTTGCTGCCAGGATGAAGCAGCGCATAGCATCCTCCAAGTTCAGTACCAAAGATTACTGGTGCCTCTGCAAATGCATGCTTAGCAAGAGTAAGTCCTCAATACCCCCACTAATCAACGAGTTTGAGGTCCTCACCTCCTCAGCGGACAAGGCTGAATGCTTTGCCCATAGATTCTCGACCAATTCGACTCTGGATTCGTCTGGAATCCATACGCCCGATTTCCCATCTAGAACTGAGGCCCAACTGAATGATGTCCACATCACGCCCTCACTGATTTCTAGCATAATCTCAAAACTGGACCCTCACAAAGCGAGTGGTGGGGATGGAATCCCAATCATAGTTTTGAAGAATTGTGCCCCTGAACTCTTCTCTATCCTTTCTAAGCTCTACAACCTCTGCTTATCTTCCTCCTGCTTTCCTGCCTGTTGGAAGTCTTCTGTGGTTCCAGTATTCAAGAACACTGGTGAACCATCGGACTCCACAAATTACCGCCCCATCAGCCTTCTTCCGATCTTTGGTAAAGTGTTCAAAGCCATTATCAATGCCAAGGTTGTTCAGCATCTCACAGCCCACGGGCTCCTCTCGGACAAACAGTATGGCTTCCACTTCACCAGGTCCACTGCTGATATGCTAACGACCATCAACCCAAGTATATAAACCAGGCTCATGACAAGAATGGTGAAGCCCAAACCGTTGCCTTGGATATCTCTAAAGCATTCGACAGAGTATGGCATGCCGGCCTTCTACGGAAACTGTGAAGCTATGACATAACTGGACTTTTGTTGGACTTAATCCGGTCATTCCTCTCTAATTGCACACTGAAGGTGGTATTAAACGGACATGCCTCCCAGAACTACCCTACAAACGCGGGTGTAGTCCAAGGCTCTATCCTAGGTCCTACGCTCTTTCTAATCTATATCAATGATCTTCCCGATGCCATAAGATCACAAGTAGGCATGTACGCCGATGATACCACAGTTTACTCTCGCCTCAATCAAAAATCTGGTGTTGGTGACAAGGTGAACCTTACTGCTGAGCTTGATAAGGACCTCCAATCCGTGGTGGATTGGGGTAAGAAATGGCTTGTAAAATTCAATTCTTCCAAAACGAAGCTGCTGTCAATTAACCACCACAGACAATTGCACCTCCCTCCCATAAGCATGGAACAGGCTTGCCTCCCAGAGAGTAAACCACTATGCCTGCTTGGCATAGTGGTTTACGTAGTCATTCCACTTGAGGTCCTCAGCGGACCTCAAGTGGAATGACTACATCGAATCCATTGCTAAATCCGCAGCTATGAAAGTCAGCTCTCTGTGCAGGGCCTGGAAATTCTTTCCGCCTGAATCTATCCTGCAATTATATATTCCGCCTGTGGAATTCCCTATCACATACTTGCTTCCCCGATGGCTACAACCTCCAGGAGTTTAAATGTAAGGTCAATAGACACCTCCTAACACACTAACTCACACCCACTCTCTCCAACTCTCTCCTTATGTACATCCTAAGTCGTCTATCACTCTTCTGACATTTCCTATACCCAATCCCTCTATGTAACCCCCTGCGCTATAGTGGCAGTGGAATGCCTTGCTTGGGGTGACACGATTGAAAAAAAAAAAAATTCTCTGAAAGGAGAATTATGCTGTTTGCACCAAGATGACTTATAGATATGTAACCTGCGTAAACTGATGAGCACATCACTTTAACTGGGCAGGTTCATGCTGACTTTGAAGTTTTATGAGGACACTGTTATGATGAGGACACTGTTATGATGAGGACACTGTTATGATGTTCTCACTTGTCAGTGCTGGTCAGCCCTGATGAATGAAAATATCATAGCAGTGACAAACTCTTTGTGCTTAAGAACACTTTATCTTCACCCTGATATTGCGCACTTTACAATAAAAATACCTGCTTGCCAAAATACATTTTATTCGTAAAACCACTGAAAAAAAAACCATGGTGCTAAATATTATCACAACTTAACAAATATATAATGTTGTGTGTTCTCAGCACAGTAATGTTGTACCCTGCTTAAAATACACACACAACATTATGTATTTGTTGAGTTGTAATAATCCAGTCAAATTTGTTGCATTCACTTACATGCAAATACCATTGGGAAAGGTATTAATCCATCTCTTCCCTCCAGTTATGGGTTAAATAATAGAACAGATTGGGTTCTATAGCCTTGGTTGGCAATCAGTCTACTGCAGAAAGAAATGGCAATCTACTGCAGGATAATCTTCTGCCCAGTCAGTCATGTCTCTTTCGAGACATGTTCGCCCAAAGCATGTATCACATGTAGCACTTAACTGACTGACTGAATACAATAGTTAGAAAAATGATTAAAGCTTTTACTGGGCATTAAGTGGGTATCGGTTTTCTATTGTTATGAAATAATAAACTGATCCCCCACTAATTACTACTTAATAATATAATACATTTCTTCTCCCTCGAGCTATGAGTCAAATAATAGGACAGATTGTGTTCTATAGCCTTGGTTGGAAACCAGTCTACCGCAGAAAGTACTGGCAATCTACTGCAGGATAATCTTCTGCCCAGTCAGTCATGTCTCTTTCAAGACATGATCGCCCAAGCATGTATCACATATGGCACTTAACTGACTGAATGTTGTACTCAGTGATACATAAATTTATATTGTTCTGCAAGATAGGCTTGAAAATGTGTTAAGTATTATCCTTGTTGGAATAAGTCAACTCTAACATGGGGTGATATTTTAAGAGGACTCAGTAAGGGTTACATGTGCACTTCCTCTCGCTCTCTATTTCTGACTCTCTCTCTCTGTCTCTCTTCTCTCTCAGTGGTGTGTTATGAAATGTAGCAACTTAGTTTACAGTCTATCTGAAGTCATTATGCAAATCACAATGAAACTGCCCTTTTTGACCAGTGCTCAGATCTTTGAACCGACTGGAATTAAGAAGTCAAGAAGAACAAAAAGTGTATCAAACTGGGATCTGTCAAGGAATCTTCTAGGTAAATTCCTCTCAGTAAAACAAATATTTTAAAGTATCAATACTGGGGCAAGGCATCCAGGCAAATTGACTTTTCTAATGAAATTTTCATGGACGAACCTCAGGGGATATTTGATGGATGATCTGAAGGGAGAGTTTTATCCAATGCATATGTGCCTGTGGCTAAAAGAAGGCAACCATTATTAAATCATTCAGAGCTAATGAAAGAGTTAAACTGAACAGTGCTGATTATTGTGATTTCATGAACAATACTTTCTTTGAATATTGAAAGTTCCAGTGTTATAGTTGATGTAAATATACATATATATATAGTTTAAAATTTGATATATTTATAGGGGAAGTACTCATTATTGAAGATAGACCATTAATAGTTAAAAACAGTATGAACATAGGAATTAAGACTGTATGGTTATTGTCAGTTTTAAGCCTCAATTCTATCTACAAAGTAAGTCTAAGGATCATATTTAAATTTGAAGCTGATAGTCACCATTTTGTAAGGATTCCTATATCTATACTGTGAATATATATATATATAAAGCCTGGGTTTGAATCTTACCATGGTCAGTTTGTCAGGAAGAAGTCTCCCTAATGTTATCGGTCTGGAGGAGGTGATCCTAACATGCGGCACCTTTAGAAAGTGCCTGAAAACCATACTTTGTGAGTGAAATTGGGTAGATGTCGATGGTTGTGCTAGCTCAAAGTTACTAGTCATCGTGACCAAGGGTTTTAGTGTCCGGGCCCTTTTCAGACTATTGTTCACGCTAGACAACACGCTCTCTCCTAGAAAGTGTAACTAAGGTCCACTCAGTATAGTTGCAGTATAAACCACAGATGGTCTTTGTGGGTGTTAAACTAACTCAAATGTACCTGAGCAGGCATCTGTAATGAGGATTAGCTAGATTAACAGTAGATCGTTATTCTTGAATATGAGTAGCCAATCATTATATATATATATGCATATATATATATTTATTATAAATTATATTTTAGAACATGTACATAATTTACATACCACCTGATGAGACATTGCAGTTTCAATGTTGAAACAAATGTACGTTTGTCGTGGATATATATAAAAAAATTATGTACATGTTCTAAAATATAATTTATAATAAATATTCACAGCTCTATATATTATATATCGAGCACTGTTTTAAATTAATGTTTTGGACATTGTAAAAATTCTTTCTTAGTTCTGTATTTCCTCGGATATATATATATATATATATATATATATATATATATATATATATAAATAAAGCCTAGGTTTGAATCTTACCATGGTTGATTTGTCAGGAAAGTGAGTTCTTGATGTTATCAGTCTGGAGAAGGTGATCTTAGCATGTGGCATCTTTGGAAAATGCCTGAAAACCATACCATGGGTTGACCCAAGCCTTGTGAGTGAAATTGGGTGAATGGCTCCCTTTGAGAAGCTGAAACTCGCAAGTCATCATGACTGAGGGTTTGCATGTCCTGACCTTTACAGTGAATAAAATACTCTCACCCAGAACTGTAACTAAACTGTAACTAAGGTATGTTTGGCATAGTTGCAGTATAAATTACAGGTAGGCTCTGTGGGTGTTAACGAAACACAAGTGTTCCTGCGTAAACATCTGCAACGAGTATTAGCTAGCTGCCCTTGTAGACAGGCATCCTCAGATACGAATGGCCAGCCATACATACATACATACATACATATATGCATGATTTTTTTATCAAAGTTAATTAAAATAAAAAAGAGTTTAATACATCTGTACTGATCTTTGCATAACCTGAGGAGGTGAACGCAGGGTGACTTTGGAGTTTTGGCAGAAGGTAAGGAATATCTACGTTCCAAATCTCTGACACACACGCCCACAGCAAAATCTGCTGCTTCGAGTGGAATAGTTTGATTGTTGGTGTTCTCAGATCCCAAGAACCAATCAGAACAAGCAATTCTGAATGCGAAAATGTTGCCACCCAGAAGGGATCACTTTTGATGGAGCGAGAGTTTGCAGAGTAGAGAAAAGAAGAAGGAAAGGGTTAAATAAAAAAAAAAGTAAAATGTTGCTGAAGGTAAAATCATCCTTAAGTTATAAAAACTAAAGAAAAAAGCTAAAAAAAAATGGGGATTTAAAAGAGCGAAATTAAAATCAAGCAATAATGATGCCAAGTTAAAATGTCTCATCTTCATTATGTTTTTATTCGTTTTTATTTATTTTGCATGTTTGTTTTCAGTGTACACATGAACATGTGAAAAAAAAATTACAAATAAGAAAGAGTTTTATTAGGTTTGCTGTAAGGTGCTAACTTGAAAATAAGCTTTAAAAAACCTTAATAAAATCAACAAAGAACAGAATAAAGATGGCAGCAAACCCGTCTGTGGGTGTACGGAGATGTGGGGTGGAGGTTTTAAGAGAAATTGTGTTTAAAAGAAAAACTTAGAAAATGAATCATTGAAGAAAAACAAAATTATCAGTCCCTCAAAAAAAGAAATTTATTTAAATATTTAAAATTTTTAGTTTTTTTTTTGGGGAAACCTTATCCATTTTCAAGACAAGGGATTCTAATTGTAGCAGGTGAAAAACATCTTCATCAAATCTTTGTAATTGAGAAGGCTTGGTGAAAACTGAATGACTCGTTATGTAATAGTGAAGGCTCAGACACACAACAGGCTCAAATGGCACCAAGGAAGGGTAAATTAAAATGATTGTACTCGTATGAAGCCACACGAGCACAAATAAAATAGATTTGACGTTTATGAAAACAGACTTACTTGGAACGTATATACTCAGATACAAAAGCATTTGTTTAAAAAGAATATGTAGTTTTATACCCCAAAATACATTAAAATTGAATTCTTAAATGAACCCAACTGGATTCCAAAGGAAACAAAATTAGTTTGATCCAAAACAAAATAATACTTCTAGCCTTATTTTAATAATTTTTAAATGGATCCGACATGATTACAAAGGAAACTAGTTTCACCTAAAATAACATTACTAGTTTTATTTTAATATTACTAGTCTTATTTTAAAAATTCCTGAATCAACCCCACTGGATTAAAAAAAAAAACTAGTCTGATCCAAAATAAGATAAAATAACTAGCCTTATTTTAATAATTCTTAAATGGATCCAACATGATAAAAAAAGAAAACTAGTTTCACCTAAAATATTATTACTAGTCTTATTTTAATAATTCTTCTATCAACCCCACGGGATTAAAAAAAACCAGTCTAATCCGAAATAAAATAATACTACTAGTCTTATTTTGATAATTTTTAAACGGATCCAACAAGATTATAAAGAAAACAAGTTTCACTCAAAATAATACTATGAATCTTATTTTCATAATTCTTTAATGGATCCAATAAGATCAGAAAAAATACTAGTTTCACTCAAAATAATACGACTAGTCTTATTTTAATAATTCTTCAATGGATCCAACTAGTTTCACCTAAATTAATACTACTAGTCTTATTTTAATAATTCTTAAATGGATCCAACAAGATCACAAAGAAAACTAGTTTCACCCAAAATAATACTACGAGTCATATTTTAATAATTCTTAAATAGATCCAACATGATTACAAAGAAAATTAGTTTCACCTAAAATAATATTACTAGTCTTATAATAATACTTAAATTAACCCCATTGGATTCCAAAAAAAAACTAGCCTGATCCCAAATAAAATAATACTACTTGTTTTATTTTAATAATTTTTAAATAGATCCAACAAGATTACAAAGAAAACTAGTTTCACCTAAAATAAAATAATACTCACTCAGTCAGTTAAGTGCTATACATGATACATGCTTTGGGTAATCATGTCTCTAACTGGGCCGAAGATTATTCTGCAGTAGGTTGCGATTGCTTTCTGTGATAGACTGGTTGCCAGCCAAGGCTATAGAACCTAATCTGTCCTATTTTTTAACCCATAACTGGAAGGATGTGATGGATTAATACCTTTCCCAAAGGTATTAGTGCAAAAGTAAATGCAATGAATTCAACAGGAATTTGAATTCCTGATTTGCCGTTTCAAGTCGATATCCACTGCACCACAAGGCACATCCTTCACATAATATTACGAGCCTTATTTTAATAATTCTTGAATCAACCCAACCGGATTCCAAAAAAAAAAAATAAAACTAGTTTGACCAAAAATAAAATAACACTAGTAGACTAGTTTTAATAATTATTAAATAGACCTAACTGGATTCCCAAGAAAACTGTTTTAATTCAAAATAAAATAATGCCAGTAATCTTATTTTAATAATTCTTGAATCAACCCAACCGGATTCCAAAAAAAAAAAAAACACTAGTTTGACCAAAAATAAAATAACACTAGTAGACTAGTTTTAATAATTATTAAATAGAACTAACTGGATTCCCAAGAAAACTGTTTTAATTCAAAATAAAATAATGCCAGTAATCTTATTTTAATAATTCTTGAATCAACCCAACCGGATTCCCAAAAAAAACAAAAAACACTAGTTTGACCAAAAATAAAATAACACTAGTAGACTAGTTTTAATAATTATTAAATAGACCTAACTGGATTCCCAAGAAAACTGTTTTTATTCAAAATAAAATAATGCCAGTTATCTTATTTTAATAATTCTTAAATCGGCCCAACTAGATTCTAGAGAAAACAAAACTAGTAAAATATCGTAAAAGAAAATGCTCTCAACTATGGAAGATTTCAGCATTGACAAGAGCGTAGAAGTAATAAATGAAATAAACAACAGACCACAGCAGAGAATCCCACTAAATCCATCTTTATAATTCTAGCTAAGAGTGCACGTGCAAATGAATGCGAGCTCCATTGGACAATCAGTTTAATGAGCTAATAACCAAACTAATAATATGAATCTTGACGAACATTCTCATTCTATGCATCTATGTTTTAGGGAGCAGAGACTCCAACTGACACCAAATCGGTCGAGTTTTGATCCCAGCCAGACGTAAGGAGATGTCTAACCACTCTGATAAGCTGTGATACAGCAAAACAGGCTTGTATGTGGATGACAAATATATTATGCTTTCATTACAACTGAGTTTTCCAGAGAGGAAAATTTAAAAACAATTACCACTTCTGCGATTTTATGTGTTATTCTTCAGCAATGATTTGAGTTCTTTTCGTGACTGGCGTGTTTATACACCACTTATATATGACATGCTAAAATTTCCCTTCTCTCATTCTATGCGCCTATGGCTTCGGGGGCAAAGACTTTTACTGACACCAAATTGGTCAAGGTTTGATCCCTGCCAGAAGCAAGTAGATGTCTAGCCACACTGATGAGCTGTGATACAGCAAAACAGACTTGTATGTGGATGACATATATATATATATTGTCTGGTTCATAAAATTAAAAAAGAAATAAAAGAACAGTGTGAATTTTTCAAAGACACTGAAACCAAAAATGTGATATTCATGATTAGAATGATATCATAGAGAGCAATACAAGTGTAGAAGGATGTGCATTTATCTTTTATAGATTACTCAAAAATATTTGATGAGGTATGATAGAAAAATCTGTTTGAATGACTAGGAAAACCTCATCTATTTGGAAAAGATGTAAGAATAATCCAGAACTTATACTGGGAACAAGCAGCCTGCATACAGATAAAAAAAATGAATTAAGTAGTTATACAAAAACAGAAATCGGCTTAAAACAAAGATGTATCTTCTCCTCAAATTTATTTAGCTTCCGCATTGACATTATTCTAACGGAACTAGAGACCTTTTTTCTTTGTTTATTCTTTTTTTATATTTTTTTCTTTTCTTTTCATTTTTTTCCCTTTGGCAAATGCCAAATACAAGTAGGAAATACTAAAATCAAGCAACTACAAAAATTTAAATACCTAGGAAGTGTTCTAACAGGAGATGGAAAGTATGACACAGAGATCCAAAGATGAATTGGCATGGCAAAGGACGCATTCCAGAAGCTGAGTAAAGTACTAAGACACAGGAAAATTTTGCTAGAAACAAAGAAAAGAGTGCTGGATTGCTATGTGATGTCAGTTCTTCAATACGGCACTGAATGCTGGACAATATCATCAAAAATGAGGACAAAACTGGAAGCAGCTGAAATGTAGTTCTACAGAAGGATGCTGTGGATATCATGGACCGAGCATGCGAGCAATGATGAGGTGTTAGAAAGAATGGCAACCAAAAGAAAATTAATACTGAGCATCAGAAAGAGACAACTGAAGTTTCTGGGACAAGCAATGAGGAAGGAGGGCTTGGAGAACTTGATACTGACAGGCCAGATAGAAGGAAAAAGAGACAGAGGAAGACAGCGGATAATATATTTGAGGGGCCTGATCAGGTGGATGACAGAACGAGAGTTGCGAGGTGTAATAGAAAAAAGCATACTAAGAGCCACCAGAGATAGGGAGACATGGAAAACCATGATCACTTACGTCCTGAAAGGACAGGGCACAAAGAAGAAGAAGAAGCTTAATTTTAGTAGGATTGTTTTTTGATGCATTACCAATAACAGATTGTTTTAGTTATATAAATATATATATCTATATATATAAAAATTATTTGTTTGAACATTATTTTTGATTGATACTTGTTTTTAGGTAGATATTCTGTTTATAATCAAACAGTATTATGTATTTATTTCTTCCAGCCTGATTATCTATGATAAAATTTTGTTATAAAAATGTGTGCCATTTGTCAGAATTTGAACCTGTGACCCCTATCCACATAGAGAAAGCCACCAATTGATCTGACACATCTTAGACCTCTCGACTGTGAATGACCAACAGTCTAAACAAAGTTAAATTAATCCTATATAACACAATATAATAAATGCATATAACACAATAAAATTTGACTTCAATAGACTGTTGGTCATTCGTGGTCAAAAGGTTTAAGATGCGTCAGAGCAATTAGTGGCTTCCTTTATGTGGATAGGCATTGCAGGTTTGAATCCTGCCGAAGGATACACATTTTCGTAACAAAAATTTATTGTAAATAATCAGGCCGGTAGAAATAAATATATAATACTGTTTGATTATAAACAGAATATCTACTTAAATAGGAGTATCGATCAAAAATAATGTTTAAACAAATCATTTCAAATTGTTGGTTGTTTATAACCAATTTTGTTAATCTTCATTAATATATATATATAGTCAATGGTATACAGTCCTGTTTCACTGTATCACAGCACATCAGTATGGCTAGACATCAGATTGCTTCAAGCTAAGATTGAAACTCAACTGATTTGATATCAGTACGAGTCTCTACCCCTAAGCTATTGATGCACAGTGGAGAAAGGCAGGTTTTAGCATGTCATATACATAAATGTAAACAAATGCCAGTAGTGTTCAATTCATTACTGAAGAATGATGCATAAATAGCAGTGAGTAGCTTCTGTTTTTAGAATCTACCATTTCTCCAGAGTGCTCAATCGACAAATTAGTTCCCTTCTCTCATTCTATGCATCTATGTTTTAGGGAGCAGAGACTCCAACTGACATCGAATCGGTCGAGTTTTGATCCCAGCCAGAAGTAGATGTCTAACCACTCTGATAAGCTATGATACAGCAAAACAGGCTTGTATGTGGATGACAAATATATTATGCTCTTATGACAATTGAGTTTTCCAGAGAGGAAAATTTAAAAACAATTACCACTTCTGCAATTTTATGTGTTATTCTTCAGCAATGATTTGAGTTCTTTTCATGATTGGCGTGTATATACACCGCTTATATATAACATGCTAAAATTTCCCTTCTCTCATTCTATGTACCTATGGCTTCGGGAGCAAAGACTTTTCCTGACACCAAATTGGTCAAGGTTTGATCCCTGCCAGAAGTAAGTAGATGTCTAGCCACACTGATGAGCTGTGATACAGCAAAACAGACTTGTATGTGGATGACATATATATATATATATATTGTCTGGTTCATACTCTGCCCCAATTTTTGAACAGGATTAGAGGTTTATCACCTCTTTACTTCTGATATCTCAACTTTAACACTGACATTTTATTCAGTAACTATTACTATTTTTTCCTTTCCCAGTAGGAGTAGATAGGTTTGCCTATTGTCTGATTGACACTCCTATTATTGAACCGGTTTATCTTGTAGTCCTTTATTATAATAATACAACTCCACAATGTAAACCCCTACCTTGAATGGCTCTCGGGCCTTGTAGTTAGTGGACATTGGTAAAATAAAAAGAACTCTGGAACTGAAGAGAAGAGGGAAAATTTAGATGGATACCCCAATTTTTATGAGACTGAAAAGAGTGAGAATGGCAAAAGTTAAATAGATACTCTAAACTCTTTGGGACTAAAAAGAGGAAAATGAAAAATGTGATGGATACTCTAAATTTTCAGAAACTGAAGAGAGAGAGAAAAAGGAAAAATTAGATGGATACTAATTTCTCTAGCAACTGAAAAAAAAAAAGAGAAATAACTAAATTTTGATGAACACTCTAAATTCTTTTAGACTGAAAAGAGAGAAAAGAAAAATTAAATGGATACTCTTAATTCTCTGAGGTTGAAAAGAGAAAAATTAGATGGATACTTTAAATTCTCTGGAGCATAAGAAAAAAGGGAAAAATTAGATAGATACTAAATTATTTGAAACTGAAAAGAGAGAAAGAAATAAGTAAAATTATATGGATACTCTAAATTTTCAGAAACTGAAAAGAGAGAGAAAAAGGAAAAATTAGATGGATGCTAAATTTCTCTAGTAACTGAAAAAAAGAGAAATAGCTAAAATAAGGTGAATACTCTAAATTCTTTTGGACTGAAAAGAAAGAAAAGAAAAATTTAGATGGATGCTTTAAATTCTCTGAGACTGAAAACAACAAGAAAAGTGAAAATTTAGATGGATACTTTAAATTCTCTGACACTGAAAACAACATGAAAAGTGAAAATTTAGATGGATACTCTAAATTCTCTGAGACTGAAAACAACAAGAAAAGGAAAAATTTAGATGGATACTTTAAATTCTCTGGAGCATGAGAGAATAGGGAAAAATTAGATGGATACTAAATTATTTAAAACTGTAAAGAGAGAAAAAAATAGGTAAAATTAGATGGATACTCTAAATTCTCTGAAACAGAAAAGAGAGAGAGAAGTAAAAAATTAGACGGACAACCTAAATACTCTAGAACTGAAAAGAGAGAGAAATTGCAAATTTAGATGGACACTCTAAATTCTCTGGAACTGAAAAGAGAGAGAAATGTGAAAAAATTAGATGGACACTCTAAAGTAAGAAATAACAATGTACAGTGATTCTCCCTCAGTATGTCTCACTTTCTAGGAAGGGAACATTCAAAACTTAAAAGCTTACTTCTATGAAAAACATATATATTTTCATAGCCACATCTCCAGAGAAATCACCCACAAATTCATAATTTGAGGCCCATTAATTAGCAATAATGAGGTTTCTTTATGGTACAGTTAAAAAGCAACCAGTAAAACGTAAAAAAAAAAATTCAATTTAAACATTTCACGTATTTCTTCGACCTGTGAGGACAAACAATCACCTCAAAGACACCTCTGAAAAACAATTCCAGAATCATTAATTAATTTCAAATAAGTAAATTAATAAAATAAATATACAATAAGGACAGTAATGATAATTAATAACAATTATTAAATGAAGGAATAATTGACTGAATAGGCTAAATGAATGAAGAAAGAGAATGAAAGGGGAAGAAATTAAAAATTTTGTTAATGAAATATCTTGCCTTGGTTGATAATTAAAGTTGATCAGGAATTGTAGATAGAACTCACAAGCAAGACTTAATTTTAATTGCAGGGAGAAAATGTTTTAAATGCAGAGCCTGCAGAATACTGGGTCCTTGCCATTCTTGGAAAAACTGTCTTTTACTGACCTTTGCATGTCATTCATACAATGGTTGGCTGGCTTTGGGATTTGACAACTTAGGTATAGATGTAATTGGCACTTGCAGACAAATGAGTTTTGGAGATGAGCATTTTAAAGGAACTAAAATTTAGAATCACTGCAAAGAGAATTTATCAGATTCTGAAAGGAATCAAAATTAGCAATCGTTTTTACTTATTAAAGCTAAGTGTAATATGGAACAGCTTATGGCCATATAACGTTGGAACACTAATTCTCATTCGATCATATAATAACTTGAGCTTGGTCAGTACCTAGATTGGTTCTATAGCCTTGGTTGCTAACCAGTCTACTGCTGTAAATAACAGTAACTTACTGCTAGAATTCCAGTTCTGCAAGCTCGTATATGATATGGTGGATAATGGGTTAAAATAAGTAATCGAAGAGCTGTGTTCAATTTCCATTCAAGATAGTTACATTCACTTACACAAAAATACCTTTGGTAAAGGTATGAATCTATTTCTTATCCCTCCAGCAATGGGTTAAATAGCAGGATAGACTGGGCCTTATAGTCTTGGTTGGTGACCTAACTACTGCAGAAAGTAATGGGAACCAATGACTGGAATTCTTCTTCCAAGTAAATCAAGAAGCGAAGAGACATGATCAACCAATCATGCATTGCAGGTGGCACCTAAGAAAGGAAGGAGAATCAAAAAGACACATGAGAGTACGGAAGGATATTAATACGTAATAATTTTGAGGTGATCTCTTTAGTACTTAATGACAATAGAAAAACGATCCCCTACTTTAAAACCAGTAAAATCCTACATGAATAAGTTAATCAGGAAGAAAAGAGACATGATCACTCAAGCATGTATCATGCATGGTACCTAAGGAAAGATATTAATATGTAATAATTTTGGAGTGATCACTTTATTACTTAATGACAATAGAGAACCGACCCCCTACTTTATAACTAGTAAAATCCTATATGAATAAGTTAATCAGGAATTGAAAAGAGACATGATCACTCAAGCATGTATCATGCATGGTACCTAAGGAAAGATATTAATATGTAATAATTTTGGAGTGATCACTTTATTACTTAATGACAATAGAGAACCGACCCCCTACTTTATAACTAGTAAAATCCTATATGAATAAGTTAATCAGGAATTGAAAAGAGACATGATCACTCAAGCATGTATCATGCATGGTACCTAAGGAAAGATATTAATATGTAATAATTTTGGAGTGATCACTTTATTACTTAATGACAATAGAGAACCGACCCCCTACTTTATAACTAGTAAAATCCTATATGAATAAGTTAATCAGGAATTGAAAAGAGACATGATCACTCAAGCATGTATCATGCATGGTACCTAAGGAAAGATATTAATATGTAATAATTTTGGAGTGATCACTTTATTACTTAATGACAATAGAGAACCGACCCCCTACTTTATAACTAGTAAAATCCTATATGAATAAGTTAATCAGGAATTGAAAAGAGACATGATCACTCAAGCATGTATCATGCATGGTACCTAAGGAAAGATATTAATATGTAATAATTTTGGAGTGATCACTTTATTACTTAATGACAATAGAGAACCGACCCCCTACTTTATAACTAGTAAAATCCTATATGAATAAGTTAATCAGGAATTGAAAAGAGACATGATCACTCAAGCATGTATCATGCATGGTACCTAAGGAAAGATATTAATATGTAATAATTTTGGAGTGATCACTTTATTACTTAATGACAATAGAGAACCGACCCCCTACTTTATAACTAGTAAAATCCTATATAAATAAGTTAATCAGGAATTGAAAAGAGACATGATCACTCAAGCATGTATCATGCATGGTACCTAAGGAAAGATATTAATATGTAATAATTTTGGAGTGATCACTTTATTACTTAATGACAATAGAGAACCGACCCCCTACTTTATAACTAGTAAAATCCTATATGAATAAGTTAATCAGGAATTGAAAAGAGACATGATCACTCAAGCATGTATCATGCATGGTACCTAAGGAAAGATATTAATATGTAATAATTTTGGAGTGATCACTTTATTACTTAATGACAATAGAGAACTGACCCCCTACTTTATAACTACTAAAATCCTATATGAATAAGTTAATCAGGAATTGAAAAGAGACATGATCACTCAAGCATGTATCATGCATGGTACCTAAGGAAAGATATTAATATGTAATAATTTTGGAGTGATCACTTTATTACTTAATGACAATAGAGAACAGACCCCCTACTTTATAACTAGTAAAATCCTATATGAATAAGTTAATCAGGAATTGAAAAGAGACATGATCACTCAAGCATGTATCATGCATGGTATCTAAGGAAAGATATTAATATGTAATAATTTTGGAGTGATCACTTTATTACTTAATGACAATAGAGAACCGACCCCCTACTTTATAACTAGTAAAATCCTATATGAATAAGTTAATCAGGAATTGAAAAGAGACATGATCACTCAAGCATGTATCATGCATGGTACCTAAGGAAAGATATTAATATGTAATAATTTTGGAGTGATCACTTTATTACTTAATGACAATAGAGAACCGACCCCCTACTTTATAACTAGTAAAATCCTATATGAATAAGTTAATCAGGAATTGAAAAGAGACATGATCACTCAAGCATGTATCATGCATGGTACCTAAGGAAAGATATTAATATGTAATAATTTTGGAGTGATCACTTTATTACTTAATGACAAGAGAGAACTGACCCCCTACTTTATAACTAGTAAAATCCTATATGAATAAGTTAATCAGGAATTGAAAAGAGACATGATCACTCAAGCATGTATCATGCATGGTACCTAAGGAAAGATATTAATATGTAATAATTTTGGAGTGATCACTTTATTACTTAATGACAATAGAGAACCGACCCCCTACTTTATAACTAGTAAAATCCTATATGAATAAGTTAATCAGGAATTGAAAAGAGACATGATCACTCAAGTATGTATCATGCATGGTACCTAAGGAAAGATATTAATATGTAATAATTTTGGAGTGATCACTTTATTACTTAATGACAATAGAGAACCGACCCCCTACTTTATAACTAGTAAAATCCTATATGAATAAGTTAATCAGGAATTGAAAAGAGACATGATCACTCAAGCATGTATCATGCATGGTACCTAAGGAAAGATATTAATATGTAATAATTTTGGAGTGATCACTTTATTACTTAATGACAATAGAGAACCGACCCCCTACTTTATAACTAGTAAAATCCTATATGAATAAGGCAATCAGGAATCAAAACAAAAATATGATTGCTTAAGTGTGCATCATGTATGATACTGTTATGTCGCCAAGTAATAATGAATAACTCAACAACAGAATCAGAATATAAGTTGTATTCTGCGGAAAGACGGTTAGTAGGTACAGAAGTGATTAGTAATATTCACAATAGGGTAGATACAATAGTCCAATCCATCGTAAGACGTGTGTATACGTGATTACTTCTGGTACGCCACCGGATGTGTGTCTCACTCTCAAGTGACTCTGTATGACTCTCTATCACGCTCTATCACTCTCCTATCACACTCCATGTAGAGAATCCACCATTGCTATATATAACAATGGGAACAGTCCATTCCGTAGTCAGATAGGGGCGGCGCCCTAACAGATACCTAAGGAAAGAAGGAAGTTGAGTGCGAGACGACAAAACGGTACACATAGTGAAGATTGTATGCTCTTCAGTAGTAAATGTCTGCTAGACTAATAGACATATTATAATAATCAAATTTTTTTAATTATCAGACATTTTTACTAGTATTTCCTTTGTCTTAATTTCACTTGTTTTTCTTCTAGTAGTATTAGTAGTACTAACATATGGACTTTTTATTAGATGAATCATTGTCAGTCATAATTACAGGTATTTCTTTCATCTTAATTTCACTCACTTTTCAACTCATAGTAATAATAATAATATACAAAAATTATATTAAATGAAACCTGGTCAGTTGTTCTTTGTTTTTTGCCAGTATTTCATTCTTTTTAATTTCAATTGCTCTTTTTTTAGGAATATTAGCACTGATTTTTTTCTGTTTTTTTTACCCCTTTGTAGGCATTTATTATTCTAGTGGCTGTGACAGAGCCGCACTTGTCTTCTCTTATTTCTGACTAGCAGTACATCCCGACGTTGCTCGGGTGTAATGAAAGCTTTAAAACTAATCCATGGTCCTGGAGCTCAAACTCTTTGGACGTTGGCACGAAAGACTAAAAAGCAATAGTTGTTTCCAGACATACAAGCAGATAAACAGACATACACATCTTGCCTTTTATATATATATATTATTGATTTTCTGCACTATTGTAAGAACTGCAACCTTGAAACTTCTGAATATTGCTTCTTATGTCTTTGTCTATGAGTGTATCAAATTTGATTAAAAGCGAACCACTCCTTCTATAACCCGACTTTTTTGATTATCGATTTTTGATATTTATTGGGGGTACCTTGACACAAAACCTCGCTAAGAACACTTGTATATGCTTATAGTACAACTGTGTTAATTTCCAAGAAAATTGCTTCAGCTGTTTTGGAGTCTATATGTAACGGACAAACACACACACAGACACACACACACAGACAAAGTTCCATTTATAAATAAATTTAGATAGATTTAGATTTAGATATAATTCTACTTTGTGCTCTGGTCATCAGGATTCATATTGTTAGTGTTGCGGATCTTCACCAATTTGTGGCGGAGTCGTGGTGAAACTTTGCCACAAAGTGTAGTGACTGGTTTGTGCTGAAAGTAAGACACAGATCAAGAAGTTAGGTTCAAAACAGTGTATTAGTATAACAAGAAAGAAGATATTCAAACAAGGTGTTAATAATAAGTACTATAGAAATGAGTGAGTCCGAAGGTATCATTACGCTACTTGACTAGTAGCTGTCATTTACTGCTCTTATTAACTGCTTTTAACTTCTCTCTGGATGTTACGCAGGAAATTTATATGTAGCAAGAGGAAAGTTCATTCCTTGTAGGAAGGTACCATAACAGTTAGTTTGGTTATTGGCTGATCATACTGATTCTCCAATGGAGCTTGAATTCATTTGCACCTGATTTCTTAGCTAATGTTATAAAGATGGATTTAGTAGGATTCTCAGCTGTGTGGCCCCTGTTGTATATTTCATTTATTACTTCTGTGCTCTTGGCAATACTGAAATCGTCAAATCCTTTTTTTAAAATTCTGTCAGAACCTGCCGCTTTGTTCCTGTTTGTCTTCTCCAGTGCCACTTTTTTCATCTTTTAGTATTTTTGGCATGTCTGTATTTTTCATTGTAGATACCTCTCTTGCATTGTGAAAAAGTTCTTTAACATATTCTCTCTGTAGGGGCCTCAGTGATGCTTGGTAAATTAGCCTTCTGTCAAACATGTCCAAAGTCCCCACAATTTAAATACCAGAAGGCTGGATGTTGAAATATGGAATGATAAAATATTTTGTTTCTACATTAAAGCAAAATTTTATTAACAGAATAACAAAATCGTATGAAGAAAAATATGAGAGAAATTTTGTTAACTGAACGCAATAACATGTTTGTGAAAAGGAAAATGTTCATTGAGAAAATGCATGTAGTTTTGTAGTTGAAATTGTTCAAAGAGAAATGTAAGTATTTAAAATGTCCACAGAAGTTTAGTAGCAGAATGTAAAATCTTTGTTCCTTCCTCTCTTTAGTAGGTTATGTTCCTCCTCTTTTTGGTAGGTCGGTGACAGGGTGAGAAATAAGAAATAAAGAAATAGTACTTAGCATGTGCTGTTGTTGCTGTTGCTCTCTTTGGCAGTGTGGAGTGAAAAAGAAGAAAAGAAAATTGGAAGAAAAGGTCTGCAAGACATGACCATGAGTCAGATGGAAGTTTCTTCTTTACATTGTGAGATGCTATCAAATACCGCTCCCTTTCTGACTGTGTTGAAATTTCTTTTGTTACATTGCTACAAGGTTCATCAGCTAACCACTCCCATGCTAGACTGATTTTGAACAGTCACCAACATGGTTTAAATTGTGAAGTTTGTCATATTTGAAGCAACTGAAATGTGGTTCTACAGAAGGATGCTACGGATATAATGGATCGAGCATGTGAGCAATAATGAGGTTTTGGAAAGGCTAGAAACAAAAAAGAAATTAATGCTGAACATCAGGAAGAGACAGCTGAAGTTCCTGGCACATGCAATGAGAAAAGAAGGATTGGAGAACCTGATACTGACAGGCTAGATAGAGGGAAAAAAACAGGGGAAAGCAGTGGATAACATATTTGAAAGGCCTTAGCAGGTAGATGACAGAATGGTGACTGCATTGTGCAACAGGAAAAAGCACGCTAAGAGCCACCAGGGATAGGGAGACATGGAAAACCATGATCGCCTATGTCCTGAAAGGACAAAGTACATTAAAGAAGAACTGGATTCTGAGATTAGGCCATATACCAGAACTTATTTTTTCATGTCATTATCTAATATTAATCCTACATCTCTTTCATTTTTCTCCCCAACCTGTGTGTATTGCGTATAAAGTCCTCATTATTTGCTCAACTAGTTTGACAAAATGCTAAAATTTTAATATTTAATCTATTCATCTTTTGTTTGATGTTTGCAAGCTGGCCACATTTGTATAGCATCCTTACATTCCAAGTCCTGATTACTATTTTTTGTTTGTTGCTAACAGTTGATATGTAACGATATGTAACAGTTGATATGTAACGATCCAGTGAAGCCTGCCACTCATAACTATCTTTAGATTGGCAAATTGTTTCCAAAGAACTTCACTACATTTACATCATTTCATGTGAACACTCAATTTGTTATATGACTCTCTCACATCCTTCGAGTAGTTCAAATGACAAGATAAGCAAATCTATATTTCAATATATTCAGTGGAAATATCTTCTATATATATCTAAATCTAAACTTATTTATAAATGGAACTTTGTCTGTGTGTGTGTGTGTCTGTTACCTATAGATTCCGAAATGGCTGAAGCAATTTCCTTGAAAATTTACACAGTTGTACTATAAGCGTCTGCGAGTGTTCTTAGCTAGGTTTTGTGTCAAAGTACTCCCGATAAATATCAAAAATTGATTATTGAAAAAATCGGGTTATAGAAGGAGTGGTCTGATTTTAATCAAATTTGATACACTCATTGACAAAAACATAAGAAACAATATTCAGAAGTTTCAAGGTAGCAGTTTTTACAATAGTGCAAAAAATTGATAATATATATATATATATATATATATTAATAATAATAATAATAATAATAATAATAATAATAATTATTAAACCGACTCTGCGTGTATTCTAATCTCAAAATTTTATAGAAGGGACTTTTTAAGACCATGAATGACCAGCAGAATCTAAATCCGTTATTGTCCTCGGCTATAAAGCTTTGGGCAAAGAGGGGGAAAAAAAGAAAACTGCGTGGGACCGACAATACATACGGTTCCTCCCAGTAAAAAGAAAAAAAACCCTCTAACGGAACAAACAACCAGAAAAGAAAAGTGCTCGATACACACAACCGAAAAGTATTTAACTAGAAGGCAGTAACGCAGAGCATTATATATATATGAATCGATACCGAGAAATCAAAATTCGACTTACATCCATTCATTTTTCTTTCAGTCTATGGTTTCTCCTTAACTGGAAACTTTTTAGTTTTTCGTGCCAACATCCAAAGAGTCTGAGCCCCAGAGCCATGGATTCCTTTTAAAGCTTTCATTACACCCAAGCAATGCTGGGCTATACTGCTAGTATATATATAAATGAATATGTCTGTCTGTCTATTTGTGTGTCTCCATTGTAACAAACCCTACTTCTTTGAAACTCTTGGTCTGATTTCAAATAAAATTGGGTCAGCATGAATCTTTGATATACGCAAAAATTTTTTGAATTAATTTACAGGGCACAGCAAAAATCACTGAAACACTTAGAATTTACAAACTCTTCTCCTCCGAGACAGCTTATGCAAATTTAATGAAAATTGGGTAACTTATAGATTAAGGTCCAAACCATGGATGTACACAGAAATCTTTTGAATCCATGTACAAGCTTTATCAAAAATCAATGACAAATATAATTTTGCACACTTTTATGCATTTTTCCAAGATGCTTCACTCAAACTCAGCCAAAATTGAGTCACTGGTAGACCAAAGTCTGATGCTTTGATATGCAGATAAAATTTCAATTGACACACAAGGTATGACAAAGATGAATGGAAAATGTTGCTTTTTGTGATTGTTTATTTCTCCGAAATGTTTAGTTGAATTTAAACAAAAATCGAGTCATTTTTGTAACTTATACTTTATCATATACCCTAATTTCACGTTTTCTACAAGGTGCCAATCCCTCCAACATTGCAAGGACAATACTTTCACCTCTGCATCGCAATGTCATAGCATCACATTACAGTCTCCTGTAACACCCTCCCCCATTCTTCCACTTGTACATACATCGTTTCTGTTTATTGGCAAAATTGACCAAACATGAATCCCATTTTACAAATATGACAAAAACCAATACTTATTTCATATTTTTTTTAACTTATGCATCACAGCAAACTCCTGGAGCTTTTAGAATAAGCACTTGACCTTACCATTTCAACATAACCAGTAAAAGACCCCAAGCAACGCTAGGCTATACAGCTAGTATGAGATAAGAAAAAGAAAAATATTACTTAATGAGTGAGAGATAAATTACTAATTCTTGTTGTTTTTTAAAAGTTGTATTCCTTCAAGACATAGGCGATTATGGTCCTTCACATCTTCTTGTCCTTTGTAGCTCTTTATAAGTTTTATCTTTTTCTTATTTCTCCCAAACCCTGTTCTACTATTCATTTATCTACCATCATCAATATGTTTTCTTCAGTCAATCCTGTGAGTATCAGATTTTCCAAGCCTCTTTCCACAGTACATGCCACAGAAATTTCAACTGCCTCTTCCTGATGTTAAGTATAAGTTTCTTTTTTTTTAATCCTCTCCAAAACCTCATCGTTTCTCACATGTTTGCTCCATTGTATCCTCAGCATCCACCTGTAGAACCAAATTTCGGTTGCTTCAAGTCTTACCTTCATTTTTGATGAGATTGTCAAGCATTTGCTGCCATTTTTACCCCTGTATCACTTTCCTTCTATTGAACCAGTGAGTATGAAATTCTCCAAGCAATCCTTCCTCATTGCATTTCCCAGAAACTTCAGCTGTCCCCACCTGATGGTAATCAGGTGGAGACAGCTGAAGTTTCTGGGAAATAAGATTCCATTTTGTTCCCATTTTCTCTAAAACCTTCCTGCTATTCACATGCTATCTTTCTGTAGAACTACATTTCTGTTGCTTCAAGTCTCTTCTTCATCTTTCCTTTTTCTTTCCATTTCCCCTAAAACTTTATCATTGCTCACATGTTCGGTCCGTGTTATCCTCAGCATCTGTCTGTAGAACTACATTTCTGTTGCTTCAAGTCTCTTCTTCATCTTTACTTTTTCTTTCCATTTCCCATAAAACTTTATCGTTGCTCACATGTTCGGTCCGTGTTATCCTCAGCATCTCTCTGTAGAACTACATTTCTGTTGCTTCAAGTCTCTTCTTCATCTTTCCTTTTTCTTTCCATTTCCCCTAAAACTTTATCGTTGCTCACATGTTCGGTCCGTGTTATCCTCAGCATCTCTCTGTAGAACTACATTTCTGTTGCTTCAAGTCTCTTCTTCATCTTTCCTTTTTCTTTCCATTTCCTCTAAAACTTTATCATTGCTCACATGTTTGGTCCATGTTATCCTCAGCATCTTTCTGTAGAACTACATTTCTGTTGCTTCAAGTCTCTTCTTCATCTTTCCTTTTTCTTTCCATTTCCTCTAAAACTTTATCGTTGCTCACATGTTCGGTCCGTGTTATCCTCAGCATCTCTCTGTAGAACTACATTTCTGTTGCTTCAAGTCTTTTCTTCATATTTACTTTTTGTTTCCATTTTTTCTAAAACTTTATCATTGCTCACATGTTCGGTCCGTGTTATCCTCAGCATCTTTCTGTAGAATTACATTTCTGTTGCTTCAAGTCTCTTCTTCATCTTTCCTTTTTCTTTCCATTTCCTCTAAAACTTTATCGTTGCTCACATGTTCGGTCCGTGTTATCCTCAGCATCTTTCTGTAGAACAACATTTCTGTTGATTCTGCTTTCCCTAAAACTGGTCTTTAATTTATGCCCAGTATTATATTTTATTAATAAAAATTTACGCATGCTATCTAAATGACAGCAGATTTTGTTAAGTTCTTTCTATTAATAGACATTTTTTGATTTGTGAATCTTTAGCATTCAGCAATCTACCTCATTTATAAATATTAATCCCCTCACAATATAGTGTTATATATATCAGTTCTATATATTTGAAATTGCAGTAACCTGGCCCTCAATTTCAGTCAAGATTGTTTTATGTGTTGCCATAGGAGGATATGGTCTCACAACCAGAAAATTTAAATTCAGTTTTCATTGGCCGGATGAACATTTTTCTTGACAAAAATGCAGAGTGCTATCAAATATTTGTTTCCAAATATTATATTAATATATAGTAATTCTGGAGAGATAAGTCTATTACTTTATAATAATACTTACCTAATCTTTCACTTTATGCCCAGCAGAATATTTGATTAAAATGAGTTTACTGAAATCATAAAAACACCAGAGTAAGAGCTTTTTTTTTTTTTTTTTTTTTTTTTGAGACAATAATGATTTAGTATTACAAGTTTTATTAATTAACCTTATAGCTGTTGGGATAAGTAGTGTATCCATAGTTTTCCCAAGGACATTTGCATGTAAGTGAATATAACAATCCCAATTTGAATTCAAACTTGGCTCTCTAATTAACAATTCTGAACCATTAGCCACCTGCACATTCAAGTTTATAGCACCTGGAATTCCCATGATGTTACCCATCCAGGCTCAGCATTGCTTAACTTCGGTGATTTTACAGGAACAAATACTATATCAATATGTAGTAATTTTATTATTATTTATTATCTGAGGGGTCATTTTATTATTTGATGACAATAGGAAACAAATTTATTTCCATTATATTCTTTTATTAATACAAATTTACTAATGCCATAAAAAATGATGGCACATTTTATTAATTGCTTAATATAATTTATTTTAACATTTATGTGCACTATAAACTAGTCAAGCCTTATTTTTTATCCAAATAGTTGAATGAGCACAAACAAGGTGGCGGATTGGCTTGGACCAGGGAATCAGAATCCCAAGTTTGCATAACAGTCATTCCATTTCCTGAAACCTCGAATATGCGTTGTGGTGCAGTGGATATCGGCTTGGAATGACAAATCAGGGATCCGAGTTCAAATTCCAATTGAATTCGTTGCATTCACTTACACGCAAATACTCTTGGGAAAGGTATTAATCCATCTCTTCTCCCTCCAGCTATGGGTTAAATAGAAAAACAGATTAGGTTCTATCGCCTTGGTTAGCAAACAGTCTTCCACAGAAAGTAATGGCAACCTACTGTGGGGTAATCTTCTGCCCAGTCAGTTATGTCTCTTTTGAGACATGATCACCCAAGCATGTATCACATATGGCACTTAACCGAGTTGAATGTTGTCTATTTGAAATTAAGTACTGAAATCCCGTGCTTATTTTGGAAAATTTACATCTCCCACAACGTTACATCTTCATACATTTTAATTACTTAATTTTGTCTTCTTTTGTCTACTGACCTGAAAGCTGCTTTGAAACTTTTTCCTTTTCCTTCATTGACTAAATCTTATGAAATTCATTTACCATTATTGGCACTGTAGCCAAACCAAAGAGGCAATTAAACTCTGGAACAAATGGATGTTATTGTTTATACATCAAAAGCAGTGTTGGTACCAATATTTTTCCTAGATGACTGGGAACCATTTTCAAAGCAGGAAAAGAGAATGAATACACCCTTATAACAACAAAAACAAAGGTGTCACCATTCAGTCAGGTACAATGGTATCGCTTACCATTTGCAGGCAATAACAGGAAACCAAGCCATATCAATTACGCATCTCTGAGAGAATCTGATAAAAGACTCTTTGTCAGATACTGCTGTGTCCATTGTCCTAACTTCCGTGTAAATTCTTCATTCCAAAAATGAAGATATTCTCATTTCTTTTGGTTTCATTATAGAAAAGTTATTATTTTTTCCTCTCCTCACTGAATATATCTTATTTTCTCATCTGTTTCAGATTCTCGTTTATTTCTACTTCTCTATTTTTTTTTCAATTCTACTGAAATTTTTTTTCAACTTCTAATCTACAGAAAGTTTACAAATGAAACAGTGCTTTTTATGACCTGCACAGATTCGGACCAATGTGAAGATATATATAGCTCTTCTAATAAAAGAGGTTTTTCTACTTTTTCAAAGAATTATTATTCAGACTCTCTCAAAATGTCAGCACCTGGTATTCCCAAGTGGTCACCCATCTAAGTACCAACCAGGCTCAATGTTGCTTAACTTCAGTGACTTGGAATTTCATGCACTATGCAATCATCTGGTGTTGCTTATGAACGGATCATTCCATGAGCACCTGATAATTGAATAGTGCATGAAACTTTGAGTTGTGCTACAGACATAGGATAATATGCATATTTATTGATGGGTGACTGCTTCGGAATACCAGGTGCTGTAAGCGTTTAGTGACGGATGTGCATTGTGGTGCAGTGGATAACAGCTCGGAAAGAGAAATTGGTGAGCCGAGTTTGAATTCCAGTTGAATACCCTGCATTCACTTAAGCACTGGTACCCTTGGGAAAAGTATTAATTCGTCCCTTCTCTCCAGTTATGGGTAGGACTTGAGGAAGCTACCCTTAAAAACAAATCCCAATGAATCTTGATACTCAAATAGAAAAATGTATTACTAGACACAAAACTTATATAAAAACAACAATAAATTGTTGAAAGGAAAAGGTATTACCAGCAATAAATAAATAAAAGTTTAGTTGGCAATAAATGACCCAATGAGGTTGATGTGCCATAAAAACAAAACAACCAACCAACCAACAAAATCTAGTAAAAGAAGTTTTTCTACTTTTTCAAAGAATTGTTATTCAGACTCTCACAAAATGTCAGCAAGAGAAGCCCTATGAATTGAAGATGTCGAATATCAAACAACTATAGTTATTAATTTTTTTTTTTTTATCAATTGACCCTAAGCAAGATGGGAATGCCACTAATATGCCAACGGTTATGGGGATTGAAATTGAAAGAAAAGACTGAGTATAGGGAGGATTGAGGAAAGGACAAAAAATGAACAAGACTAAAGAAGATAGAAGATGTTGATTGATGTTGCATTTAAATTTTGGAAGATTTTAGTTATCAGAGAAACAAGTAAACAGAAGGGAGTTCCACAGGCGGAAAGTACAAGAAAAAAACTGTTGGATTAAAAGTGGAGGTTGCATTTAGCTACTCCAACAGTAAATGTGACTTTGATTTCAGTCTAGTAGCACATTTAAAGTGATGTAGTTGGTGTGCTGGATGTAGGATGTGCGTTGTGGTACAGTGGATATCGGCTCGGAACGAGAAGCCGGGGAACCGAGTTCGAATTCCAGTTGAATCCATTGTATTCACTTATGCGCAAATACCCTTGGGAAAGGTATTAATCCGTCTCTTCCTTCCAGTTATGGGTTAAATAGCAGGACAGATTGGGTTCTATAGCCTTGGTCAGCAACCAGTCTACCGCAGAAAGCAATGGCAACCTACTGAGGGATAATCTTCCTACCTAGTCAGTCATATCTCTTTCGAGATATGATCGCCCAAGTGTGTATCATGTATGGCACTTAACTGACTGACTGAATATAATAGTTGGAATAATGATTTAGGCTTTTAATGGTCATAAAGTGGGGGATCAGTTTATTACTTCATAACAATAGGAAACCAATCCCCCACTAATTACTACATAATAATATAATACATTTCTTTCCCCTCTACCTATGAGTCAAATAACAGGACAGATTGGGTTCTATAGCCTTGGTCGGCAACCAGTCTACCGTAGAAAGCAATGGCAACCTACTGCGGGATAATCTTCTGCCCAGTCAATCATGTCTCTTTTGAGACATGATTGCCCAAGCGTGTATCACATATGGCATTTAACTGACTGAGTCAGTGCGCCAGAAAAATATATATATCGGAAAGTATTTTAATAGACCATGGAAAATCTGAAGATGCATTGAAACAACAAAAAAGATGCTTCCCAAAAATTAAACAAAGTATTAAGAAACAAGCCTCCCGAGAGAATGCTTCCCTGACAACTGCAACCTTGGTCTCTATAAGTCCTGGGTCAAACAATGTCTATATTACATGTCCTTAGAACATGAATTTCTTACTTTCTCCTTCTCCTTTCGTTACAGCGATCTCACATTGTCTTGAGCAGCATTAAAGCCTTCTATTGAGTGAACTTATAGTAAATAAAAAAACTGAAAATTAAACAGTAGGCCAAATCTGTCCTCCTGGACTCAATCTATGACAATACACTTGAGCTGAGCTATATTGTTTATCTGAAAACAATATTGCCATTGATTTGTAAAATAAAAAAAAGCTTCATCTCCCTCATTACTTTTTTGTTTCTGAAGCATTAGCTTCTAAAACTTATATATATGTAAGTCTTAGATGTAGAAAAAGCACATGTTTCACAGAAAATAAATGCAAATGAATGATATTGTTTTATATTGATTAAATCTCTTATTGTTTTAGAAGTAGTAATAACAAACTTTATATTGACTTTGGATGAATTCTTTTCATTTGTATGCATGATTGAGCTGATAAGTAGTATTTGTGCTTAGTTTTATTTTTCAAGTTTTATGAATCTGGTGAGTTTTCCTCTTAGCATTATATATATAAAATTAATGGACCCATTGCTGTCAAAAATGAATGCAAAATGTTTATATAAATATGCCATCTAAAATGATGGCAACATATATATTGATATACCTACAATTGAGTATCTTACTGTAAAACATAAGAAAAAGAAGACAGAGTAATCTAAACCCCTGAGCATGACAGCAGGGAAATATATATATATATATATATATATATATATATATATATATATATATATATACACAATGGTCTTTATTATAATAAGATATATATATATATATATATATATATATATATATATATATATTCTTCACTGTTCGACAGCATAATTCTTGCAAAAAGAAAACAATAAGTCACTGAGCCAATGCTGCCTCATTATTGTCTCTCTCTCCATGAGTGTGAGAGGAGGGATATATATATATATATATATATATATATATAAACCCACTGCATATATTGGTTTTACTACAACCACACTCCCCCGTAGACTTAGCTGTCACGTTTCTGATCAGAGTTCAATTAAACAATATTTCTTAGAAAACATAACCATGTAGGGAATATTAGACAGATTTTGGTCAACAATACAATAATACTCACTCATGCATACAGTTAAAAAACCTTCAGATATTGTAGGCCATCTACATTAAATCAAAACAACTCATACTTAATAAAACCACGTTTAAATCTGGTCATAGCACATTATATTGCATTTAAATATATGGTTCTGTTAACATTTCGAGCTCTCACATGGTGTGATGTAATAGAACTGCATTATAAATTTACAAACTGCGTTTGCTATTTGGTAACTGTTATCATTGCTAAGCAAAGTTTTATGTCAACACAAGATAAATTAATCTTTGATCGTAGATGCTTTTATGTTAATGTCCCTGTAACCTCTCTGAAGATATATCCAAATGCTGGAGAATTTTTGTCTTTATTTTCACCTGAAATTAAAGCCAAAATATGATGTTTAGAACGGCTCATGATCAAGCATAATAGACATTCATTGTCTCTTATATTTAACAGTATATGTTTAAAAATATATATACAAATACACAATGGTCTCTATTATAATAGAGAGGATAATTAAATTTTTATTGTTTCAGAAGTAGTTTGAACACACTTTATAAAGCAGAATAATATAAATAATTTAGATAAAACTAAATATATATGACCTACCAAGTCATTAATGATTACAAGTTGCATTATGCCTATCATCTGGTTACCATTCATCCCCAGCCTTTTAAACTGGAGTCACATTTATCCCTTGTTCTTGTTTAGGATTGGGTTTTCAGGTCCTTTTAATGTTTACTCATTCTCCCAGTGGCCCTTTTTATCTTGCCTATATGGTAGACACTCTTCACCAGTCTATTGAATAGAAGTTGAGGTTTAGGTTTGAGATGCTGGTCCCTTTTAAATTTCTCTCATTCAATTTCACTCCCAGTAGTCACTTGCATTTTAGTGTCCTTATTACCTTTCTTAGCCTAAACTGATTAAAAAACGAACATTATTACGTTTTAGGATACAGAGAGTAAAAAAAGAACATTATTACCTTTCTTAGCCTAAACTGATTAAAAAACGAACATTATTACCTTTTTTAGCCTAAACTAATTAAAAAACGAACTATATTAACTTTCTTAGTCTAAACTGATTAAAAAACGAATATTATTACCCTTCTTAGACTAAACAGATTAAAAAACGAACATTATGACCTTTCTTAGCCTAAACTGATTAAAAAACGAACATTTTATCTTTCTTAAATTAAACTGATAACAAACCGAACACTATTACCATTCTTAGCCTAAACTGATTAAAAAACATTTTACCTTTCTTAGCCTAAACTGATTAAAAAATGAATATTATTATCTTTCTTAGCTTAAACTGATTAAAAAACGAACAATATTACCTTTCTTAGCCTAAACTGATCAAAAAACGAACACTATTACCTTTCTTAGCCTCAACTGATTAAAAAAAAACGCTATTACCTTTCTTAGCCTAAACTGATTAAAACATGAACATTTTACTTTTCTTAGCCTAAACTGATTAAAAAACGAACAATATTACCTTTCTTTGACTAAACTGATTAAAAAAATGAACATTTTACTTTTCTTAGCCTAAACTGATTAGAAAACGAACAATATCACCTATCTTAGCCTAAACTGATTAAAAACGAACATTATTACCTTTCTTAGTCTAAGCTGATTAAAAACGTACACTATCACCTTTCTTAGCCTAAACTGAATAAAAAATGAACAATTTACTTTTCTTCAGCCTAAACTGATTAAAAAACGAACACTATTACCTTTCTTAGCCTAAGCTGATTAAAAAACGAACATTATTATCTTTCTTAGCCTAAACTGATTAAAAAATAAACATTATTACCTTTCTTAAAAAATAACATTTTACATTTCTTAGCATAAACTGATTAAAACACGAACATTATTGCCTTTCTTAGCCTAAACTGATTAAAAAACTAACATTATTAACGTTCTTAGCCTGAACTGATTAAAAAACGAACGTTATTAACTTTCTTAGTCTAAACTGATTAAAAAACAAACATTATTACCTTTCTTAGCCTAAACTGATTAAAAAATGAACATTATTACTTTCCTTAGCCTAAACTGATTAAAAAACGAATATTATTACCGTTCTTAGACTAAACTGATTAAAAAACGAACGTTATTAACTTTCTTAGCCTAAACTGATTAAAAAACGAACATTATTACCTTTCTTAGCCTAAACTGATTAAAAAACGAACACTATTACCTTTCTTAGCCTCAACTGATCAAAAAATGAATACTATTAACTTTCCTAGCCTAAACTGATTAAAAACGAACACTATTACCTTTCCTAGCCTAAACTGATTAAAACATGGACATTTTACTTTTCTTAGCCTAAACTGATTAAAAAACGAACGCTATTATCATTCTTAGCCTAAACGGATTAAAAAATGAACATTTTACTTTTCTTAGTCTAAACTGATTAAAAACGAACATTATCACCTTTCTTAGCCTAAACTGATTAAAAATGACCAATTTACTTTTCTTAGCCTAAACTGATTAAAAAACGAACACTATTACCTTTCTTAGCCTAAACTGATTAAAAAACGAACAGTACTAACTTTCTTAGCCTAAATTGATTAAAAAACAAACACTATTACCTTTCTTAGCCCAAACTGATTAAAAACGAACATTATTATCTTTCTTAGCCTAAACTGATTAAAAAACGAAGATTATTACCTTTCTTAGCCTAAACTGATTAAAAAAATAAACATTATTACCTTTCTTAAAAAACGAACATTTTACGTTTCTTAGCTTAAACTGATTAAAACACGAACATTATTGCCTTTCTTAGCCTAAACTGATTAAAAATCGAACACTATTACCTTTCTTAGCCTAAACTGATTAAATAACGAACATTATTACCTTTCTTCGTCTAAACGGATTAAAAAACGAACGTTTTACCTTTCTTAGACTAAACTGATAAAAAACGAACACTATTACCTTTCTTAGCCTAACCTGATTAACAAATGAACATTATTACCGTTCTTAGCCTAAACTGATTAAAAAACGAACATTTTACTTTTCTTAGCCTAAACTGATTAAAAAACGAACCCTATTACCTTTCTTTGCCTAAACCGATTAAAAAATGAATATTATTAAGTTTCTTAGCTTAAACTGATTAAAAAACGAACACTATTACCTTTCTTAACCTACACTGATTAAAAAATGAACATTATTAACGTTCTTAGCTTAAACCGATTAAAAAACGGACCCCCCAAAAGTTTCTTGTCATTATTTACGTGGTAGGTAGTACTATTTACTTATTTAGTTTTATCTAAATTATTTCTGCTATTTCTTTTTCTATTTTCATTAATGCACTTCATTCTAATAATAAGAAACAGTGTAATATAAGACATTAAACACGAACAAAAAAAGGCTTTTCTGATAAAGTACTATCAAGTAAAACTGATTGGGTTCTATAGCCTTGGTTGGCAGCCAATCTACCACAGAAAATAATGGCAGCCTTCTTCTTCTATGTGCTGTGTTCATTCAGGATGCAGACAATCATGACTTTCCACATCTCCTTACCCCTTTAATACCCCTTCTCCTATAATCCCACTCAATCTCTGTCCCGCCATCCATCTGCCTAAGTCTAGCAAAGTACGCCATGTGTTGTTTTTCCTTGTCTCACTTCTCCTCTATCTATCCCATGAGTATCAGGTTCTCCAAGCCCTCCTTCCTCACTACATGTCCCAGAATCATTTCTTTATGTTAAGTGTTAGTTTGCTGTTTCATGTCCATCCTCTCCAAAACTTATCGTTGCTCACATGTTCTGTCCATGTTATCCTTAGCATCCTTCTGCCTCATCAGTCATGTCTCTTTCAAGACATGATCGCCCAAGTGTGTATCACATATGGCACTTAAATGACTGACTGACTATCTGTTGTAACCTAAAAAGATTATTGAATTAGAAGTAACCAAAATGAAGGTATGAAAATGAAACAATAATCTTTATATCATCAACAAAATACAATACCCGACAGCTGTGTGAAGTCGATAACCACTGCTAGTGGGGAACTGCTAAACAACAATATAACCCCCTTACAATATTGTCTCACATATTTATGAGAATTGGGACACATCCATTAATGTTCATAGGTATATATATATATATATATATATATATATATATATATATATAACACTATCAAACAAAAATGCCAAACGACAAATGTAACTATTATTATTATTAGTTTATATTATTTATAAATACAATTTATAAAACAATAATAAAAACAAATAAAAATATATAAAAAGGAAAAACTAACAGTGCAGAAATAAATGTTTTGATAATTATATGAAGGGTGCTGAAAAGTTTAGTTCACTTCTGAAAATCTAACCAAATGATCAAACATAAATTTTTTTAAAAAATCACTTCAAGTCAAGGATTTTTCAGCGCCCCCATAATGTTAGATTTTCCTTTGATTTTAATTCCATCCAAAGTGAGGGCCATAATCATTCATGCCCTTAAGGACATGACACATAAAAGAAAAACATGTAGAATTCTACGGAAAGTTTTCATATGTTATTAGCTATAATAAAAAAATAAGTTTTTAACAGGCAATTTCAAAAAGGTTTCTATTTCTCCTGGGGTAGCACTGGGGGTATCAAGGAAGACAAGACAGAAAGAAATATGGAGATTCATGCCCACAAAAATTAAAAACAAAGAATAAATTACCAAGGGAGGTAATTCAAATTGCCTGCAGCAAGCATTCAATTTGGAATAAGTGATTTTGCAAGCCGCTTGTTTCTTTTATTCTGAATATTATTTTTTGTCAGGAAAATAGTAATAGTTTTTTTTTATTTTCACTTTTTATTTTGGTCACAAACAAAACCACAATTATGTCTTTCTGATATATTTTTCAATTTGAGAATTTTACAAAGAGACAAAATTGAAGCAAAGACAAAACTGAGGTAAAAAAAAACCAAAATGACTAATGGTGACAATCACCAGTTGTCTGAGAAAGATTCTTAACTTATGCCAGGGGATAAAATTAAACAGTAATGGTGACTTAATATGACAGTTGATGTAGGGTGTGGTAGAAATTCCTCTCACATGATGGTAAGACATTAGTGGCAATAGAATTTTCATCTAGCTTAGTAGCATTATTACCTTGCTTGGCCTGATCTGATTAAAAAACAAACCCAAAATCGTTTAGTTTGTAGTCATAACTGACATAATAGGTAGAATTATTTATTTAGTTTCATCTAAATTATTTTTGCAATTATTTTTTTATTTTGATGGTAAGACATTAGTGGCAATAGTGTCTTCATCTAACCAATGTCATGCTATTATTATGTGGAAGCTATTTTTTGACAGGTATATGTGGAAGCTATTTCTGCCACACACTGTAATATTCAATCAGGAAAGCGAAGAAAAAAAGGAATAAAACACTGGGATCCCTGTGCATTTTTTTTTTTTTTTGCTAATTTTCTTTATTTTTGAAGTTAAATTTTCTTTTTAATCTCATCAATTGGTTTTTGTTACATTTTTAAATACAGTTTAGTTCTTGTAATTTTTATCTTTGTTTTTTATTTTAATGGTTAATTTTCTTTCTCATTCTCTTTTTTGGGGTTGTGGGGGCGGAAGATTTTTTGACAATTGTTGCATTTTCTTTATTTTATTTATAATATTGACCCCTTTTTGGGTTCTTTTATTTGTTTAAATTTTTCTTATATAGTTTCTGGGGCATATAACGAGGAAGAAGTGCTTGAATAATATAACACTCACAGAACAGATTGAGGATGAGAGGCAGAAGAAAACAATGTGTAACATATTTGATCTTAAGTAAATGAATAATAGAACAGAGAAATAACAAAAAAACAAAATATCTTAAACTAGGAAATTTAAAACGAAACTCCTATCTGTCAACCATCACAGACAATCACTCCTGCCACCTATAAACATGGACCAAGCAAGTCTTCCTGAAAGCAATACACCGTGCTTTCTTGACCTTACCCTATGTTCCGACTTCAAGTGGAATCACTACATTGAATCAATAGCTAAATCCACTGCTAGGAAGGTTGTGTCACTGTGTCAGGCAAGGAAGTATTTTCCACCTGAATCCATTTTGTACAATACAAATCAACCATCTGACCGTGCATGGAATACTGTTGTCATATTTGGTCAGATGCCCTTGCTGTTTATCTCAGTATTCTTGACAGGCTCCAAAGAAGAATCTGTAATGTGACTGGTCCCGACCTGGCAGCATGACTCCAGCCACTTTCTCATCAGCAGGACGTGGCTTTCCTCTGTCTATTCTATAAATATTTTCATGGCTTCTGCTTTGAAGAATTTAGGTCACTGGTGCCCCCACCACAAGAATTTACTCAAGCAACCAGACTGGCAACAAGGTCTCACCCTTTGACAGTTAGATCAACCAAATGCAGGTGACAGTTCTACTTCAGCAGCTTCTTTTCTCGCACTTCCTTTCTATATACTTGCTTTCCTGATGGCTACAACCTCAAGGAATTTAAATGCAAAGTCAATTCCCATCTCTTATCCACTTAACTCCAGCTCTTTCTATATCACCCCGTGTATCTTGTTCTTGTCCTTTCTCTCTACCTTCGTAACTGTCTTCAATTCTGCGGTCACTTCCTTCTCTTGCCCTTTCTCTTTCACCCCCCTGTAGCTAGTTCATGTTTGTTTTCACTCTTTTCCTGTCTAAAACATTAACTCTCTTATGTAGCCCCCTGCATTTCAGTGGCAGTACCGTCTTGCTTGGGGTGAAATGATTAAAAAAAAATAAATCACTTACACCTTGAGGGGACATGAAGAAGAATAATACGAAAGAAATAATACCGTTATATTTTATTTATTTTTTTGTTTGTATATAATGAATATTTTTACACTATTTACATTATTCGGACTATTGTCCTCATTTTTGTTGCTATTTGAACAACATTTTGTTGTAAGCTCCAGCCTTCTTCAATTGTTAAAAATTTCAAATCGAAACCTTTATTACAATCACTGGAGTATATCATTCTATGTGTGAAGTTAGTCATGAGTTATCTCCCTCTAACCTGACTCAAATTATTTGTTCACAACTGCTGTAGCCTGGTATGGAACTCACAACTATTTGGGTCAAGTCACTGGATCTAACCAATGTCTATATCCACTGGGCCATGTGTCCTTAAGGATAACACCAACTGAATTTCTGGGACTTATAAACTTAATGTTCAGTAACCATTTTTACCAGAGTTAATATTGCAATTTTTGATGTTAATGGTTTTCTCTAGTATTTTTTACCAGAGTTCATGTTGCAATTTTTGATGTTAATGGTTTTCTCTAGTATTTTTTACCAGAGTTAATATTGCAATTTTTGATGTTAATGGTTTTCTCTAGTATTTTTTACCAGAGTTAATATTGCAATTTTTGATGTTAATGATTTTCTCTAGTATTTTTTACCAGAGTTAATATTGTAATTTTTGATGTTAATGGTTTTCTGTAATATTTTTTAACAGAGCACATATTGCAATTTTTGATACTAATGATTTTTCTCTGGCACTTCATATTACTGGTTCCCATATTGTATTCATCTCTATGGTTGGTCAGCTTAGGAGATTTTTGTAGCCTAATGTATGTGCTGATTTCTTAAGTTTACGTATTTTTCAGTGGTGTTCTCTGTCTGTTATTTCAACTTCATCCTATACGGGGCAGGGATCCCCTTCCTGGGGGCAAGAAATGGCTTGTAAATTTTAATGTCTGCAAAATAATATTCCTTTTATTTAATCACCATCGAGAACCTATTTTTACGATTTTTCATTTTACATTTTACTACTCACATAAAAAAGACATTTTTAATAAATATTTTCATGGCAATTGCTCTAACGAACTTTCTTCTGTAGTGCTTCAACTGCATGAATTAAAACATGACAAGTAGTTATTATCGTTTTACTATTAAAATAGCCAGATATAACCATAAGTTTTATTCTAATAGTTTTTTTTTACACCTCTCACCTGCGGTAGTTTGATTTCTTGCTTCCCTGTCACCTTCTTCTTTATGTGCAATATCTTTTCGAGAATGTAGGCAATAATGGAGCTCCACTTGTCCCTATCCCTTATCACTCTTAACATTTTTCCTCTTAGTAGCTCCCAAACCACGACTTGCCATCCACTTGCTCAATTATGTCTTATGCTATTTTTCCTGTCCATCATTCTCTCTATCTATGCTGCGAGTATTAGATTCTCCAAGCCTACCTTCCTCATTATGTGTCCCAAAAACCTCAGCTGTCTCTTCCTGATGCTAAGTATGTTTCTTTTTTGTTTGATTTCTCTCCAAAGCCTTGTCATGGTACCCTCAACATCCTTCTGTAGAACCACATATCTCTTGCTTCATCTTTGATAAGATTTTCCAGCATTTGATGCCATATTAGAGGACAGATATCATATAGCCAGTCAAGTACTCTTTTCTTTGATTCTCTTGCTTCAAGCCTTTCCTTCATCTTTGATTAGATTTTCCAGTATTTGCTGCCATATAGGAGGACAGATATCCTATAGCCAGTCAAGTACTCTTTTCTTTGATTCATTTGCTTCAAGCCTTTCCTTCATCTTTGATGAGATTTTCCAGTATTTGCTGCCATATAGGAGGACAGATATCCTATAGCCAGTCAAGTACTCTTTTCTTTGATTCTCTTGCTTCAAGCCTTTCCTTCATCTTTGATGAGATTTTCAAGTATTTGCTGCCATATAGGAGGACAGATATCCCATAGCCAGTCAAGTGCTCTTTTCTTTGATTCTCTTGCTTCAAGCCTTTCCTTCATCTTTGATAAGATTTTCCAGCATTTGCTGTCATATAGGAGGACAGATATCCTATAGCCAGTCAAGTACACTTTTCTTTGATTCTCTTGCTTCAAGCCTTTCCTTCATCTTTGATAAGATTTTCCAGTATTTGCTGCCATATAGGAGGACAGATATCCTATAGCCAGTCAAGTGCTCTTTTCTTTGATTCTCTTGCTTCAAGCCTTTCTTTCATCTTTGATAAGATTTTCCAGCATTTGCTGCCATATAGGAGGACAGATATCCTATAGCCAGTCAAGTACTCTTTTCTTTGATTCTCTTGCTTCAAGCCTTTCCTTCATCTTTGATGAGATTTTCCAGCATTTGCTGCCATATAGGAGGACAGATATCCTATAGCCAGTCAAGTACTCTTTTCTTTGATCCTCTTACTTCAAGCTTTTCGTTCATTTTTGATTAGATTTTCCAGCATTAGCTGCCATATAGGAGGACAGATATCGAATAGCCAGTCAAGTACTCTTTTCTTTGATTCTCTTGCTTCAAGCCTTTCCTTTATCTTTGATAAGATTTTCCAGCATTTGCTGCCATATAGGAGGACAGATATCCTATAGCCAGTCAAGTACTCTTTTCTTTGATTCTCTTGCTTCAAGCCTTTCCTTCATCTTTGATGAGATTTTCCAGTATTTGCTGCCATATAGGAGGACAGATATCCTATAGCCAGTCAAGTACTCTTTTCTTTGATTCTCTTGCTTCAAACCTTTCCTTCATCTTTGATTAGATTTTCCAGCATTTGCTGTCATATAGGAGGACAGATATCCCATAGCCAGTCAAGTACACTTTTCTTTGATTCTCTTGCTTCAAGCCTTTCCTTCATCTTTGATTAGATTTTCCAGCATTTGCTGCCATATAGGAGGACAGATATCCTATAGCCAGTCAAGTACTCTTTTCTTTGATTCACTTGCTTCAAGCCTTTCCTTCATCTTTGATGAGATTTTCCAGTATTTGCTGCCATATAGGAGGACAGCTATCCTATAGCCAGTCAAGTACTCTTTTCTTTGATTCTCTTGCTTCAAGCCTTTCCTTCATCTTTGATAAGATTTTCCAGTATTTGCTGCCATATAGGAGGATAGATATCCTATAGCCAGTCAAGTACTCTTTTCTTTGATTCTCTTGCTTCAAGCCTTTCCTTCATCTTTGATAAGATTTTCCAGCATTTGCTGCCATATAGGAGAACAGATATCCTATAGCCAGTCAAATACTCTTTTCTTTGATTCTCTTGCTTCAAGCCTTTCCTTCATCTTTGATAAGATTTTCCAGCATTTGCTGCCATATAGGAGGACAGATATCCTATAGCCAGTCAAGTACTCTTTTCTTTGATTCTCTTGCTTCAAGCCTTTCCTTCATCTTTGATGAGATTTTCCAGCATTTGCTGCCATATAGGAGGACAGATATCCTATAGCCAGTCAAGTACACTTTTCTTTGATTCTCTTGCTTCAAGCCTTTCCTTCATCTTTGATAAGATTTTCCAGTATTTGCTGCCATATAGGAGGACAGATATCCTATAGCCAGTCAAGTGCTCTTTTCTTTGATTCTCTTGCTTCAAGCCTTTCCTTCATCTTTGATAAGATTTTCCAGTATTTGCTGCCATATAGGAGGACAGATATCCCATAGCAAGTCAAGTGCTCTTTTCTTTGATTCTCTTGCTTCAAGCCTTTCTTTCATCTTTGATGAGATTTTCCAGCATTTGCTGCCATATAGGAGGACAGATATCCTATAGCCAGTCAAGTACTCTTTTCTTTGATCCTCTTACTTCAAGCCTTTCGTTCATTTTTGATTAGATTTTCCAGCATTTGCTGCCATATAGGAGGACAGATATCCCAGCGCCAGTCAAGTTCTCTTTTCTTTGATTCTCTTGCTTCAAGCCTTTCCTTCATCTTTGATGAGATTTTCCAGAATTTGCTGCCATATAGGAGGACAGATATCCTATAGCCAGTCAAGTACCCTTTTCTTTGATTCTCTTGCTTCAAGCCTTTCCTTCATCTTTGATGAGATTTTCCAGTATTTGTCGCCATATAGGAGGACAGATATCCTATAGCCAGTCAAGTATTCTTTTCTTTGATTCTCTTGCTTCAAGCCTTTCCTTCATCTTTGATGAGATTTTCCAGCATTTGCTGCCATATAGGAGGACAGATATCCCATAGCCAGTCAAGTACTCTTTTCTTTGATTCTCTTGCTTCAAGCCTTTCCTTCATCTTTGATGAGATTTTCCAGCATTTGCTGCCATATAGGAGGACAGATATCCCATAGCCAGTCAAGTACTCTTTTCTTTGATTCTCTTGCTTCAAGCCTTTCGTTCATGTTTGATGAGATTTTCCAGCATTTGCTGCCACATAGGAGGACAGATATCCTATCGCCAGTCATGTACTCTTTTCTTTGATTCTTTTGCTTCAAGCCTTTCGTTCATCTTTGATGAGATTTTCCAGTATTTGCTGCCATATAGCAGGACAGATATCCTATAGCCAGTCAAGTACTCTTTTCTTTGATTCTCTTGCTTCAAGCTTTTCCTTCACCTTTGATGAGATTTTCCAGTATTTGCTGCCATATAGGAGGACAGATATCGAATAGCCAGTCAAGTACTCTTTTCTTTGATTCTCTTACTTCAAGCCTTTCGTTCATCTTTGATTAGATTTTCCAGTATTTGCTGCCATATAGGAAGACAGATATCCTATAGCCAGTCAAATACTCTTTTCTTTGATTCTCTTGCTTCAAGCCTTTCCTTCATCTTTGATAAGATTTTCCAGCATTTGCTGCCATATAGGAGGACAGATATCCTATAGCCAGTCAAGTACTCTTTTCTTTGATCCTCTTACTTCAAGCCTTTCCTTCATCTTTGATGAGATTTTCCAGCATTTGCTGCCATATAGGAGGACAGATATCCCATAGCAAGTCAATTGCTCTTTTCTTTGATTCTCTTGCTTCAAGCCTTTCGTTCATCTTTGATAGGATTTTCCAGCATTTGCTGCCATATAGGAGGACAGATATCCCATAGCCAGTCAAGTACTCTTTTCTTTGATTCTCTTGCTTCAATCCTGTCCTTCATCTTTCATGAGATTTTCCAGTATTTTCTGCCATATAGGAGGACAGATATCCTATAGCCAGTCAAGTACTCTTTCCTTTGATTCTCTTGCTTCAAGCCTTTCCTTCATCTTGAGATAAGATTTTCCAGTATTTGCTGCCATATAGGAGGACAGATATCCCATAGACAGTCAATTGCTCTTTTCGTTGATTCTCTTGCTTCAAGCCTTTCCTTCATCTTTGATGAGATTTTCCAGTATTTGCTGCCATATAGGAGGACAGATATCCTATAGCCAGTCAAGTACACTTTTCTTTGATTCTCTTGCTTCAAGCCTTTCCTTCATCTTTGATGAGATTTTCCAGTATTTGCTGCCATATAGGAGGACAGGTATCCCATAGCCAGTCAAGTGCTCTTTTCTTTGATTCTCTTGCTTCAAGCCTTACCTTCATCTTTGATAAGATTTTCCAGCATTTGCTGCCATATAGGAGGACAGATATCCTATAGCCAGTCAAGTACACTTTTCTTTGATTCTCTTGCTTCAAGCCTTTCCTTCATCTTTGATAAGATTTTCCAGTATTTGCTGCCATATAGGAGGACAGATATCCTATAGCCAGTCAAGTGCTCTTTTCTTTGATTCTCTTGCTTCAAGCCTTTCCTTCATCTTTGATAAGATTTTCCAGCATTTGCTGCCATATAGGAGGACAGATATCCTATAGCCAGTCAAGTACTCTTTTCTTTGATTCTCTTGCTTCAAGCCTTTCCTTCATCTTTGATGAGATTTTCCAGCATTTGCTGCCATATAGGAGGACAGATATCCTATAGCCAGTCAAGTACTCTTTTCTTTGATCCTCTTACTTCAAGCCTTTCGTTCATTTTTGATTAGATTTTCCAGCATTAGCTGCCATATAGGAGGACAGATATCGAATAGCCAGTCAAGTACTCTTTTCTTTGATTCTCTTGCTTCAAGCCTTTCCTTCATCTTTGATAAGATTTTCCAGCACTTGCTGCCATATAGGAGGACAGATATCCTATAGCCAGTTAAGTATTCTTTTCTTTGATTCTCTTGCTTCAAGAAACCTTTCGTTCATCTTTGATAAGATTTTCCAGCATTTGCTGCCATATGGAGGGACAGATATCCTATACCACCAGTCAAGTACTCTTTTCTTTGATTCTCTTGCTTCAAGCCTTTCCTTCATCTTTGATGAGATTTTCCAGTATTTGCTGCCATATGGAGGGGGACAGATATCCTATAAGCCAGATCAAGTACTCTTTTCTTTGATTCTCTTGCTTCAAACCTTTCCTTCATCTTTGATTAGATTTTCCAGCATTTGCTGTCATATAGGAGGACAGATATCCCATAGCCAGTCAAGTACACTTTTCTTTGATTCTCTTGCTTCAAGCCTTTCCTTCATCTTTGATTAGATTTTCCAGCATTTGCTGCCATATAGGAGGACAAATATCCTATAGCCAGTCAAGTACTCTTTTCTTTGATTCACTTGCTTCAAGCCTTTCCTTCATCTTTGATGAGATTTTCCAGTATTTGCTGCCATATGGGAGAGGACAGATATCCTGTAGCCAGTCAAGTACTCTTTTCTTTGATTCTCTTGCTTCAAGCCTTTCCTTCATCTTTGATAAGATTTTGCCAGTATTTGCTGCCATATAGGAGGATAGATATCCTATAGCCAGTCAAGTACTCTTTTCTTTGATTCTCTTGCTTCAAGCCTTTCCTTCATCTTTGATAAGATTTTCCAGCATTTGCTGCCATATAGGAGAACAGATATCCGATAGCCAGTCAAATACTCTTTTCTTTGATTCTCTTCCTTCAAGCCTTTCCTTCATCTTTGATGAGATTTTCCAGTATTTGCTGCCATATAAGAGGACAGATATCCCACCAGCCAGTCAAGTACTCTTTTCTTTGATTCTCTTGCTTCAATGCCTTTCCTTCATCTTTGATAAGATTTTTGCCAGCATTTGCTGCCATATAGGAGGACAGATATCCTATAGCCAGTCAAGTACTCACCTTTTCTTTGATTCTCTTGCTTCCAAGCCTTTCCTTCATCTTTGATAAGATTTTCCAGCATTGCTTTGCCATATAGGAGAACAGATATCCTATAGCCAGTCAAATAATCTTTTCTTTGATTCTCTTCCTTCAAGCCTTTCCTTCATCTTTGATGAGATTTTCCAGTATTTGCTGCCATATAGGAGGACAGATATCCCATAGCCAGTCAAGTGCTCTTTTCTTTGATTCTCTTTGCTTCAAGCCTTACCTTCATCTTTGATAAGATTTTCCAGCATTTGCTGCCATATAGGAGGACAGATATCCTATAGCCAGTCAAGTACACTTTTCTTTGATTCTCTTGCTTCAAGCCTTTCCTTCATCTTTGATAAGATTTTCCAGTATTTGCTGCCATATAGGAGGACAGATATCCTATAGCCAGTCAAGTGCTCTTTTCTTTGATTCTCTTGCTTCAAGCCTTTCCTTCATCTTTGATAAGATTTTCCAGCATTTGCTGCCATATAGGAGGACAGATATCCTATAGCCAGTCAAGTACTCTTTTCTTTGATTCTCTTGCTTCAAGCCTTTCCTTCATCTTTGATGAGATTTTCCAGCATTTGCTGCCATATAGGAGGACAGATATCCTATAGCCAGTCAAGTACTCTTTTCTTTGATCCTCTTACTTCAAGCCTTTCGTTCATTTTTGATTAGATTTTCCAGCATTAGCTGCCATATAGGAGGACAGATATCGAATAGCCAGTCAAGTACTCTTTTCTTTGATTCTCTTGCTTCAAGCCTTTCCTTCATCTTTGATAAGATTTTCCAGCACTTGCTGCCATATAGGAGGACAGATATCCTATAGCCAGTCAAGTATTCTTTTCTTTGATTCTCTTGCTTCAAGCCTTTCGTTCATCTTTGATAAGATTTTCCAGCATTTGCTGCCATATAGGAGGACAGATATCCTATAGCCAGTCAAGTACTCTTTTCTTTGATTCTCTTGCTTCAAGCCTTTCCTTCATCTTTGATGAGATTTTCCAGTATTTGCTGCCATATAGGAGGACAGATATCCTATAGCCAGTCAAGTACTCTTTTCTTTGATTCTCTTGCTTCAAACCTTTCCTTCATCTTTGATTAGATTTTCCAGCATTTGCTGTCATATAGGAGGACAGATATCCCATAGCCAGTCAAGTACACTTTTCTTTGATTCTCTTGCTTCAAGCCTTTCCTTCATCTTTGATTAGATTTTCCAGCATTTGCTGCCATATAGGAGGACAAATATCCTATAGCCAGTCAAGTACTCTTTTCTTTGATTCACTTGCTTCAAGCCTTTCCTTCATCTTTGATGAGATTTTCCAGTATTTGCTGCCATATAGGAGGACAGCTATCCTATAGCCAGTCAAGTACTCTTTTCTTTGATTCTCTTGCTTCAAGCCTTTCCTTCATCTTTGATAAGATTTTCCAGTATTTGCTGCCATATAGGAGGATAGATATCCTATAGCCAGTCAAGTACTCTTTTCTTTGATTCTCTTGCTTCAAGCCTTTCCTTCATCTTTGATAAGATTTTCCAGCATTTGCTGCCATATAGGAGAACAGATATCCGATAGCCAGTCAAATACTCTTTTCTTTGATTCTTTTCCTTCAAGCCTTTCCTTCATCTTTGATGAGATTTTCCAGTATTTGCTGCCATATAAGAGGACAGATATCCCATAGCCAGTCAAGTACTCTTTTCTTTGATTCTCTTGCTTCAAGCCTTTCCTTCATCTTTGATATGATTTTCCATAATTTGCTGCCATATAGGAGGACAGATATCCTATAGCCAGTCAAGTACTCTTTTCTTTGATTCTCTTGCTTCAAGCCTTTCCTTCATCTTTGATGAGATTTTCCAGCATTTGCTGCCATATAGGAGGACAGATATCCTATAGCCAGTCAAGTACTCTTTTCTTTGATCCTCTTACTTCAAGCCGTTCGTTCATTTTTGATTAGATTTTGTGACCAAGCTGCCATATGAATAGATATCGAATAGCCAGTCAAGTACTCTTTTCTTTGATTCTGCTATTGCTTCCAAACCTTTCTTCATCTTTGATAAGATTTTCCAGCATTTTACTGCCATATAGGAGGACAGATATCCTATAGCCAGTCCAGAGTATTCTTTTCTTTGATTCTCTTGCTTTAGCCTTTATTCTTCTTGATAAAGTTTTCCAGCATTTGCTGCCATATAGGAGGACAGATATCCTATAGCCAGTCAAGTACTCTTTTCTTTGATTCTCTTGCTTCAAGCCTTTCCTTCATCTTTGATGCTGGAATTTTTCCAGTATTTGCTGCCCTTATACACAGACAGATGTCTATAATGATCAAGTACTCTTTTCTTTGATTCTCTTGCTTCAAACCTTTCCTTCATCTTTGGTTGAATTTTCCAGCATTTGCTGCCATATGAGAGGACAGATATCCCACATAGCCAGTCCAAGTACACTTTTTCTTTGATTCTCTTGCTTCAAGCCTTTCCTTCATCTTTGATTAGATTTTCCAGCATTTGCTGCCATATGAGAGGACAAATATCCTATAGCCAGTCAAGTACTCTTTTCTTTTGATTCACTTGCTTCAAGCCTTTCCTTCATCTTTGATGAAGAGATTTTCCATTTGTTGCTGCCATATAGGAGGACAGATCCTCCTATAGCCAGTCAGGTATCTTTATGATTCTCTTGCTTCAAGCCTTTCCTTCATCTTTGATAAGATTTTTCCAGTATTTGCCATATGAGAAGGATAGATATCCTATGGCCAGTCAAGTACTCTTTTCTTTGATTCTCTGCCTTCAAGCCTTTCCTTCATCTTTGATAAGATTTTCCAGCATTTGCTGCCATATAGGAGAACAGATATCCGATAGCCAGTCAAATACTCTTTTCTTTGATTCTCTTCCTTCAAGCCTTTGCCAGCATCTTTGATGAGATTTTCCAGTATTTGCTGCCATATAAGAGGACAGATATCCCATAGCCAGTCAAGTACTCTTTTCTTTGATTCTCTTGCTTAAGCCTTTCTTAGCCATCTTTGGTAAGATTTTCCAGCATTTGCCATATGGGAGGACAGATATCCTGTAGCCAGTCAAAATTTGCTTTTCTTTTAGTTCTCTTGCTTCAAGCCTTTCCTTCATCTTTGATAAGATTTTCCAGTATTTGCTGCCATATGGGAGGGACAGATATCCTATAGCCAGTCAAGTGCTCTTTTCTTTGATTCTCTTGCTTCAAGCCTTTCCTTCATCTTTGATAAGATTTTCCAGTATTTGCTGCCATATAGGAGGACAGATATCCCACTGTAGATCAGTGCTCTTTTCTTTGATTTCTCTTGCTTCAAGCCTTTCTTTTCATCTTTGATGAGATTTTCCAGCATTTGCTGCGATATAGGAGGACAGATATCCTATAGCCAGTCAAGTACTCTTTTCTTTGATTCTCTTGCTTCAAGCCTTTAGTTCATCTTTGATAAGATTTTCCAGTATTTGCTGCCATATCGGAGGACAGATATCCCATAGCCAATCAAGTGCTCTTTTCTTTGATTCTCTTGCTTCAAGCCTTTCCTTCATCTTTGATAAGATTTTCCAGCATTTGCTGCCATATAGGAGGACAGATATCCCATAGCAAGTCAAGTGCTCTTTTCTTTGATTCTCTTGCTTCAAGCCTTTCTTTCATCTTTGATGAGATTTTCCAGCATTTGCTGCCATATAGGAGGACAGATATCCTATAGCCAGTCAAGTACTCTTTTCTTTGATCCTCTTACTTCAAGCCTTTCGTTCATTTTTGATTAGATTTTCCAGCATTTGCTGCCATATAGGAGGACAGATATCCCACAGCCAGTCAAGTTCTCTTTTCTTTGATTCTCTTGCTTCAAGCCTTTCCTTCATCTTTGATGAGATTTTCCAGAATTTGCTGCCATATAGGAGGACAGATATCCTATAGCCAGTCAAGTACCCTTTTCTTTGATTCTCTTGCTTCAAGCCTTTCCTTCATCTTTGATGAGATTTTCCAGTATTTGTCGCCATATAGGAGGACAGATATCCTATAGCCAGTCAAGTATTCTTTTCTTTGATTCTCTTGCTTCAAGCCTTTCCTTCATCTTTGATGAGATTTTCCAGCATTTGCTGCCATATAGGAGGACAGATATCCCATAGCCAGTCAAGTACTCTTTTCTTTGATTCTCTTGCTTCAAGCCTTTCCTTCATCTTTGATGAGATTTTCCAGCATTTGCTGCCATATGGGAGGACAGATATCCCATAGCCAGTCAAGTACTCTTTTCTTTGATTCTCTTGCTTCAAGCTTTTCCTTCATGTTTGATGAGATTTTCCAGCATTTGCTGCCACATAGGAGGACAGATATCCTTTCGCCAGTCATGTACTCTTTTCTTTGATTCTTTTGCTTCAAGCCTTTCGTTCATCTTTGATGAGATTTTCCAGAATTGGCTGCCATATAGGAGGACAGATATCCTATAGCCAGTCAAGTACTCTTTTCTTTGATTCTCTTGCTTCAATCCTGTCCTTCATCTTTGATGAGATTTTCCAGTATTTGCTGCCATTTAGGGGGACAGATATCTTATAGCCAGTCAAGTACTCTTTTCTTTGATTCACTTGCTTCAAGCCTTTCCTTCATCTTTGATGAGATTTTCCAGTATTTGCTGCCATATAGCAGGACAGATATCCTATAGCCAGTCAAGTACTCTTTTCTTTGATTCTCTTGCTTCAAGCTTTTCCTTCACCTTTGATGAGATTTTCCAGTATTTGCTGCCATATAGGAGGACAGATATCGAATAGCCAGTCAAGTACTCTTTTCTTTGATTCTCTTACTTCAAGCCGTTCGTTCATCTTTGATTAGATTTTCCAGTATTTGCTGCCATATAGGAAGACAGATATCCTATAGCCAGTCAAGTACTCTTTTCTTTGATCCTCTTGCTTCAAGCCTTTCCTTCATCTTTGATGAGATTTTCCAGCATTTGCTGCCATATAGGAGGACAGATATCCCATAGCAAGTCAATTGCTCTTTTCTTTGATTCTCTTGCTTCAAGCCTTTCGTTCATCTTTGATAGGATTTTCCAGCATTTGCTGCCATATAGGAGGACAGATATCCCATAGCCAGTCAAGTACTCTTTTCTTTGATTCTCTTGCTTCAATACTGTCCTTCATCTTTCATGAGATTTTCCAGTATTTTCTGCCATATAGGAGGACAGATATCCTATAGCCAGTCAAGTACTCTTTTCTTTGATTCTCTTGCTTCAATCCTGTCCTTCATCTTTGATGAGATTTTCCAGCATTTGCTGCCATATAGGAGGACAGATATCCTATAGCCAGTCAAGTACTCTTTTCTTTGATTCTCTTGCTTCAAGCCTTTCCTTCATCTTTGATAAGATTTTCCAGCATTTGCTGCCATATAGGAGGACCGATATCCTATAGCCAGTCAAGTACTCTTTTCTTTGATTCACTTGCTCTAAGCCTTTCCTTCATCTTTGATGAGATTTTCCAGTATTTGATGCCATATAGGAGGACAGATATCCTATAGCCAGTCAAGTACTCTTTTCTTTGATTCTCTTGTTTCAAGTCTTTCCTTCATCTTTGATAAGATTTTCCAGCATTTGCTGCCACATAGGAGGACAGATATCCTATCGCCAGTCATGTACTCTTTTCTTTGATTCTCTTGCTTCAAGCCTTTCATTCATCTTTGATGAGATTTTCCATAATTTGCTGCCATATAGGAGGACAGATATCGAATAGCCAGTCAAGTACGCTTTTCTTTGATTCTCTTGCTTCAAGCCTTTCCTTCATCTTTGATAAGATTTTCCAGCATTTGCTGCCATATAGGAGGACAGATATCCCATAGCCAGTCAAGTACTCTTTTCTTTGATTCTCTTGCTTCAAGCCTTTCCTTCATCTTTCAGAAGATTTTCCAGCATTTGCTGCCATATAGGAGGACAGATATCCCATAGCCAGTCAAATACTCTTTTCTTTGATTCTGTTGCTTCAAGACTTTCCTTCATCTTTGATAAGATTTTCCAGCATTTACTGCCATATAGGAGGACAGATATCCTATAGCCAGTCAAGTACTCTTTTCTTTGATTCTCTTGCTTCAAGCCTTTAGTTCATCTTTGATAAGATTTTCCAGTATTTGCTGCCATATCGGAGGACAGATATCCCATAGCCAATCAAGTGCTCTTTTCTTTGATTCTCTTGCTTCAAGCCTTTCGTTCATCTTTGATAAGATTTTCCAGCATTTGCTGCCATATAGGAGGACAGATATCCCATAGCCAGTCAAGTGCTCTTTTCTTTGATTCTCTTGCTTCAAGCCTTTCCTTCATCTTTGATGAGATTTTCCATTATTTGCTGCCATATAGGAGAACCGATATCCTATAGCCAGTCAAGTACTCTTTTCTTTGATTCTCTTGCTTCAAGCCTTTCGTTCATCTTTGATAAGATTTTCCAGCATTTGCTGCCATATAGGAGGACAGATATCCTATAGCCAGTCAAGTACTCTTTTCTTTGATTCTCTTGCTTTAAGGCTTTCCTTCATCTTTGATAAGATTTTCCAGCATTTGCTGCCATATAGGAGGACAGATATCCTATAGCCACTCAAGTACTCTTTTCTTTGATTCTCTTGCTTCAAGCTTTTCCTTCATCTTTGATAAGATTTTCCAGCATTTGCTGCCATATAGGAGGACAGATATCCTATAGCCAGTCAAGTATTCTTTTCTTTGATTCTCTTGCTTCAAGGCTTTCCTTCATCTTTGATAAGATTTTCCAGCATTTACTGCCATATAGGAGGACAGATATCCTATAGCCAGTCAAGTACTCTTTTCTTTGATTCTCTTGCTTGAAGCCTTTAGTTCATCTTTGATAAGATTTTCCAGTATTTGCTACCATATAGGAGGACAGATATCCCATAGCCAGTCAAGTGCTCTTTTCTTTGATTCTCTTGATTCCAGCCTTTCGTTCATCTTTGATAAGATTTTCCAGCATTTGCTGCCAAATAGGAGGACCGATATCCTATAGCCAGTCAAGTACTCTTTTCTTTGATTCTCTTCCTTCAAGCCTTTCCTTCATCTTTGATGAGATTTTCCAGCATTTGCTGCCATATAGGAGAACCGATATCCTATAGCCAGTCAAGTACTCTTTTCTTTGATTCTCTTGCTTCAAGCTTTTCGTTCATCTTTGATAAGATTTTCCAGCATTTGCTGCCATATAGGAGGACAGATATCCTATAGCCAATCAAGTACTCTTTTCTTTGATTCTCTTGCTTCAAGCCTTTCGTTCGTCTTTGATAAGATTTTCCAGCATTTGCTGCCATATAGGACGACAGATATCCTATAGCCAGTCAAGTACTCTTTTCTTTGATTCTTTTTCTTCAAGCCTTTCATTCATCTTTGATAAGATTTTCCAGTATTTGCTGCCATATAGGAGGACAGATATCCCATAGCCAGTCAAGTGCTCTTTTCTTTGATTTTCATGCTTCAAGCCTTTCCGTTATCTTTGACAAGATTTTCCAGTATTTGCTGCCATATCGGAGGACAGATATCTCATAGCCAGTCAAGCACTCTTTTCTTTGATTCTCTTGCTTTGAGCCTCTCCTTCATCTTTGAAAAGATTTTCCAGCAGTTGCTGCCATATAGGAGGACAGATATCCCATAATGGTCAAGTATTCTTTTCTTTGTTTCCAACAAAATTTTCCTGTCTTTCGATAATCTGCTTAGCTTTTGAAATGTGTCCTCATTGTGATTAAAAATTTGAATATAATGTCTGTTGCCATCTTTTTCTTGACTTCTGTTCTTTTATAGTCCTTTGTTCTCACTAAAGTATTCTGATTCTGTTTTAATCGCAGTATCTCCTTGTGTTTAAGTGGCGTTATTGACTTGCTTGGAAAGAAATGATTAAAGGAAATGATATTTGAAAAAGATATTGTCATGTTAGCAGGTGAAACTTTTTAACCAAGGCCATGTTAGTTAAAACGTGTTATCTTATGTTTGTGTGTTTACCAAGTGAATGAATCTATATTAGTATGTTAACAAATGGGTCCTCACTCAAAAACTCAAAATAAGATGAAAGTACACCTTTTTCAAGACACTTGGCAAATTTGCGTGAAGAGACCACCATCAATGCCATTGCCATATATAAATGAATGAAAAGATTAAAAAAATGTTTAAAATAAGATGGTAGGAATTCAAAAGGCAGGTTTTAGAAACCAAAATGATACAAAAATAAAACAATTAAGATAAGAAATAATTAAAAGTTTAAAACTAAAATGGTTGGGATGAACAAACATAAAATTAAATGAATCTTTGGATCTTTTTGAGAATCTCAAGATATAAAGCCATAGCATCAAACCAGATATGGGTCCTGGGTATGATGGTAAACTGCATCCGACAGCAAGGCCTCTGATTGGGAGGTTGTGAGAAGCATGGAACCACCTCTTAATGGCTGTTGTTCCCAGGTCCAGCCTGACCCGGAGTGGTAGCACCTGTTAGGGTCCCAGCTATGGGCAAATAATTAACCCCAAACTGGGATCAAAACACGATGAAAGACTTTTATAGAAATATATATATAAAAATAGACCTATATACAAAAATATACATTTTTGAAAAAAAAATATTACCAACAATACTTTTCTGAAGGAAAAAATTATTACCATATTTTTGGAGAAAAAAATTATTACCAGCGATACATTTTTTAATACAAAACTAGAAGACATCTTCAGTTTTCTAAAATAAAAAAAAATTTTTCAATAGAATTTTCATAAAAATCAAACTAAATCAACCTTCTCACTATAATCAAACATTAAAAAAAATACCTTAAAACCCTACCTTTTTGACATTAAAAAACACACAATGGTTGATATGCCGTGTTATAGTGGAACATCCTGCCATCCCCGAGAATAGAATGCTCTAGACTACAAAGGACGGTGACAAGTGGTAAGAGCACAAACGTCTTAGGCGAAGGTATTCTCTATTTGATAGTTTATTCCACTCCTTTTCGTTGATTACTTATCTGTATCTTATTGTTAATTGTACAGTAGTACAATAAATCCGTTATATCATATTCCTGTGTTGAGTACCATCCTTCCACTAATCTTTACACTGATATTCCTTTCTGGGATATATCAAATTGACGACGAAGATGAGATCAATCTTTGATAGGTTGTTACCAAAGGAAAAGGAGAGCATGATAAAACCAAACTCGGATAGGAAATATTTCAAAGGCGGTGATAAGATTTTCTTTAAAAACTATCAGTCTGGAAAGTGTTTTTGGGAAGACGTTGTAGTAAGTAGAAGAATTGGGAGAGTTATCTATATAGTTAAAGGACAGAAGTTTGTCTGTAAAAAACGCTTAAATCAATTGAGACCCCGATATGTTGAAATCGTTAACAATGACCAAGAAATACCGATGGAGGTATTGTATGGCACATTCCAAATCAAACCACCCACTAATGTTGGAGTACCGATGGAAGTAACTTCTGATTCTCCTGAAAGTGAGGATGCAAGGAAAAGAAGTAATAGAAAAAGGAAGAAGACGAAACGGCTATGTCCAGATCGTAAACGAAAAAATATTGAGAGCAAAATTCTAGGAAGAAGGTGTTATAGTGGAACATCCTGCCATCCTCGAGAATGGAATGCTCTAGACTATAAAGGACGGTGACAAGCGGTAAGAGCACAAACGTCTTAGGCAAAGGTATTCTCTATTTGATAGTTTATTCCGCTCCTTTTCGTTGATTACTTATCTGTATCTTATTGTTAATTGTACAGTAGTACAATAAATCTGTTATATTGTATTCTCGTGTTGAGTACCATACTTCCACTGATTTTTACACTGATATTCCTTTCCGGGATATATCATGCTGTTAAACAAAACTCAAACCCAAACCAGATATGACAGCAATATTTAATGCATTGATGAATGTTAGATTTATAAACTTGCAAGATAGATGCTTTAATAAAACTCAACATGCTTACATGACATCATATTTTCATTCAGTTTCTAAACACATTGACATAGGCCTGTATTTTAAGTTAAAGGTTCTTATCCCACTGGTTCTTTTTAAAAAAACCCACCAGTTCTAATACTTCTGATTAAATCTTTGGTCATTGATCAATCAAAAGGTGATGTAATATTGGAAAAAAAAATTGTAATTTGCAGTAAAGAGCTGACTCATTGAATATTTAATCATTTCTAACAAATTGTGTAATGAAGGTTCTGTTGACAGGCATGCTTCCAGATCATTTAATACTAATGTGGGAGTCTCCTAGGGCTCTGCCCTTGGACCTATACTGTTTCTTTATTATTGACTTTCCAGGTGTCATTAGTTCCCTAACTAGGTTTTAAGCAGATGTCAGTCAGTTAAGTGTCATACATAATACATGCTTTGGGTGATCAAGTCTCAAGACAGACATGAGTGACTGGGCAAAAGATTAATCCACAGTAGGTTGTCATTGCTTTCTGCGGTAGACTGGTTGCCAGCCAAGGCTATATAACCCAATCTGTCCTATTATTTAACCCATAACTGGAGGGAAGAGATGGATTAATACCTTTCCCAAGGGTATTTGTGCGTAAGTGAATGCAAGGAATTCGAACTCAGCACCCCAATTTGTCGTTCTGAGTTGATATCCACTGCACCACAACGCACATCCTTATGTAAGATGTGCATTGTGGTACAGTGGATATCAGCTCGGAATGAGAAATTAGCAAAATTTGAATTCCAGTTGAATTCCTTGCATTCACTTATGCGCAAATACCCTTTGAGAAAGGTATTAATCCATCTCTTCTTTCCAGTTATGAGTTAAATAACAGGACAGACTGGGTTCTATAGCCTTGGCTGGCAACCAGTCTACCCTAGAAAGTAATGGCATCCTCCTGCAGAATAATCTTCTGCCCAGTCAGTCATGTCTCGACTGAGTTATGATTAGCACTTACTCTTTAAAATGACCTCCAATCAGTTGTTAACTTGGGCAAGAAATGGCTGCAAAAGAAAAGTGCTTTCATTTAATGACCTTGGAGAACCCTTTCTGCCTACCATCGGAATGACTGATGCCATACTCCAGGAGAGCAACACTTTGCACCTTCTTGGATACACATTTTCCCCTGACATGGAGCCAATATAAAGAATCAAATACTAAATCTACTGCTGAGGAGAGTTAGTTCACTGTATTGTGCCAGAAAATTTTTCACATTAGAGTCCATCTTCAACATTTATAGATCTACCACTTGCCCATACATTGAATACTGCTGCCATTTCTGGTCAGGGGCCCTTTCTGTATATCTCAAATTTCTTCATAAAATCCAAAGAAGAATCTCTAATGTAATCTATCATAATCATGTGTCTTGACTTCAGTTACTTTCTCACTAGTGTGACATTTTTGCCGGTGCCTCAGTTGCATGAATTTAAGCATGTTGCTAGATTGGCAACTAGGTCTCACCATTTTACTCCTGCTTTTACTACCAATGTCAATGCCTTCATCACTACTGCTACCATCACTACCACCCCATTAGCCTCACTGCTACCAATTTCATTGTCTAATTTTCTATGTGAGGCAAGGCTTTTATCATAAATTTTCTTATACCTAAGCTGTTAGAGTTCTTTTTTTATGTGCCATGTACCTTCAGGACATGAAGTTCATAGCTCTCCACAATTTTTTATCCTTTGTAGCTCTTTTTTCTTTCTTTTTTTATTCCTTTCATCTCAAGTAAAGCGAGAGTGTGACTAGAATACAGTGGGTTTCAGGGAGTGAAAGTTAAAAAGAATGAGAAAACTGAAAAATGAACAGGGACCAAGAAGATAGAAAATGGCGATTAACATTGCATTTAAATTTGTGAAAATTGTAGTATCTAGGGAAGAAAGAAAGTGAGCGGGAGTTCTACAGCAGGGAAGTGCAAGAGATGAAATAATTAGAGTGAAAATGGTGGTTGCTAGTTCAACAGTAAAATAGTAAGACCTAATTGGCAATCTAGTAGCATGGAATCATGTCACCAGGAATAAAAACATATCAGTGCCGGTGCCTTAACTGCAAGAACTTGAGCATGCTACTAGATTGGCAACTAGGTCTCACTATTTTACTGTTGAACTAGCTAGATGCATCCACTACTTCTAACGGTTTCTTTTCTGTGAAACTTTATTCCGTGACACCTACAATCTTCATAAATTTAAATGCAACATCAATCATCATTAGTATTTCGAACAATTGTCATCATCTTTGTTGCCATTTTATGATGCTTTGGCTGTTGTACTCTCCGGCCTTCTTCAGGTGCTAGGAATTTCGAACCGAACCCTTTGTTATAATCACTGCGGTATATCATCCTCATTCCTTGCATAGCAATGCCTTGATTGGAAGTCATGAGTTATGTCCCTCTAACCCTGCAAGTTACTTGTTCACCACTGCTGTAACCTGGTATTGAACTCACAACTCTTTGGGTCAAGTCACAGGAACTAACTAATGTCTATATCCACTGGGCCATGTATACTTAAGTTCCTGTGACATATTATTATCAAAGTGTGTATTATAGAAAGCATTATATTAATATATGAGTCAAGTGTGTATTATAGTAAACATTATAGTGTTAAAGAAATTATTATATTACATAGGATATTATTAAAGTGTGTATTATAGTAAACATTATATTATTCAAGAAATTATTTTATTATATATTATATACTAGGTTATTAAAGTGTGTTATATAGAAGGTATCATTTTTAAGGAATTAATTTTATATTATCATATTAGTAATGTGTCGTATAGAAAGTATTATTAATGAGATTTTTACATTAACGTATGTTATTAAAGTATTATAGGCGACATTAAAGAAATGATATATAATCAAAGTATTTATTATGAAAAGAATAATATTTTTAAAGAAAGTGGGTAGATAGAATATATTACAGAAAATATTATATGATTAAAGGAAATTATATATATATATATATATATATATTTATTATTATTATTATTATTATTATTATATTATTACAGAATGGAAATTATTATATATATCATTATAGTTATAATATAATCTAAACTTATTTATAAATGGAACTTTGTGTGTGTGTGTGTGTGTGTGTGTGTGTGTGCCCATTACCTATAGACTCTGAAACGGCTGAACCAATTTTCTTGAAAATTTACACAGTTGTACTATAAGCATCAGTGAGTGTTCTTAGCTAGTTTTTGTGTCGAAGTATCCCCAATAGATATTGAAAATTGATAATCGAAAAAATCAGGTTATAGAAGGAGTGGTCCAATTTTAATCAAATTTGATACACTCCTAGACAAAGACATAAGAAACGATATTCAGAAGGTTCAAGGTTGCAGTTCTTACAATAGTGCAGAAAATTGATAACAGATATATATAAAAGGCAAGATGTTTGTGTGTGTCTGTTTATCTGCTTGTACGTCTGTTTTTTTTTCAGCCCTTTTATTTTAGCTTTTGCTTCGGGTTTGGCTCTAAGTAGGTATAATTGTAGTTCTTAGTCTCAGCCATGATACCATTTACTCAGAGGACTTATTTAGCGTTCAAAATTCAGTTTACGATGAAAAAACTTATTTGATATCAATACCAGGAAATCAAAATTTGACTTACATCCATTCATTTTTCTTTCAGTCTACAGTTTTGCTTTAACTGGAAACAACTATTGCTTTTTAGTCTTTCATGCCAATGTCCAAAGAGTCTGAGCTCCAGGACCATGGATTAGTTTTAAAGCTTTCATTACACCTGGGCAATGCCGGGCTATACTGCTAGTGATATATATAGTAATTTCCATGTTGTATTATTAATAATAATTCCCATGTTATATTATTAAAGTAAGCAGGCATCTGTAAATTTCCAAGCCAGATATCAAAATGATATCCTTCTTTTCCATGAATTTATTTTATTTTTAAATTACAAATACCTGATTACTTTAATAATATAACACTTTCTGTTATAATATATATAAATTATGTTTTTCTTTATATTAGAAGCCACCTTCTTTGTGGCAACTTAAGTCTTTTACAGGAATCAGATGAAACTCCTAACTTATAAGGTTTCTGAGGTTTTTTTCTAAAATGTGACAATTCAGAATGGTTTGAACACATCAATATTCTACTCATCTCTTCATAACTCTTGGTGAACAATTAACAAAAAATATTTTTTGCCAAGAATACTTGGTTTTATCTGTTGCCATATTTTATATATTTGTGTAAGGCTAAATTTTTGTCAGCATGTTCCAACCTTCCCTGGGACATGTTTTAACAGAGGATGGATAATGTGATAAATCAGAAGTGAAAAACATGTCTTCCAAAAGTGAAGCAAAGTATTAAGAAACAGGAAAAGAATGATCAAATACTATATAATATAAATATTCCTAGATAACAGTGAATGCTGGACAATTTTCTCACTGATATAGAGTAGACTTGAGGCAACAAAGATGGGTCTTTATGGAAAGCTATTGGGAATGCCATGAATGAGGAAGTATTTAAGAAAAATGGAAACAATACAAAAAAAATTTACACTAGAATCAGAAAGAGATAATTGAATTTTCTAGGATACATAATGAGGAAAGAAGGGTTAGTAAATTTAACATTCACAGGAAAATATTGAAGGCAAGAGAGACAGAGGAGGAAGCAGCAACTAACCTACCTAACAAGCTTGTGCAAATGGATGGCAGAACAAAGAGTGAGATAGATAGAAAAAAAACACAACTAAAATCTAAAGAATAGATAAGAAGTTGTAGAGAGACATGATTACTGCTTCGTTACTTTGTAGAAGTTGTAGAGAGGCATGATTACTGCAATTCTTTTGTAGAAGTTGTAGAGAGGCATGATTACTGCATGATTGCTTTGTAGAAGTTATTGAGAGGCATGATTGCTGCATGATTACTTTGTATGAGAAGTTGCAGGGTATGATTGCTGCATGATTGCTTTGTAGAGTTGTGAGAGGGCATGATTGCTGCATGATTACTTTGTAGAAGTTGTAGAGAAGGCATGATTACTGCGCAGTTACTTTGTAGAAGTTGTAGAGAGGCATGATTACTGCATGATTACTTTGTAGAAGTTGTAGAGAGGCATGATTGCTGCATGATTACTTTATTAGAAGTTGTAGAGAGGCATGATTGCTGCATGATTGCTTTTGTAGAAGTTGTGAAAGGCATGATTACTGCATGATTACTTTGTAGAAGTTGTAGAGAGGCATGATTACTGCATGATTACTTTGTAGAAGTTGTAGAGAGGCATGATTACTGCATGATTACTTTGTAGAAGTTGTAGAGAGGCGCAGTTACTGCAACAGATGCTTTTGTGAAAGTTGTAGAGAGGCATGATTACTGCATGATTACTTTGTAGAAGTTGTAGAGACGCAATTACTGCACTTATTGCTTTGTGAAGTTGTGAGAGAGCCGCATGATTATAGCAGTTACTTTGTAGAAGTTGTAGAGAGGCATGATTGCTGCATGATTGCTTTGTAGAAGTTGTAGAGGCATGATTGCTGCATGATTACTTTGTAGAAGTTGTGGGGCGCAGTGCTGCATGATTACTTTGTAGAAGTTGTGAAGAGGCATGATTGCTGCAGTTGCTTTGTAGAAGTTGTAGAGGCATGATTGCTGCATGATTACTTTGTAGAAGTTGTGGGGGGGCATGATTACTGTGATTACTTTGTAGAAGTTGTAGAGAACGCAGTGCTGTGATTACTTTAAAAGTTGTGAGAGGCATGATTGCTGCATGATTACTTTGTAGAAGTTGTAGAGAGGCATGATGCTGCATGATTACTTTGGCAAGTTGTAGAGAAACGTTACTGCATGATTACTTTGTAGAAGTTGTAGAGAGGCATGATTACTGTAGTTACTTTGTAGAAGTTGTAGAGAGGCATGATGCATGATTACTTTGTAGAAGTTGTAGAGAGGCATGATTACTGCATGATTACTTTGTAGAAGTTGTAGAGAGGCATAATGAAATTTGCTGTGATTACTTTTATGGGGGTTATGAGAAACATGATTACTGCATGATTACTTTGTAGAAGTTGTGAAGAGGCATGATTACTGCATGATTACTTTGTAGAAGTTGTGAAGAGGCATGATTACTGCATGATTACTTTGTAGAAGTTGTAGAGGCATGATTACTGCATGATTACTTTGTAGAAGTTGTAGAGAGGCATGATTGCTGCATGATTACTTTGTAGAAGTTGTAGAGAGGCATAGTTATAGCAGTTACTTTGTAGAAGTTGTAGAGGCATGATTACTACATGATTACTTTGGCAAAGTTGTGAGAGGCATGATTACTGGCAGTTACTTTGTAGAAGTTGTGGGGAGGCATGATTGCTGCATGATTACTTTATGAAAGTTGTAAAGCGCAGATTGCTGCATGATTACTTTGTAGAAGTTGTAGAGGCATGATTACTGCATGATTACTTTGTAGAAGTTGTAGGGGGGCATGATTACTGCATGATTACTTTGCCGATTTGGCAAGGAGAACGTTTACTGCATGATTACTTTATGAAGTTGTGGGCATGATTGCTGCATGATTACTTTGTAGAAGTTGTGAAAGGCATGATTGCTGCATGGTTACTTTTGCTGAAAGTTGTAGAGAGGCATGATTGCTGCATGATTACTTTGTAGAAGTTGTAGAGAGGCATGATTGTATGATTGCTTGTAGAAGTTGTAGAGAGGCATGATTGCTGCATGGTCACTTTGTAGAAGTGTAGAGAGGCATGATTATATGATTAGCACATAGAAGTTATGAAACTTGTGAGGTGCTGCATGATTACTTTGTAGAAGTTGTGGGGGAGGCATGATTACTGCATGATTACTTTGAAGTTGTAGAGAGGCATGGAATTACTGCATGGAATTACTTGTAGAAGTTGTAGAGAGGCATGATTGTATGATTGCTGAGGTACTGAAGGTATGATTACTGCACAGCAGTTACTTTGTAGAAGTTGTAGAGAAGGCATGATTACTGCATGATTACTTTGTGAGGGGATTGTAGAGGAGGGCATGATTGCTGCATGATTACTTTGTAGAAGTTGTGAGGAAGGCATGATTGCTGCATGATTACTTTGTAGAAGTTGTAGAGGGCCATGATTGCTGCATGATTACTTTGTAGAAGTTGTAGAGAGGCATGATTACTGCATGATTACTTTGTAGAAGTTGTGAGAGAGGCATGATTGCTGCGTGATTACTTTGTAGAAGTTGTAGGGGGCATGATTACTGCATGATTACTTTGTAGAAGTTGTAGAGAGGCATGATTGCTGCATGATTACTTTGTAGAAGTTGTAGAGAGGCATGATTGCTGGCGATTGCTTTGTAGAAGTTGTAGAGAGGCATGATTGCTGCATGATTACTTTGTAGAAGTTGTAGAGAGGCATGATTACTGCATGATTACTTTGTAGAAGTTTGTAGAAGCTGTGATTGCTGCATGATTGTTTGTAGAAGTTGTAGAGAGGCATGATTACTGCATGATTACTTTGTAGAAGTTGTAGAGAGGCATGATTACTGCATGATTACTTTGTAGAAGTTGTAGAGAGGCAAAAAGATTACTGCATTGATTACTTTGTAGAAGTAGAGGCATGATTGTACAAATTTGATTACTTTGTAAGTTGTAGAGAGGCATGATTGCTGCATGATTACTTTGTAGAAGTTGTAGAGAGGCATGATTGCTGCATGATTACTTTGTAGAAGTTGTAGAGAGGTACCATTGCTGCATGATTACTTTGTAGAAGTTGTAGAGAGGCGTGATTACTGCATGATTACTTTGTAGAAGTTGTAGAGAGGCATGATTGCTGCATGATTACTTTGTAGAAGTTGTAGAGAGGCATGATTACTGCATGATTACTTTGTAGAAGTTGTAGAGAGGCATGATTACTGCATGATTACTTTGTAGAAGTTGTAGAGAGGCATGATTGCTGCATGATTACTTTGTAGAAGTTGTAGAGAGGCATGATTACTGCATGATTACTTTGTAGAAGTTGTAGAGAGGCATGATTACTGCATGATTACTTTGTAGAAGTTGTAGAGAGGCATGATTGCTGCATGATTACTTTGTAGAAGTTGTAGAGAGGCATGATTGCTGCATGATTACTTTGTAGAAGTTGTAGAGAGGCATGATTACTGCATGATTACTTTGTAGAAGTTGTAGAGAGGCATGATTGCTGCATGATTACTTTGTAGAAGTTGTAGAGAGGCATGATTACTGCATGATTACTTTGTAGAAGTTGTAGAGAGGCATGATTGCTGCATGATTACTTTGTAGAAGTTGTAGAGAGGCATGATTGCTGCATGATTACTTTGTAGAAGTTGTAGAGAGGCATGATTGCTGCATGATTACTTTGTAGAAGTTGTAGAGAGGCATGATTACTGCATGATTACTTTGTAGAAGTTGTAGAGAGGCATGATTGCTGCATGATTACTTTGTAGAAGTTGTAGAGAGGCATGATTACTGCATGATTACTTTGTAGAAGTTGTAGAGAGGCATGATTGCTGCATGATTACTTTGTAGAAGTTGTAGAGAGGCATGATTACTGCATGATTACTTTGTAGAAGTTGTAGAGAGGCATGATTACTCCATGATTACTTTGTAGAAGTTGTAGAGAGGCATGATTGCTGCATGATTACTTTGTAGAAGTTGTAGAGAGGCATGATTACTGCATGATTACTTTGTAGAAGTTGTAGAGAGGCATGATTGCTGCATGATTACTTTGTAGAAGTTGTAGAGAGGCATGATTGCTGCATGATTACTTTGTAGAAGTTGTAGAGAGGCATGATTGCTGCATGATTACTTTGTAGAAGTTGTAGAGAGGCATGATTACTGCATGATTACTTTGTAGAAGTTGTAGAGAGGCATGATTGCTGCATGATTACTTTGTAGAAGTTGTAGAGAGGCATGATTGCTGCATGATTACTTTGTAGAAGTTGTAGAGAGGCATGATTACTGCATGATTACTTTGTAGAAGTTGTAGAGAGGCATGATTACTGCATGATTACTTTGTAGAAGTTGTAGAGAGGCATGATTACTGCATGATTACTTTGTAGAAGTTGTAGAGAGGCATGATTACTGCATGATTACTTTGTAGAAGTTGTAGAGAGGCATGATTGCTGCATGATTACTTTGTAGAAGTTGTAGAGAGGCATGATTACTGCATGATTACTTTGTAGAAGTTGTAGAGAGGCATGATTGCTGCATGATTACTTTGTAGAAGTTGTAGAGAGGCATGATTACTGCATGAGTACTTTGTAGAAGTTGTAGAGAGGCATGATTACTGCATGATTACTTTGTAGAAGTTGTAGAGAGGCATGATTACTGCATGATTACTTTGTAGAAGTTGTAGAGAGGCATGATTACTGCATGATTACTTTGTAGAAGTTGTAGAGAGGCATGATTACTGCATGATTACTTTGTAGAAGTTGTAGAGAGGCATGATTACTGCATGATTACTTTGTAGAAGTTGTAGAGAGGCATGATTGCTGCATGATTACTTTGTAGAAGTTGTAGAGAGGCATGATTGCTGCATGATTACTTTGTAGAAGTTGTAGAGAGGCATGATTACTGCACATTCTAAAAGAGTATAGCACATAAAAGTACAGTGGAACCTCTACTTACAAAATTAATTCGTTCTGGAAGTCGTTTCGTAACATGAAAATTTCGTACGTAGAGACGCTTTTTACCCTATAAATGCCGTAATCAATTCCAAGCCTCCACCTCAAACCCCTCAAAATCTCATGAGGTAACAGCATTGGGCCACAGCTTTCTTCAAGCCACATTAAGTGTATATCTGGTCACCTCCTGCCAAGCCATGTTGATTATCTTAAGGCAAACAACAATATCGAAGTGCTGTTTCCAAGATTCACGTAGGGTAAGCTGGGTGCTTTCAGTGATGTCGAAACACCTCTTGAACAGGTGTTTGTGTAGAGTTTCTTGAAGTTTGAAATGACTTGTTGGTCCACGGGCTGGAGGATAGAGGTGGTGTTAGCTGGGAGGTACAGTACCTTAATAAACAAGAACTCCTCTAGGATATCATCTTCAATGACGGGCAGGTGGGCAGGGGCATTATCGAGAATGAGGAGGTACTTGAGGAGGCAATGAGGTGGACTCTGGGAGCTGTGACTAGCAGCATGTATTTTGAAATTTTTACCTTTCATTTTCTGAAATTTGTTTCGTAACAAGAGGCAATATTTTTCCGAAGAGGCGTTTCATAACCTAAAAATTCTGTATGTATAGCCTTTCATAAGTCGAGGTTCCACTGTATTACTCAACTTAGCCAAGTTTCATGACTGATTCCTTTTACTATCCCTGATTCAGGGTTACATTTTACTGTTTTGCCATCATCTACCTATAGTGCCACACTGTTGATGTTTGGATTGATCAAAGATTTTTTTTAATCAGGTGTTAGTTGCTGGGCAATTTTAGGACATATCCTTGTGGTTCTTGAATGTTTTCAGGTAAACAAAGAGAAGAGTGCTCAACTGCAAGGTATTATCAATCATCTTATATGACAGTGGATGATGGCCAATCTCATCACAGATGAATTGGAGATTAGAAGCAAAAGAGGTGCGGTTCTCTAGAAGGATACTGGGAATGCAAAGAATAGCGGGCTTAACTGCTATTTAATGTCAACCTTCCTATATGGCATGGATGCTGGACAATCTCATCACTGATGAAGAGAAAAGTAAAGATCTGTTTCTCCAGAAAGATGCTGAGAATATCATGGACTGAACATTCAAGGAATAAGGAAGTTCTAAGGCAGGCAGCATTCTAGGACAAATTCTAAGTGCCACACCCCTTCAGGCTATTTGCTGTCCTTTGTAGCACTTAAACAAGCTTGTTAGGAAGGTTATACACACTTTCTTCTGTTCTTTTTAACATTAATATGTCCTGTGAGTGTCATAATTTCTTACCCCACTTTTCTCATTATGAGCTCCAGGAATTGCAACTATCTCTTTCTGATGTTAACTATAAATGTCCTTTTTGTATACGTTTTCTCTAAAAATTGGTATTTTCAGTATTGTTCATAAGAACCACATTTCTGTTGCTTCAAGTTTCTTCTTCATCTGTGAAGAGATTGTCCAACATTCTCTGCTATTTAGGAGGGGTTATATTGCATAACAGTCAAGTGTTCTTTTTTTTTTTCTAATGAGATTTTCCTGTTTCTTAATACTTTGCTTACCTTTTGGAAGGCAACTTTTCTATCGCGATGTGCCTTTGAATTTTGATATTGCATTTTCTATTCTATGTTAGAACACTTTCTAGCTTGATTTTGGAATCTCAAGTCTCTTCTTCGTCTGTGAGAAGATTGTCCAACATTCCCTGCTATATAGGAAGGCTGATATTGCATAACAGTACAGTATTCATTTTTTTTCTAATGAGTTCCGATTCTAAATACTTTGCTTAACTTCTGGAAGGCATTTTTCATGATTTTAACGTGCCTTAAACCAAATCAAGTCCAAAGTTACAAAGTCATGTTTATTTTCATGTAATTTTAATTAAAGCACAGTTACAACAACGAAGGTACAAAAACATATTCCAAGTACAAATTAATTCTTTTCTATAAATATTTGTTTTATGACAGTCAGATAATTGTAATCAAAAGTCACTTGTATATATAACAGAAACAAATATCAATGGCAGGCATGAAATGTATATACTAGATAGAAAATAACATGATAATCAAGACTTTAACATCTTGGAATAGCATCAAAGCAGATGACAGTCCAATGATTTAGTTTAACTCAGGCCATTATTCTTTTTCTTCTTTAATTTCTTTCCTTGGTGTTGGTTTGTCTGGAGTGCTTCAAGACGCAATGGTCGACGTATGGTGGCTGGATCATTTATAGGGTCGGTAACACAGCCGCTACTGGGACCCACTCTTGTTGTTGGTGTTTCAGACTGTGGTTCACTGAAACCACTCAAGGAAGATGGTGTTTGTAGTGAATGATGTTGAGGATTTGTGAGATTGCTTAATGAAGAAAGGCCTTCTTTTATTTGGCTGATACCTGCAAGAGAATCAAGAAAAAGAAATAAATTAGAATATTAAATTTTAATGCTTCCAAAACGAAATTCCTGCCTATCATCAGTATGGATAATCTAAACTTATTTATAAATGTGTGTGTGTGTGTGTGTGTGTGTGTGTGTGTGTGTGTGTGTGTGTGTGTGTCCATTACCTATAGACTCCGACACAGCTGAACTGATTTTCTTGAAAATTTACACAGTAGTACTATAAGCGTCTGTGATGTTCTTAGCTAGGTTTTGTGTTGAGGTACCCCCGATAAATATTGAAAATCAATAATTGAAAAAAATCGGGTTATAGAAGGAGTGGTCCGATTTTAATCAAATTTGATACACTCATAGACAAAGACATAAGAAACGATATTCAGAAGTTTCAAGATTGCAGTTTTTACAATAGTGCAGAAAATCGATTATATATATATAAAAGCTTTCATTACACCTGAGCAACGCCGGGCTATACTGCTAGTGATAGATAAAGAAAAACGCACTTCACCTCTCAGATGTCGTCAAATGGAATGGTTTCATTGGATTCATAGCTGCATCTACTGCAAAGAAGGTTGGTTCACTGTGTTGAGCCAAGAATTATTTCTATTCAGAATTGATTTTGCATATTTATAAATCTAGCATTTGTCCATGCATTGAATACTGTTGCCATATTTGGTCGGGTGCTCAACAAAATTCAAAGGAAGATCTGCAATGTAAATGATCTTGATTTGGCAGTTCATCTCCAGCAACTTTCTCACTGTCAGGATGTGGCTTCCCTCTGTCTTTTCTACAAATATTTTTCTGGCTTCTGCTTTGATGAGCTTATCTCCCTGGTGCTCCCTTTACACGGATTTACTCATGCTACTAGACTGGCAACAACGTCCCACCGTTTTACAGTGAAAATGGTCAAAATGTAACTTCCTCTTCTACTCTTCAGTTTCTTTTCTTTCCCTTCCCACCTTTGGAACTCCCTTCTGTACACTTGCTTCCTTGATAGCTACAATCTCCAAGAGTTTAAGTGCAGCATCAACTGGCATTTCTTATCCCCTTGATTCCCATCTTTCTCTTTTCCTTTCCTTGACGCTTCCATATCTCGCTCTTGTAACACCCCCGCCCCCGCCGTGCACCAGTGGCAGTTATGCCTTAGTTGGGGTGAATTTGATTGAAAAAGAAATTTCAATCTGAAGTTTTCATTACTTATACTTAGACATGAATGATTGTTCACATCTTTTTGAATATTGAATAATTCTGTTGAGAACAGTTTGTCATTTGATAACTGTTATGTCGCCAAGTGTAAATGAATAACTCAACAACAGAATCAGAATATAAGTTGCATTCCGCGGAAAGACGGTCAGTAGGTACAGAAGTGATTAGTAATATTTACAATAGAAAAGATACAAGTGTCCAATCTGTCGTAAGACGTGTGTATAACTGATTACTTCCGGTACGCCACCGGAAGTGTGACTAACTCTCGCACTGACTCTCAAGTGACTCTCTATGACTCTATACGACTCTGTACGACTCTCCCTGTAGAGAATCCACCATTGCTATATATAGCAATGGGAACAGTCCATTATGTAGTCAAATAGGGGTGGCGCCCTAACAATAATCCATATTGTAATTCCATATAAAATATGGAATTGAGTGTCTGGTCACTCATACTATCTGAGTATTTTAAGAAAGTTGCATAAATATCTAGGTGTCCACATGAAAGTTATAGAAAGGTAGTGATATCTAAGTATTGTTTCTCTTACGTATTTTTATATATATATATATATATATAATGAAAATACTACATCATAAAAATAATAATAAAAAACTTCAAATTCTCAAGGAAACTCTATTTCAAAAACAAGCAACCATAATTTAATAACATTTATTAGGAATATTAACATATTAAAGTACATATGACAAAAATTTAATGCCAGTTTCTTTTGTTTTTACAAATTTCCAGTCAGCTCTATTATATTAAAACACTTGTTTTGCAAAAAAATCCATAAATACAATGGATAAATTTTAAAATAACTACAACCATGCGTGTTCATGCATGTCTTTAAAAATCACAATCGCAACTGAATGACAATTTTATTGCAGTTACAATAAGTTTGTCTTTGTAATTCACCACTGAAGATGATCTTGGAAAAGATCGAAAGCAATTGATTTAAAAAAAAATACTATGGTGCATTCCTTGATGAATTTCATTTTAACATCAAGAAACTGATTTCAGAAATGGAAAGAATAAATATATAAATAACTAGACACAATATGTCAATATTATTCAGTTAAACATGGTTGAATGAAGAAATACTTCCTAAATATACATATATACATACACACACACACTCCCTCTCTCTCTCTCTCTCTCTCACTATATATATATATATATATATATATATAGGTGTGTGTGTGTGGTGAATTGATCTGAGGGTTAATACAGTGTATGGCAGAAATACTATAGTGGGTTGCTTATCTATTCCTTTTCTAGTAGTCGTGGGTGTCCGTTTGAGTTAAGGGTAATTGCATACTGTTGCAGGTTAACGGAATTTGGCCTTGTGGTAGATAGCCCACTATAAGTCATAAAATGATTATAAAATCAAGAAAAGCAATTTGAGTAGAAAAATAACATTTTTATATATACACATATCAATTAATGTTTTTATAATTACAGTAATACTTGAATATAAGTCCAATGGAGGTTAAAATGTTCATGGCAAATAATATGCTGAAAGAGAATCAATGCTTAGGAATGTGGGGAGCGTGTAAGTGAGGAATGTCTTTGAAGTAGTTGCTTCTTAGGTCGGTAAGTAGTTTTGAGACAGGGGAGAAGGAAAGAGGCAAGCGTAGTAGCCACTCGACTTAGGTCAAGGGGATATTGATTACACTCTTCTCCTCTGGGCCTGTCTATCTGCTGGGTCTGTCTGTATCTGCTTTATATCTGCTTTTTGGATCAAAGCAGCTCGTTTGGGATTTCACACTTGTATTTGATTCTGGGCTTCTCATTGGCTGATAAATAAAATTTGTGTAGGCTCGTGAAATGGAAATTTGATATTTGATTAATTTTTATTTTTCAACCGAAACATCTGCGCGAATCCAGCGGCGCATGGACGACTTTTGGTCATTTTCTTTTTTGTCATGAGAGAGCAAACATCCAGTCCATCGCTTTGCTCAGTCGGTATCACCACAATACCTTACACATATACCACCCAGAAATACCCACGACATAATGCTAAGACATTTGTGACAATGGTGTATATAAAAAAGAATAATTGAGAAGTATAAGTTATCAATGATATGTGTTGTGGTGCAGGGGATACGCGTTTTTTTGTTTTAAAAATCCTCTTATTTGAAACACCAAGATCAAAAATACACTCAGCAAAATAGATTATCAAAAAGAAAGTAAGCAGTTATTGATGATATTTTTTTTACAAGAGGTATTTGATATAATAGCAAGATTTGTTCTTTAGGAATCAGTACAAATTAACATCTTTTGTCTCAGTTTAGATAAAGTTTGTTTATAAAAAAAACAAGAAAATCAGAATATAAAAATTTTTATCTTCATAATAATGAAAGACTTTTTTTTTCATAGTTTATTAATATTTGAAAATATAACGAAGTCATATCAAACAGAAAAGTATGATAGATTAATTAACACCTTAAAATATATTATCAGGTATGTCCCAAAAATGTGAAAAAAAATTTTTAAATGAAAATTAGAAGAAATATTCAGTGGTTAAACATCTGCTTCATTTTTATTGTTTCATAACCTGTGAAATATATTTACGAGATTGAGATTTTAATAGATAATATGGCACAATTTTTTAAATAATTTACATAGAGATCGATCATATTATACTCAAGGATTTGATTTATTCTTGTTTTTAACTTTAGAAACATGATATTAGTCATAATAACCTTAAGTCATATTATTTACAAGAAAATATCATAATTAAAATTAATAAATATGTTTGAATAATATGATAATTGAAATTTTATTATATCCTGATATACATTTTTATTGGTTAATTTGCTAGGCTCATTTTATAAGAGTTTTTTACTGAATTATATTGAATAATTACAAAATTATGAACAAAATTGACCCTTTTAACTGTGTCTAGATATTTAAATGTTGTCCCATTCTTGATAGACTCTAGCATAGCTTAGATTTAAAATTTGGAATTTGGAGTCCATGATTAAATATTAAATATGATATCTGGTAATAATTCAAGAAACAATTCACCCTAATGAGCAGTGTTACTTGAATCTCTGAGTTACTCAAGAGACAAGTTACTTAAGCATTTATTAATTCTGAAAGTAAAACACTACGCCTCCTTGGCCTCACACTCTCAGTGGATCTCAAGTGAGATGACTATATTGAATCCATTTCTAAATCCGCTGCTAAGAAGGTTGGTTCACTGTACAGGGGCCAGGAAGTTTTTCCCCATCTGAGTCCATCCTGCACATATATAAATCTATCATTTACCCATGTATTGAATACTGTTTCCACATCTGGTCGGGTACCTCTGCTATTCACCTTGGGGTTCTTGATAAAATCCAACGGAAAATCTGTAATGTAATTGATACCGACTTGGCAGCTCAGTGTGACGTGGCTTCCCTGCGCCTCTTCTTCTCTTTCACGGCTTCTGCTCTAATGAACTTATATCACTGGTGTCCCCCAGGTATGAATTTACACATGCTACTAGATTAGCAACTACGTCCCACCCTTTTACAGTGAAACCGATAAAATTTAACTGCAATTTCTACTTTAACAGCTTCTTTTCTTGCACTTCCCATCTGTGGAATTTCCTTCCGTATACTTGCTTCCCCGACAGCTACAATCTCCAGGAGTTTAAATGTAAGCTCAATAGACATCTCTTATCTCACTAATTCACATCCATTCTCTCAAGCTCTTTTCTGCATCTACTCCACCCCCATTACACTGGTATTCTCATCCATCTATTACCCTCCTCCTGATATTTCTTATAACTAACCCCCTTTTCTCATCACTTTCCCTTATGTAACCCCCTGCACAACAGTGGCAGTAGAATGCCTAGCTTGGGGTGAAATGATAAAAAAAAAATGAAAAGAGTCACTCTTGTTATCTATTGAGCATTTCTTGACAAAAAGTTGACTGACTTTAAGGTATTGTAATTTATTGGGATGCTGAGTTCGAATTCCATTTGAATTCCTTGTATTCACTTATGCGCAAAATACCCTTGGGAAAGGTATTAATCCATTTCTTCCCTCCAGTTATGGGTTAAATAATAGAACAGATTGGGTTCTACTTGGCTAGCAACCAGTCTACTGCAGAAAGCAATGGCAACCTACTGTGGGATAATCTTCTGCCCAGTCAGTCATGTCTCTTTTGAGACATGATCACCCAAAGTGTGAATCACACATGGCACTTAACTGACTGAATTTATATTTGATAGGCGTCTATTTATTGTATTTTATACACACACACACACACACACACACACACACACACACACACTTAGATATAACCAGTAAAAAGAGGTACTGGTTGGACTAGCAGATGATAGATCAAAATATGCTAACTGCACAATCAAAATAAAAGAACTGAATATGTAGTGTCAACACTATGTTGTTGTGTTCTTGCTTCATTTTGGTTTAATTAGAAGATAACACAAACTTGAATTAATGATGTTTATTTCTGGTATAAAACTTTAGATTTTTGCATCAAGTTACAACCTTTAAATTTTGTGTGGATACAGGAGCCGACTAGCTAAATTCTCTTCACTGTGGGATGCTCGTAGTAAACGAGCCTATCCCTTCTGGACTCTAGTGGTCAACTGACTAGCATCTTTCCTTTTTCAAATCTCCTACACAAAACTACTGTCCTTAACTCCTACTTCTTACTCCTACTCCTACCAAATGAAACGGTTCCTTATTTTGCCACCCAATTTTGAGTACTTGGCGTCAGTGTGTCTACCTTTTTCTATTTTTAGAACACTCGCCATTTTATAAACCATAACAATGTCACAAAACAAAATACACGCCACTTATTTGCTACCTAGGTTTTGACCACACTGGTCTCCTCAGGCAAAATAGTAGCCAGTATGCCAAAATGTCTCCTTATATGCACAAAATCCAGTTTTTGTGTGAATAATATTTGTTTAAAATCTTTGTTTTCACACAGATCTTCAGATGTGAATTCACAAAAGCAGTAAATAAAATATAGAATTATAAAAAGTCAGTTTTGCAAAACATTACATGCTATAGAAAAAATAAACTTGAATAAGAGTTTTAGCAAATTTAAGTAAAAAATAATAAAGTCTGAAAATTGTATTTAAAACTAATGCTATTAGCATGTTCAATTTGTTATAATAATGACAGTTTATTCTTTAAGAAAAATCATGGCTTCCTTTTCCTTTAGTTTAAATGGAATAGAGGCCATATTATTTTGAAATCATCCAGCTTTTATAGATTCCTGATATTTAAAAATACGGAAATCTTAATTTTGTTTTTTGTATTTCTCTAGTCTTCAATAATTTAACCATTGTGAAAATAATTAAATGATGTTTTATAAATTATTATATTTTTTAATTGATATTCTCTGGTTTAATTATATCTTGATTAATATTTCATGTTATAACTCATTTTCTAGCAGTTAACTTATTAAGTTTTTCTTAGTCTACTTGCTGTGACATCTATTAGAAATACTCTAGACTGACTCTGAGAAACTTTTTTAGATTCACTTAAAGTTCTTTATTTAAGTGTCAAGACTAGTTCATTTGTGTCACCAGGGCTATATTATTTACTCCAAAACATTTTATGGCTTAATTATATTTTTAATTGATATTCTACGATTAAATTATATTTTTTAATTGATATGCTATGGTTAAACTATATATTAATTGATATTATATGGCAAAATTATATTTGTTATTGATATTCTCTGGTTCAATAATTTTTTAAATTGCTATTCTATGATTTAATCATATTTTTAATTGATATTGTATGGCCTAATTATATAGTTATAATTTATTCTCTGGTTTAATTACATTTTTAATTGATAATATCTAGTTTAATTATATTTTTTAATTGATATTTTATGATTAAATTATATTTTCAATTTATATTTTATTGTTTAATTATATTTTCAATTGATATTCTATGATTTAATGATATTTTTAATTGATATTTTATGGCTTAATTATGTTATGGTGCCCTCCTATCAGGAATGGACTCTTCCTCTTACTATATATGATTACCTGCATGACTTCCGGAAGGTAGTTAGAACTGCAGTTAAGTAGGCAGTTAAAACCAGCTATGATTCAGGCAATAAGCAGCATAAGTACAGTTTGGACTTACTTATTTCTGTTTACTTAATTATTAACACTTACTTTGTGTTGATGTTCTTGTGATACCAATACACTGTTTTGAACCTACCTTCTGTTTTCCATGTCTTACTTCCGACCAAGCCAGTCACTACAACTTTGCGTTGAAGTTTGCCACAACAATTCCACAATGAAGATTTGCACTAAGATTTGTCACAACCAATTGGCAGCAAAGTTCCACAACAAATAATATTTTTAATTGATATTATTGTTTAATTATATTTTTAATTTATATTCTACAGCTTAATTATAGTTTTAATTGATATTCTATGGTTTAATTATATTTTTAATTGATATTCTATGGTTTAATTATATTTTTAATTGATATTCTACGGCTTAATTATATTTTTAATTGATATTCTATGGTTTAATTATATTTTTAATTGATATTCTATGGTTTAATTATATTTTTAATTGATATTCTATGGTTTAATTATATTTTTAATTGATATTCTATAGTTTAATTATATTTTTAATTGATATTCTATGGTTTCGTTTCAAACTTCTTCCTTCATTGCTCTTCATTTTTGACAGTTGATTTTGCTTTCTTTCTCCAATTTCTTAGACTGACTTGTATTTTTAACACAAGAGCACAGAACAACAGTTTATTAAGATTTAATCTTATGATTTGGGATTTCTTTTAATGTTCTCTTTACAAAAATATCCCAGAAACTTTTCTTGTTTCCTATTTTTGCTTCAGTGTTTCTGTCACAATTATTATTTACCCATTAAAAAAGAAAAATGAAATCCCTGACTTAAGCATGAAATAGAATAATAAACCAACAACAGCATTATTTGTGAACATTGAAGATGAGGCTGATAGTCATGACATTCATTAATAAAGTACTGGGAATGGTCCTGTAGAGATTAAGTGAAAGCCTGGAGGAATATCGAAATGAAAAGATTTTGGAACCTTACAGATGATAGTATTGTTGAAACAACAAGAATAATAATAAGAGTGATTATCTCATGATGAGACTTGTTGTCACTTATTCTGTATAAGAAGGAATCATAATAAAAATAGTTAAGCAAAAATGAGGAGCTCAAAATGTCAATAACAGGTTGCGGACACTAAAACTAAAATCAAGCAGGTACGGAAATTTTAGTGCTAGGACACTATATGAATATTGCCCAAACCCACCTACAGAGATAGAATCTGTAACAATTTTATGGGACTTTACAATATACATAGACAAAACAATCAAAGCTAATTGTCTAGATATTGTAATCAAAGACATTAAAAACAGAAATGATTAAAAAACATGATAGAGTGAGCCAATATCTGCACTAGAAAATATGCAACTTTTATGGCAAGAAAACTGCAATAAATTATTATGAACATCACCCTGACTTGGTTAAAGAGATAGGACCTGTAACAATTCTATGGGACTTTAGAATACGCACAGACAGAACAATCAAAGCTAATCCTCCGGACATTGTGATCGAAGACATTAAAAACAGAATATGTATTCTATTGACATGGCAATTCCTACTGATTTAAAAAAAAAACTATTTCAAAGTAGAAATCTCAAAAATGTGGTATATAAAGACATCAATAACTTCATTTGTAGTTGGAGCACGCAGATTGATTGGAAAAGGTTCACATTGCAGAGATTTTTGGTAGCCCATGCCTTAAAGGAATTAAAAAAAATTGTGCTTATAAATATGGCACACACATTATGAAGGACTTTATCTTTGTAAATTGTGTGTTATTATTATATTTTTATTTTTACAAAAATGGTCAGTGGGAAATATCATGAAGCCATTTCTGACCTTTAGTCACTATTGTGATCCAGAAGAAAATGTGTCTACAACAGAAATCAAAGGAAACATTAACAAGGTCATAGTTAATTATTGAAGTTTGAATTTGCAAATCTTTGGAAGTTGAAGAAGGTCACAATCATACCAGCTCTCATTGGTGCACAAAACAGAGACATAGATAAGAAAAACTAGGATTGATTGCTCAGTGGAACTTCTACAGAAAGTATGCCTTTTAGGAATGTCAAGAATAATTTGGAAAGTGATGAACACTTCAAAAAAAGGTGAATTTTCCGGTGGTTAAATTGTTAACAGTTTAGAGTAAAAAATTGGAAAGGTAAGGTTTTAATACTAATTGAGTTCATCAAATTATATGCAACTACTCTTGGGGAAGATACTAATAAATTTCCTCCTCCAACTAAGGGTTAAATAGTAGGACTGGTATCGGAAAAAATTATTATCTCAAAACAAACTGTTAATGCAGTATTCACTCAGCATTGAATAGCCCATAAGAGTTTGATAAATCAGAAAAACAAATCAGTCAAACAATTTAAAAGAAATTTGCACAGTACCTAAGGCTGCTGGTTGTGGCCTACTATGCTATGCATTAATTATGAGATATTAAAATCTTGTCTGAGATCATACTGAAATAAAATGTATAGGTAAAAGTGTTGCAATAATTTGCTTACATTGAAAATAAGATGAAGAAAAGGAAGTTGCACTGAAACACAGGAAAAATGAAAGTGAAAGTAGTTTGAGTTTTGTTTAACAACATACCAATCTTTGTGGGTTATTTAATGCCCAAAAGGTAGGGTTTTAAGATATTTTTTTAATGTTTAGTCATAGTGAGAAGGTTGACTTAGTCAGATTTTGATAAAAAATTTTTTTATTATTATTTATTCATTTTTATTTTAGAAAACTGAAGATGTCTTCCAGTTTTGTATGCAAAAATGTATTGCTGGTAATAATTTTTTCCTTAAAAAATGTATTTTTGGTAATATTTTTTCTTCAAAAATGTATATATTTTGATAAAAGTTTATTTTTATACTTTCATAGTGTTTTGACCCCAGTTTGGGGATAAACTATTTGCCCATAGTTGGACCCCCCAACAGGTGCTACCACCCTAGGTCAAGGTGTACCTGGGAACAACAGTAATTAAATGGTGGTTCCATGCTCCTCACAACCTCCCAATCAGAGGCCTTGCTGCCAGATGTAGTTTATTGTCATACCCAGGACCAGAAAATGAAAGTAGATGAGCAGAACGAAAAACAAATGAGCAGACAAAGACTCTGCCAAGGCAATACCGACATCATCTTAGCAATTAGCACGAGATGATTATTAAAAATGAGAATAACTTCAATGAAACTGATGGCCTTTTTTCAGCTTTTGGATAATAAATATTAAATTTAAATTAGAACTAATAATATTTTCATGGAAAAAATAAGTAATTAAGAAAATGAAGAAATCTAGGGGAAGTAATTCAGTATTTGGCATGTGAAACATATGAAGAAATATTAATAAAAAACAAACAAAAAAATAACCCAGAAACTTTATCCCATACCAAATCAAACCCACAATCTAATCAGTTTGTGCCAATCATGAGGCCAATCATCCTTGAAAGTTTTATTGGAATCCATCCAGCAGGTCTTGAGATATCTTGAAAATGGACAGACGACAAGCAAACAAAAAACATGGCCAAATACATAACCTCTGCATTAAGGGGGAGGTAATTAATACAGTTGGTTTTTGTTTAGCAGCATAGCAAACTCTATGAGTTATTTAATACTGAAATCTAAATATTCTTTATGCAAAATACTAACCAATCAAGTCCAGGCTTAAGTAAAGTTAGAAATGTCTCGGAAAAATCTTCCATTTCATTGCCTTTTCTTTTTTTTTGACTTGTCAATATTTTTTTCTCTGTTCTCCTTCAAGAAATTAAAACAGAAACTTTAATAATTTTTATATTTTTAATTCTACTTTCACTTTTCTTTTACTCAAGTCCCATTGCGACTTTTATATCTTCATCATATATTCAATAATGAAAACAATTACATCAGTTTACTTTCAAACAGAGATTGGTACCAATAAAAATTAAATAAATATGTGATGCTTCTATTTTTCAAATTGAACTTGATCAACTATAGATTTTCATACAAGGTAGGTAAATGGAGTGAATTTGGATTGTGAGAAAAGAGTTAATTGTTGGTTATCAACCTCGGCGGGTCATTTATTGCCAACTAAATTTTTATTTTATTTTTTTTTATTTATTTATTGCTGGTAATACCTTTTTCTTTCAACAATTTATTGTTGTTTTTATATAAGTTTTGTGTCTAGTAATACTTTTTCTTTTTGAGAATCAAGATTCATTGGGATTTGTTTTTTAGGAGGGAGGGGACCTTTCCCAAGGGTACCAGTGCTTAAGTGAATGCAGGGTATTTAACTGGAATTCGAACTCGGCTCACCGATTTCTCTTTCCGAGTCGATATCCACTGCACCACAATGCACATCCGTCACTATACATTTACAGCACCTGGTATTGCCAAGCAATCACCCAGTACTGACCAGGCTCAATGTTGCTTAACTTTGGTGATTGAGTGAGAACCGGTGTATTCAACGTGATATGGCCATAAGCCGAAAAGAGTCAAACATGAGCAGTGCTTCTGAGCTTTGAAGTTTAGACAAGGTGGGGCTTGAATATGTAATGTGGTCAATCTCAACTTGGCAGCTCGGATACAATTAATTTCTCACTGGTGCAATGTGGCTTCCCTGTGTCTCTTCTACAAATACTTTCATGGTTTCTATTCTGATGCACTTAGCTCACTGGTGCCTCCTATATATGAATTTACTCGAGCCACAAGATTAGCAACTAGGTCCCACCCTTTTACTGTGAAACCAATAAAATGTAAACACAATTTCTACTCCAGTAGCTTCTTTTATTGCACTTTCCGCCTGTAGAATTCCCTTCCATTTACTTGCTTCCCCAACAACTACAATTTCCACGAATTTAAATGTAAAGTCAATAGTCATCTCCAATCTCACTAACCTGCATTCTCACTTTCATTCTCCTTTCTCTGTCCACTCTACTCTCATCACTATTTTCATCCTTCTCTTACCAACTTCCTGACACCCCCTATAACGTGTTACTTTTTCTCAGAACTTTCCTTCTATGTAACCACCTGCAAAACAGTGGCAGTGAAATCCTTGCTTGGGGCGATATGATTATAAAAAAAAAATACACAGTTGAGCCATCATGTCTTGAAAGTGGCATGACTGACTAGACAGAAGATTTTCTCACAGTAAGTTCCCATTTCTTTATACGGTAGGCTGGTTGCCAACCAAGGCTATAGAACCCAGTCTGTCTTGCTATTCAACCCATAGCTGGAGGAAGGAAGTAAATAATAATGATAATAATAATTGGAATTACAATGAGAATCACATGTTTTTTGAAGCTCCTGAAAATTTAACAATTTTCTTTTAAATACGTAAATAGAAAATTTTGCTATTTTTACTACTAATTTAATGTAAATATAAATTTTCTTTTTCTTCTTCTTATTATTTAAATCATCTGTTTATGTTTTACTGATCCTGATTAATCAGCTAGTTTTTTTATCTGTAGTAGAAAAAACTACCATGTTAGTTGAAGATAACGCTAAGTAGATTGAACAAGTTCAGTGAATAAATAACTGAATATAACAAATAGACAAACAAATGAACAAAGTTTGTATATATATATATATATATATATATATTTTTTTTTTTCTTTTAAGAAGGTCCTTTGTTGGAATATATTTTTGGCAAATGAGCAAGGTTATTTATGTATATACATTCACAAACATTATTTTGCATGAAAATTTATTGTTGATCATGTCCAAATTTTCAGATAGTTATTATTTTTTAATTTTTTTATTTTTTAATCATATCACCCCGAGCAAGGTGGTAACGCCACTGATGTGCAGGGGGCTACGTAAGAGGGAAAAGATTAGAAAAGAGAAAGCCGGAGACCACATCCTAAACAGGGAGGAAGGGATGAGCCTCTACACCTGTTCAATAGACGAGGGTGGAGTGTGAACTGGGCGATAGTTTAGTCTATCCACTCTAATTAAGTCTATCTACTCCAATTCCATTTTGATTGTCAGCGTACTCATTTTAAAAATGAATTGGTATAAAAAGAAAATGTAGAAACCTAATGGCTAAACTAAGTGTGCATAATAAAATCACCCAAGAAAATATTTAAGCTTGATGGTGAAAATTAAAATACAGTCAATAGATAAAAGGAAAGCCGAATAAAAGGCAAGTAAAAATAAGGTCTATATTAAGCGTTTCTTAAAAGGGCTAGATAAGAAAAAGATTAAAAAAATAATAAGTTGTGATCAGATTGATGGAAATAATGTGAGAAACCATGTAGAAGAAGAATAATAAGCCGTTCAATTGAGACCTCCTCATTCGTTCATGATTCCTGCTTTTTTAAAGGAAAGAATCCAGTTTCTTGCCCAGGGGTCACTTTATTTATTTTTTTTTTTTCTTTTTAGCACAAACACTTTATCGGCTTATGCTCTTCCGGCATAAGCTGCACATAGCCTGCTGAGCTATGGTTTTTCTGATTTTTCTCACCACATGAAAACTCAAACAAAACTCGTCCATTGGCAATTGACAAAAAGCTCTACTTGCAGGTGGTACATTTTGTAAGGACAAGTGAAACATACAAGTGATGGCTAACGTATACCATAAGATGTCAGTTGGTGCGGAAACCCACCTGCAGACATGTTTGCTAAAGAGGATAGTTTCTGCAGTGAACAAATGATTAAATAAAATCGGCTGCAATCTGGCTGGCTGACTGCAATCCGTAATTTGCTCTTGGGTTTTTTGAAGCTTTTCTGGAATTTACCAACTGCTGGTTACCGTATCTTAACTTTTGTGCCGTTTGATTCCATGTTTTCTCTTTCTTCCTATTATCAAGGTAATATTGAATCTTGAGGTTCGGATATAGTTTTGTACGATTTTTTTTTTCTTTTTTTGGTGCTGGGGCTGGGTTTTTCTCCTTTTTTTTATTCAGTGCTAAGTTACCCTTTTGTCGATTGTGTTTGCTTACAAGAGCCAATCACAGAGAAAGCAAACAACAGGGCTGACTGACATTGTGCATCAACATTTTGTTTGTGTATTCCCTTAACTTAATAGATAATATGAGAAATACAGGGGTAAAAGAAACAAGTATCCTATTATCTCTCTTTCTGTGGACCATATACCTTATTTTATTAGCAATAGTGTCTCTCCACAGCTTCCTCTCTTTTGTTGCTCTCCCACCAATACTTTATAACTCCTCTTTCTTTATAGTATCTGCTCCACAAAACATTTGCTCAGTTTTCTCTAGTAGATTCTCTCTTTCTATGGATCTCATCCCTTTATTTTATCAGTGATAACAGTTCTCCACAACTTCCTCTTCTGTGTTGCTCTTAAAAGTATTTTATAAATACTATTTCTTTTTCTGTTCTACAAAACATTTGCTCAGTTCTCTCTAGTAGATTCTCTCTTTCTATGGATCTCATCCCTTTATTTTATCAGTGATAACAGTTCTCCACAGCTTCCTCTTCTGTGTTGCTCTTAAAAATACTTTATAAATACTGTTTCTTTTTCTGGTATGTGTCTCTCCATCTATATGCTCAGATTTGTCAAATAGGTTCTCTTTCTCTCTATATTACCATATCCATTTTGAAAATGAGTGATCATGAGTCTCCGCAGCTTTCTGTTTTTCGTTGCTCTCAGCAGTTTTTTCTCTTTTATGATTCCACTCTGTCTTTGCATTATGTGCCCCACCATTAATTTGTCAAGTAGGTTCCCTCTGTGCTCATCCTTTCAGAACATGTGATCATATTCTCCACAGCTTCCTATTTTTTGTTGCTCTCAGCAAGTCTTTCACTTATCTGCTACCCCCCTGCAGTGTTTTAGAGCACTTGCTTCTCCATTTGGTTACTGGCTTTGTTTAGCTACTGATTATGCTAGATTATGAGCGTTCTCCCAGAAACTGTAACTAACATCTGCTCAGTATAGTTCTAGTATAAATCCTAAATCTACTGTATAGGTTTTGAAGAAACATCGATGTGCCTTAGCAAGTGACTGCAACTGGGAATAGTTAGCTACCCTAGTAGACTTTAAAGCAGTGATTCTCAACTGCTGTTGTCACAGCATACCTATGTATGTATACAGGGCCGTAGCTGATGCTAAAAAAAACACCGGGCAGAGAGAAAATTGCCCGGATTTATTAGTTGACAATGTGATAATGTCATCAGTGTCGTCCATTTCCAGAAACTATAATTTTTGCGGATGTTTTCAGTATAGAATGTGAACATGAACAAAAGCAGGAAATTTTATTATTTATTTATTAAAAAATGAAAAACTAATGCAAACATCCTCTAAGTGGGCTAATTACATACAAACTACAAGAAAACTGAATGAAGCAACCAAAATGTGCTTCTACAGAAGGATGCTGAGGCTACCGTGGACCAAACATATGAGCAAGAAAGAGGTTTTAAATAGGACAGGAATGAAAAGAAAACTGAAACTTAATATCAGGAAAAAAACAACTGAAGTTTCTAGAACATGTAACTGGGGAGCTGAGTTCAAATTCCAGTTGAATCCATTGTATTCACTTACACACAAATACCCTTGGGAAAGATATAAATCCGTCTCTTCCTTCTGGTTATGGGTTAAATAGCAGGACAGGTTGGGTTCTATAGACTTGGTCGGCAGCCAGTCTACTGCAGAAAGCAATGGCAACCTACTGTGGGATAATCTTCTGCCCAGTCAGTCATGTCTCTTTTGAGACATGATCGCCCAAGCGTGTATCACGTATGGCACTTAACTGACTGAATAAAGAAGGAGGGCTTGAAGAATCTGATGCTCATGGGACAAACAGAGGGAAGGAAAGTCATGGGAAAAATACATGTGACATACTTGATGGACTTAAACAGATAGATAGTGAAGCAGGGTTTGGGAGGGGTAACAAGAGAAGAGGTGTTGAGACCTACAAGGGATAGGAACACAGCATATAGAAGAAGTCGTAATTTAAGAAATTCATTGAATAAAGAAAATATCTCATTTTTTATTGACAATGATCAGTTGTCTTTTCTTAGATTTAAACTCTGACACAGAAATGGAGCCTTGAAGTAATTTTGAGTAGAAAATGAAAAAATTAAAATTAAGAGCTGCAAAAAGAAAAAAAAAGGATTAAAAGAAAAAGACAAAGATAAATGTAGTGAATATATTAATTAAAATAATTAACTTTGTTGACTGGTTGAATTTTACCTAACAAATGAAAAACAAAAAAGAAAAGTTTAACTGTGAATTAAATGAAAATAAAACCTGCTTCAACTTGATACAGAATGTAGATATGGGGTAATGAATTTGGAGTCTCATTAAGAAGAGATTTTTTAAAATGAGGGCAAATTTATTAATTGGCTACAATGAAGTACAAGTGTTGATTGTCATTATGTCTTACTAGGCTGTGATATTTGCACTGAGTGGTAATAGCAATAGCACAAATAATGATGTTAATGATGGCAAAGTGAGCTCATGATTTAGTCTATGGGCACTGAAGAATTTCTATGCCAAAAGTTTGCTTTAGGATTTCTTGACTAATTTGGTTGTTTTATTCAGTCAAATTGAAAAGAACGATATATTCCAATCCCAAGTCAGCTATAATGCTCAGATCTCCATAAATCTCTGTCTGTGTGTGTATGTGTGTGTGTGTGTGTGTTTGTGTGTCCATTACCTATAGACTCCGAAATAGCTGAACCGATTTTCTTGAAAATTTACACAGTTGTACTATAAATGTCTGCGAGTGTTTTTAGCTAGGTTTTGTGTCAAGGTACCCCTGATAAATATTGAAAATGGATAATCGAAAAAATCGGGTTATAGAAGGAGTGGTCCGATTTTAATCACATTTTATACACTCATAGACAAAGACATAAGAAACGATATTCAGAAGTTTCAAGGTTGCAGTTCTTACAATAGTGCAGAAAATCGATAATATATATATATATATATATATATAAAAGGCATGATGTTTGTGCGTATGTCTGTTTATCTGCCTGTATGTCTGTATTTTTCAGCCCTTTTATTTTAGTTTTTGCTTCGGGTTTGGCTCTAAGTAGGTATAACTGTAGTTCTTAGTCTCAGCCATGATACCATTTGCTCAGAGGACTTATTTAGCCTTCAAAATTCAGTTTATGATGAAAAAAAACTTATTTGATATCGATACCAGGAAATCAAAATTTGACTTCATCCATTAATTTTTCTTTCAGTCTACGGTTTTGCTTTAACTGGAAACAACTATTGCTTTTTAATCTTTCGTGCCAACATTCAAAGAGTCTGAGCTCCAGGACCATGGATTATTTTCAAAGCTTTCATTACACCTGAGCAACGCCGGGCTATACTGCTAGTATATATATATATATATATATCAGCACAAAAAGTTTTTCACTTTAACAGAGCAGGTTCATGCCAACTTTGAAGTTTTGAGAGGACACTGTTATTATGTTCTCACTCATCAGGGCTGGCTTGCATATACATAATTATTAATAAGCTATCTGTCAGATCTTAATTAGACCAGTAAACAGTTGTATTAAAAAGTGCTCAATACATATCTTAAGAAAAAATAAAAAATTGACTTGTAGAGCTTTTAACCATTGCAATTCAGAAGATCAGCCAATTACACTACTTTGGTTTCAAATTTTCGCTATCTTCATGTGTCATATATTAATTGATTAATCAATGCTTTTCTGAAATCATAACAGGAAGTTCAAAATAAGGGAATGTATATTATGATTATTATTATTCAGATGTTAAAACAATACAAAATTCATTATGAACAGAGATATTTTATAATACCTCTATTCATAATACATTGTGAACTGTTTTATTAACACCGGAATAATAATATTATACATGTGTGTACCCTCATGTGTATATTTAATAACTCACATAACTATTCTTTGTTCCTTACTGTTGAGCACATTTTTTTAGGGGTGACAGAATTTTATACTTTATTTCCGACTTGTCACTGGATTATGGAAGGTATAAATTAAAACTGCTCACTTAAAAGTATCTTGGTTCCTGGCAAAAAAAAAAAAAATTGACACTATTACACAAAATTAAAAATGTCTTAAGCAGGATAAAATGGAAGCTCTACTTGTTCAAAAATAACAAGGATTCCTCTATCCTGGATAAAACAGATTTTTATGGATTTAAATCTCAAATTCCACCACCTGATGGGCAATTATTAAAATTTGAGAATGACTTGTTTGCTCTAATTTACAAAATTAAATTCTGAAATACGACCATGAACTACAAAAAACAATGCAGATGAATATATCGAAGTTTGACTAATCCAATAAAATTATTATTAAATTGGACAAGACAAGCCAGCATTATCTTATTAATGCAGAGACGTAGCACAAGTTATTCACCATGAAATTAACAAAAACTACAAACAGGCAGTTAGTAACAGGGAAGCCAAAAATTACGAAGGATATTGAAATAGATGATAATCCCAATTCTGCATAAGCAACAGGCATTTATCACAAAGACCAGCAACACAATTTCCCTAACAACCCACAATATCGATTACTAAACCCTTTCAAAAACTACATAGGTAGAATTAGCAAAAATTATTCTTGAAAGAGCTTCCACATTCACTATGAATGGCTTAAACATTAACCAATGAAAGAACACAGCCAAGGTAATTGACTAGTTCACAAAAATCTAATCTAAATCTAAACTTATTTATAAATGGAACTTTGTCTGTGTGTGTGTGTGTGTGTGTGTGTGTCCATTACCTATAGACTCTGAAATGGCTGAACCGATTTTCTTGAAAATTTACACAGTTGTACTATAAGCATCTGCGAGTGATCTTAGCTAGGTTTTGTGTAGAGGTATCTCCGGTAAATATCGAAAATCAATAATAAAAAAAATCGGGTTATAGAAGGAGTGGTCCGATTTTAATCAAATTTGATACACTCATAGACAAAGACATAAGAAACGATATTCAGAAGTTTCAAGGTTGCAGTTCTCGATGAAAAAAACTAATTTGTTATCGATACCAGGAAATCAAAATTTGACTTACATCCATTCATTTTTCTTTCAGTCTACGGTTTCGTTTTAACTGGAAACAACTATTGCTTTTTAGTCTTTCGTGCCAATGTCCAAAGAGTCTGAGCTCCAGGACCATGGATTAGTTTTAAAACTTTCATTACACCCAAGCAACGCCGGGCTATACTGCTAATAACCTGCATAATTGAACAATTGCTGCCCTGATATACAAATATATATATATATATATATATATATATATACTAGGTGTGATTGGTAAATTGTCGCAATTATTTTATTATTTCAAATATTCTTTAGGCTGATTCTGAGCTCCAGGACCTTGGATTAGTTTTAAAACTTTCATTACACCCAAGCAATGCCGGGCTATACTGCTAGTATAAAATAGATTACACTTTCAATCAGTTTGATATTTATGATTTCTTTCTGTCAGTATCTGAAAAACTCCTAACTGCAGTTTTAAATTTGGTTAAAAATTAGTACCCCATCAGCAACCAAGACAGGCCCAAAAATCTATCTTATCTTATGATGAGTGCCTGTAGACTAAAAAAAAAAAACTCTGATTTCTGCAGTTCTATAGGAGCATATGATTCTGCAGAGGCCTGTGATTTGATTGAACTTTTTTGCTCTGGAATCTTAAGCACATCTTTGATTTATGTAATACCAGATTTTACAGAGATGACAGATTGATAATCCTCCATAAAACTAGTCCACAAAAAATGGACAGAGAAAAAAACGATCTAATCAAATTTTTCAAAGACCACGATCTTAATATTATCACCATCACTAACTCTAAAGTTGTAAATTTCTTCGATGTTACCTTTGATGGAGCAATGATCTGTACAAACCGTACACTAAGGATTCGCATAATTATAAATACATTAATAGAGAATCAAATCACCCCCATAGAATCATCAACAACCTACATAAATCCATCCAATTTCATTTAAGTACCAACTCTAGCAATAAAGAAGTTTTTGACAATTCCAAAATTAACTCTGGAACACTAACCATCAATGAAAGTTATACCACTACTAACCATGCGTATATCATACCTAATTTTGACGAAAATCGGATACTGAAAATTTAATTAAATTGTAAATAAAATGACGTCATTTGCGCTGGGTAATATATAACCATGGTTAGTGTTCTTGGATCTATCTATCTATCTATCTATCTATCTATCTATCTATCTCATCCTGTTCGTATCTATCTATCTATCTATCTATCTATCTATCTCAGTCTGTTTATATCTATCTATCTATCTATCTATCTATCTATCTATCTATCTCAGTCTGTTCATATCTATTTATCTATCATATTCAGTTAACCCTGAAAAACTAACCATCAATGAAAGTTACACCACTACTAACCATGCATATATCATACCTGATTTTGAAAATATCAAAAAAATATTAATTATAAATCTTTATTTGAAATATTTTACATGCAGGCACTTCAAACTTTGTACTTTGAGTTAACATTAATAGGAACTGAAAAACATATGATTTTTGAAGAAAATCAGGAACTGAAAATTGTAATTAGAATGGCATTGTTTGTGCTGGGTACTATATACCCATGGTTAGTGTTCTCGGGTTAAATATATTAATGCTTTAGCAAAAAAGTAAATTCAATACTGTTTAGAATACTCATAAATACTCATTTCCAAGTCGAGAGAAAATTTTTGCTAAGTCAAATAGTGGAATTTTTTTTTTAAAGCTAGATTTTTCTGAAGCATTGAAAATGAATATTCTGAGTTAACACTTATAGATATGCAAAAGGGAATGTGTAAGTTTAATTGACTTCTTTTTGGTATAAGAGTAGTGTCAGTTATATTTCATCAAGCTATAGATAGTATGCCAGCAGATTGTGATTTCACAGTGGCTTATTTGGATAATATATTAATTAAAAGTGTATCTAAGGAGCAAGTTATGTGATCTATGAGAGAATGGATTCAAACTCAGTGAGGAAAAGTGCAGATTGTTTTTGCCTAAAATTAAGTACCTAGGATAAATCAATGGCAAAAATGATGTCAAGTATATCCATGCAATGTGGTTCATCCAACAAGTGTTAATAGTTTACAAGTACTCCCGGAACAAGCAAACTATTTATTATCAAATTTATGTACCCAATATGCAGAATTTGAGAGCTTCACTGAACAATTTACTTAATAAAAGCATAAAGTAGAACGAGATAGAAGGTGTGTAAAGGCATAAAAAAAATAGAATTTTCAATAGTATACTACAATCCAAAAGTAGAAATTGTAGTGGTTTCAAGTGCTAGTGATTTTGGTGTAGGAGTGGTGATTTTACATATATATCATGACTGTAATTTTTTTAATTTTTTTATTAATTGTGTCACCCTAAGCAAGGCATTCCACTGCCACTATAGTGCAGGGGGTTACATAGAGGGATTGGGTATAGGAAATGTCAGAAGGAGGGTGATAGACAACTTAGGATGTACATAGGGAGAGAGTTGGAGAGAGTGGGTGTGAGTTAGTGTGTTAAAAGGTGTCTATTAATCTTACATTTAAACTCCTGGAGGTTGTAGCCGTTGGGGAAGCAAGCATGTGGTAGGGAATTCCACAGACGGGAAGTGCAAGGAAAGAAGCTGTTGGAGTAGAAATTGCGATTACATTTCATCGGTTTCACTGTAAAAGGGTGGGACCTAGTTGCCAATTTAGTCTCTCATGCAAATTCACATCTAGGGGGAACCAGTGATTTAAGTTCATCAGAGCAGAAGCCATGAAAGTATTTATAGAAGAGGCACAGGGAAGCCATGTCACGCCGGTGAGAGAGATACTACAGGCGGTCAGCCAAGTCGGTCATATAAAAGTCATTGCACATCAGTCAGTCAGTTAAGTGCCATGCGTGATACACGCTTGGGCGATCATGTCTCAAAAGAGACATGACTGACTGGGCAGAAGATTATCCCGCAGTAAGTTACCATTGCTTTCTGCGGTAGACTGGTTGCCAACCAAGGCTATAGAACCCAATCTGTCCTGCTATTTAACCCATAACTGGAGGGAAAAGACGGATTAATACCTTTCCCAAGAGTGTTTGCGCATAAGTGAAGGCAATGAATTCAGCTGGAATTTGAACTCGGTTCCCCGATTTCTCTTTCCCAGCCGATATCCACTGCGCCACAACGCACATCCTTTGCACATACTTTGCCTGCCTTTTTTTACTATCAGCCAAAAAAAGCTACAGCCAGGCATTAGCAATGATATTTTGCAGTAAGAAGAATTTCCCAAATTTATACATGGAAGAAGTTTGCATTTTCAGACAGACCACAGAAATCTATTATTAATTTCTGGTTTGAGAAAAAGAATTCCTATGCATGCAGCAAATAGATTACAATGCTTTGGTACCATCTTATTAAATTATAATTTGAGGATGAAATACTTCTTCTTCTATGTGCCTTGTCCCTTCAGGACGTAGGCGATCATGGCCTTCCACTTTTCCATATCCCTGGTGGCTCTGAGCACGCCTTCTCTTGTTACACCATGCATTCCTCGTTCCATCATCCACCTGATTAGGTCCGTCAAATATGTTATCCGTTGCTTTCCCCTGTCCTTTTTTCCCCTCTATCTGGCCTGTTAGTATCAGATTTTCCAAGCCCTCCTTTCTCATTGCATGTCCCAGGAACTTCAGCTGTCTCTTCCTGATGCTCAGTATTGATTTCCTTTTTGTTTCCATCATTTCCAAGACCTCATCATTGCTCACATGCTCAATCCATGATACTCGCAGCATCCTTTTGTAGAACCACATTTCAGTTGCTTCAAGTTTTTCCTTCATCTTTGATGGTATTGTCCAGCATTCACTGCCATATTGAAGGATGGACAGCATGTAGCAATCCAGTACTCTCTTCCTAGTTTCTAGTGAAATTGTCCTGTTTCTTAATACTCAACTTCTTGAATGCTTCCTTCACCATGCCAATTCGCCTTCGGATCTCTGTGTCACACTTTTCGTCTTCTGTTATAACACTTCCCAAGTATTTAAATTTTTGTACCTGCTTGATTTTGGTATCCCTGACCTGTATTTGGCATTTTGGGCTGCTCTTTTAAATGATGACCATGCATTTGGTTTTCGTGCAGTAATCATCTAAAATATTGCGACATGTGGTAGGTCTATCAACATTGTGGACACTGTCATTGCAGAAAATGAAAGAGAAATTAAAAATATATTGAATGTTTACTCGCTGTGTAATGGCGTACTGATGTTTGCACAAAGAATGGTAATACTGACTATATTACAAAAGTGAATATGAAATGGATTTCGAAGTGGACATCTGGAAATTTCAAGGACAAAATTTCATATAAGCTATGTATACTGAACTAAAATGGGTCAAAACATTGAAAAAGTAGTAAAAAAACTGCAGAGGTTTTGCTCTAGCAGCAAAATTTCATATTACAAAAATATAACCTCTTAAGTTCTCTTATCTCTTTATGCATCTCTGCTTTATTGGTCCTGCTCAGTCTCTCTACTTCTGCGCAGTTGTTGTTGAGCCATTCCTCTTTAGCCTGTCTGCATTTGTTCCTTATTTCTCTGTAAAGTTTCTTGTACTCTGCTCCATGTCTTGGCATTATGTTTTTACTCCTTTGCATCATGTGGAGAACCTCTTCGGTCATCCACTCGTTTTTTTCTTCAGCGTCTGATTTCCTTTGGGGCAATGTTGTTCGCTGAGGTCACCATCACTTCCTTTCGTGAGTCTCATTTTGAGTGCCCTTTTCCAATTTGTTCTTCATATTTCTTTCTCACGCTGTTATTGTATTCTTTCTGCAGGGTGAGATCATCCTCTAGCATGTTGTATTACAGCTTTGGTGATGTACTGGGATTCTCAGTCTCAGGAGTTTCACTCTTAGTTTGCAGATGACTGGGACATGGTCAGTTTTGCATTGGAATCTCTTGTTTATAGTTATGTAGTCTATTTGGTTCTTCGTGTTGCCTCCTGGGCTTCTCCATGTCCAAAGACGTTGTGGGTGTCCTTGAAACCAGGTGTTAGTAATTACCTGGTCATTGGCTGAGCACCATTGGACCCATTTTTCTCCTCGTTCATTGTGATCCCCTAGTCCAAAGTTGCCGGTCGTGTCTCCTTCCCTCTCTTTGGCATTCAAGTCCTCCATTATGATCCTAATTTCTTGGCTTTTGCACTGAGCCTTGGCACTGTCCAGTATGGAATAGAATGTTTCTATTTCATCCTCCAAACTTTGAGTTGTCGGCACATAAACTACTATGATAGCTATATTGAAGGGCCTTCCCCACAATTTAACCAAGGGATTCTCTCTCTGAAAGCTGACAGTATCCAAGAACGCATTTCTTTACTTCTTTGTTTAGTATTAAGCCGACCCCTTTTTCGTTGTTTTTGCCTCCTGCACAAATTATCCTGTGGGTGTTGCTACTGAGGTCTCCATTATTAGACTATCTGGTTTTGCAAATGCCTAGGATATTGATCTTCAGTCTGTCCATCTTTTGCTTGACATTCTCTAGTTGTCCACAGTTGTGAAGTGTCCTGACGTCCCATGTTCCAAAAGTAATTTTTTCTTTGATGCACAGTTGCAGGGTAATGGTCCAGAGACACCTGTTGCTCCTGTCACTCTTTCCCGGACGAGAGACAAATTTTGGAGTAAAATGTCCCCTTTATGCCGTTGGTGTTAACAGTCGCTGGATGATGGTCAGGTGGCACCTGTTGTCCATGCTGGTCCTTACCGAGCGAGGAATTGCTTCCTTGCGAAACAACCCCCTTCATGCTGTTGGCTTTCATATCTTTGTCATGTATAACCATGATTAAGTGTGGGATAGATAGTGGAGTGGTATCCCGTTGCCTTCTCCACAGTGATTTATTGAGACACCACCTCTAGTTAACTGGCCGTTGACTCCTTGAGAGTTCTTCCGCCCTTTGTAGGCTTAAAATTTTTCTTTTTTTAACCTACAGGGTTGCTAATGTCCCAGTTATAAAAAAAAATTATTAAGTATGTACTTAGTATAAGTATGATTGACTAATCCTGAATCCAAAAATAAAGTCACTCTGAAAGAAAATATATGTAATAAAATATACACAGCATGAATTAATCGTACATTTTGTTTAACTAGTCTAAATTATAAGAACCTGTCAGCAGTAGTTAAGATCAGCATTCGTTACCAGTAGTCAGAAGAATGAAATTGCGTTTTCGACATTTTGCAGAGTCATCTTTTGACTGGCTTTGGTTAACTCCAGGAGATCATTAATATACTGACATGGTACTAGGAGGAAGCATGTGTTTTTTTTTGGTAAAGGGAGTGGGACAGGAGACAAGAACACTATATTTTTTTTTTATATTACAGAAGGGAGAGACAAAAAACAAATAAAAAAAAATAAAAATAAAAAATTCATTTTAAATTCAGTGTTATCCTATTCTTACACAAACTTGAGACAAAAAATACAAAACTCATTCTGAAAGAAAATATATGTAATAAAATATACACAGCATGAATTAATCGAACATTTTTTTTTAACTAGTCTAAATTATAAGAACCTGTCAAAACAATCTAATTAGTCTAAAAGCTCTCACTGGAGTCAGTCTTTAGAGAATTTCTTATAGATGTCATGGCCAGCGTCTAAGCAAAATTTTATATTATAACCAATAGAAAACGTGTTATAACATCTAGTGTTACTAACATATTTATCACACAGTTCAACGTTAATTTCAACGTCCAGAAGTGAATAAATGATTATTTCACATGAGAAAAATTTGGTTTCATATTGTTATCAGATATAATAACATTAAATTTAAATATTCCACATATTCATTTACACAGTTCAATGTCAATTTGGCAGAATCCAAAAGTGGATTTATTTATTAAAAATTTAGTCTGGTAACTTTATCAGATGTTACAAATATATCATTACATATTTACACCATTTGATTGAAAAAGACCTCCAATCCATATTGGACTGGGATAAGAAATGGCTAGTAAATTTTAATGCTTCTAAAATGAAGCTACTCTCAATTAACCATCATCGACAATCTCACCTACCTCCCATTAGCATGGACCAGGCTTGCCTCCCAGAGAGTAAAACACTGCGCCTCCTTGGTCTCACACTTTCAGCGGACCTCAAATGGAATGACTATATCGAATCCATTGCTAAATCCGCTGCTATGAAAGTCGGTTCTCTGTGTAGGGCCCGGAAGTTTTTTCCGTCTAAATCTATCCTGCACATTTATAAATCTACCATCCGCCCGTGCATTGAATACTGTTGCCATATCTGGTCAGGTGCCTCTGCTGTTCTCCTCGGGCTTCTCGATAAGGTTCAGAGGAGGGTCTGTAATGTGATAGACCGCCTGCAGTCTCTCTCCCACCGGCGCGATGTGGCTTCCCTGTGTCTCTTCTATAAATACTTTTACAGCTTCTGCTCCAATGAACTTAGATCACTAGTGCCCACTAAATACGAATTTGAACGAGATACTAGATTAGCATCTAGATCCCACCCTTTTACAGTGAAACCGATAAAATGCAACCGTAACTTCTACTCCAACAGTTTCTTTCCTCGCACTTCCCGGCTGTGGAATTCTCTTCCAAATCATTGCTTCCCCGACAGCTACAATCTCCAGGAGTTTAAATGTAAGGTCAATAGACACCTCCTAACACACTAACCTGCTCCCATTCTATCAAGCACTCTTCCCATCTGCCCAACCCTCATCCTCGCTATCCTTACTCATCTGTCACCTTCCTCCTGACATTCCCTATGTCTAACCACTCCTTCTCTTTACCTTCCCCTATGTAGCCCCATGCACAATAGTGGCAGTGGAATGCCTTGCTTGGGGTGAGATGATTAAAAAAAAAAAAAAAAATTTACATTGTTCAGATTTTCTTCAGGTGATATATTTGGAATTTTGAACCAAACTCCTTATTTAGTCCACAGGTGTATATTTGAATTCCACATTTCATGCCTTTTTTCCCATTAATTCTCCCTTTTATTTAAGAATTAAATAACAAGGTACACTGGGCTTTCTATCCTTGAGAGAGTATCAGTTCAATAGAAAGAACATTCTAAATTTCAAACCACGGAGAAGACAATAGAGAACTACTTCAATATCTTTCCCAATAAGTCATAGCAATTTATATAAAATACAGAAGAGAGAGAGAGAGAGAGAGAGAGAGAGAACCATGATTGCCTACATTCCGAAAGGGCATAAAAATTTTATATATATATATATATATATATATATATATATATATATATAAGTATTTATTTTATATATTAATTATTTAAACATGCATATCAACAGTTCATTTCTTATATCTAGATAGTGAAATTTTTTCAGCCAATATTCATTGTCTTTAATGGAGTAGGTATGATGTGAGCCAGCTCTGCAGTCATAACCAAATTGATACTGTTAAAGGTGCATATATATATATATATATTTCATTTGGAAATGAGTTATTTCTGCAACCTAGGTTTCAAATTTTGGTATTTTCCGGCGATTTATGATAACTGATTTTCCAAAGTTTTTCAAATGTACAACAGGGATTTTTATAAATACATAACTAGAATTTTTAAAAAACTGAAAATTTTCAAAATTAGGGAGGGGTTGCTTAAGGAACTTAAAACTCTTTCATCCATGTTTTTATGGACCTAATATGTACTAGCAGGATAGCCCGGCGTTACTCGGGTGTAATAAAAGCTCTAAAACTACTCCATGGTCCTGGAACTCAGACTCTTTGGATGTTGGCACAAAAGACTAAAAAGCAATAGTCGTTTCCAGTTAAAGCAAAACCATAGACTGAAAGAAAAATGAATGGATATAAGACAAATTTTGATTTCCTGGTATCAAATAAGTTTTTTTCGTCATAAACTGAATTTTGAAGGCTAAATTAATCCTCTGAGTAAATGGTATCATGGCTGAGACTAAGAACTACAATTATACCTACTTAGAGCCAAACCCGAAGCAAAAACTAAAATAAAAGGGCTGAAAAAAATACAGACATACAGGCAGATAAACAGACACACACACAAACATCTTGCCTTTTATATATATATATATTATCGATTTTCTGCACTATTGTAAAAACTGCAACCTTGAAACTTCTGAATATCATTTCTTATGTCTTTGTCTATGAGTGTATCAAATTTGATTAAAATTGGACCACTCCTTCTATAACCCGATTTTTTCGATTATCGATTTTTGATATTTATCGGAGGTACCTCGACACAAAAGCTAGGTTAGAACACATGCAGATGCTTATAGTACAACTGTGTAAATTTTCAAGAAAATTGGTTCAGCCGTTTTGGAGTCTTTTGGTAACGGACACATACACACACACATACACACACACACACACACACACAGACAAAGTTCTATTTATAAATAAGTTTAGATTTAGATTTATAGGTGTGATTACAACTCGACATTATTTCTGATCTTTCATTTAATTATATTTTTTGTTTGTTACCAGAACAAAAAATCATGATTCTGGAACACCAGTCTATGAGAGCTGATGAAGAGTTGTTTTTTAAGATGTACAGGTTTCATTTATTTAAATCCATCATTAATCATTGATCTATGAAAACAGTTGTCAATAGCTGATCACACAGAGTCGAAATTAAATCTATGAAGAGTGGAGTGTATAGATAGTCTCCCCTAGACAAGAACAGGGTAAGTTATTTATATTAAGTTTGTGGGACTACTTACGTATTGACTGTTATGATATACGACTTTGCAATTACTAAATAAAATCCACATTTCTAATGAAATTTATGAAAATATGATATTTTATGTATGAATACATTTGAAATTTATTACCATATGGAAATTTAATGATTGAAATTTATGAGGAACCAAATTGATGACAATTATAAATGGTTTTTATGTCTTAAATTGATAACTGTGATAAAACTCTTTCTTCTGCCATAACCTTTCCAAGGATGATAATGATATTAGTGATAATAATTAATATAAACCATTATAATGTGAATGATTTCTTCTATGTGCCTTGTCCTTTCAGGACTTTCCACATCTCTCTATCTCTGGTGGCTCTTAGCATGCTTTCTCTTGTTATACCATGTAACACTCGCTCAGTTATCCACCTGATCAGGTCCTTCAAATATGTTATTTGCTGCTTTCCCCTGTCTCTTTTTCCCTTTATCTGGCCTGCTAGTATCAGGTTCTCCAACACCTCCTTCCTCATTGTATGTTCCAGGAACTTTAGCTGTCTCTTCCTGATGCTCATTATTAATTTCCTTTTCGTTTCCGTCCTTTCCAAAACCTCATCATTGCTCACATGCTTGATCCATGATATTCGCAGCATCCTTCTGTAGAACCACATTTCAGTTGCTTCAAGTGTTTTTTCTTCATCTTTGATTATAATGTCCAGCATTCACTGCCATATTGAAGAACTGACATCACATAGCAATCCAGTACTCTCTTCTTTGTTTCTAGCAAAATTGTCCTGTTTTTTAATACTTTACCCAACTTCTGGAATGCTTCCTTTGCCATGCCAATCACCTTCGGATCTCTGTGTCGCACTTTCCATCTTCTGTTAGAACACTTTCCAGGTATCTAAATTTTTGTAGCTGCTTGATTCTAGTATCCCCGACCTGTATTTAGCATTTTGGGCTGCCCTTTTTGCTAATGACAATGCATTCGGTTTTCTTGCAGTTTCTTTCTTGTCACTCTCTTCAGCTACCTTCTGTAGGAGGTCTTGTTTTTTCTTTCCGTGTCTGCTATCAGCACTGTATAGACTTTTATATAGATTCTGACTTTTTTTAATGATAATTCTTCTAACAAAAGAAACAATAATCATACTGATTTTTTTTTCTGGAGTTGTATAAAAAAAGTAATAATGGCTGGGCATTTCTATCCAAGTATGCTTGTCTGCTAGAGTGGTTAGCAATCCTGATTGCAGATGCTTGCTCAGGCACATTTGTGTTTCTTCAACACCATTTTAACTTTTATAAATTTAATAAGAAAAAACTTTTACATTTTAAGAAATGTCATATGAACATTTTTTCTTTAGGAAAATCAGTTTACAATAAATTTACATATCAAACTGGATTCCCTTTAAACATTTTAGATCTCAGCAGTGACTTTCAGGCCTTTTTGAAAGAGGCATGATGCCCCTCTCACTGGAGATGACACCAAGGACCATGACAGAGGAATGAAACTTTGTCTGCTTCATGACAGGACCTCCTTGATGTCTTTGCAGATCCAATTGTACTTCTGCATGTTGCTCATCTGGTCCTGGATGAAATTCTTTTCATCAGAGAAGAACCTCAGCACTCTTTCAAAAGGGCATGACATTACATTAGGATGTACTCACTGATAATGAAATTGCAGCAAGCAATGATTGCCACTTCCTTAAGAGACACAGCACATAGAGAAGGAAGTCAACCTACCATAAATTTAAGAAAAATTCTTTTTTAAAAATGGACTGCCTCCTTAAGATAAGGCTGCAAAAACATTGCAAGGCCATAACACAAATTTTCTAAGCCGACCAAAGCTGAAAAAGTGTGACTAGCACTTGGGACACTGTGCGGAGTGATGACACAAATGGTTGCCATGTGACCACATGAGTTTATATCGACCAATGAGAGATAAGCACCTTTTCTACCCTTACATTAGGATGTATTCATGATCCCTACTTCCTTAAGTGACACAGCACATGGAGAAGGAAGTCAACCTACCATAAATTTAAGAAAAATTCTTTTTTAAAAATGGACTGCCTCCTTAAGATAAGGCTGCAAAAACATTGCAAGGCCATAACACAAATTTTCTAAGCCGACCAAAGCTGAAAAAGTGTGACTAGCACTTGGGACACTGTGCGGAGTGATGACACAAATGGTTGCCATGTGACCACATGACTTTATATCAACCAATGAAAGATAAGCACCTTTTCTACCCTTACATTAGGATGTATTCATGATCCCTACTTCCTTAAGTGACACAGCACATGGAGAAGGAAGTCAACCTACCATAAATTTAAGAAAAATTCTTTTTTAAAAATGGACTGCCTCCTTAAGATAAGGCTGCAAAAACATTGCAAGGCCATAACACAAATTTTCTAAGCTGACCAAAGCTGAAAAAGTGTGACTAGCACTTGGGACACTGTGCGGAGTGATGACACAAATGGTTGCCATGTGACCACATGAGTTTATATCGACCAATGAGAGATAAGCACCTTTTCTACCCTTACATTAGGATGTATTCATGATCCCTACTTCCTTAAGTGACACAGCACATGGAGAAGGAAGTCAACCTACCATAAATTTAAGAAAAATTCTTTTTTAAAAATGGACTGCCCCCTTAAGATAAGGCTGCAAAAACATTGCAAGGCCATAACACAAATTTTCTAAGCCGACCAAAGATGAAAAAGTGTGACTAGCACTTGGGACACTGTGCGGAGTGATGACACAAATGGTTGCCATGTGACCACATGACTTTATATCGACCAATGAAAGATAAGCACCTTTTCTACCCTTACATTAGGATGTATTCATGATCCCTACTTCCTTAAGTGACACAGCACATGGAGAAGGAAGTCAACCTACCATAAATTTAAGAAAAATTCTTTTTTAAAAATGGACTGCCTCCTTAAGATAAGGCTGCAAAAACATTGCAAGGCCATAACACAAATTTTCTAAGCCGACCAAAGATGAAAAAGTGTGACTAGCACTTGGGACACTGTGCGGAGTGATGACACAAATGGTTGCCATGTGACCACATGACTTTATATCAACCAATGAAAGATAAGCACCTTTTCTACCCTTACATTAGGATGTATTAATGGTCCCTACTTCCTTAAGTGACACAGCACATGGAGAAGGAAGTCAACCTACCATAAATTTAAGAAAAATTCTTTTTTAAAAATGGACTGCCTCCTTAAGATAAGGCTGCAAAAACATTGCAAGGCCATAACACAAATTTTCTAAGCCGACCAAAGCTGAAAAAGTGTGACTAGCACTTGGGACACTGTGCGGAGTGATGACACAAATGGTTGCCATGTGACCACATGAGTTTATATCGACCAATGAGAGATAAGCACCTTTTCTACCCTTACATTAGGATGTATTCATGATCCCTACTTCCTTAAGTGACACAGCACATAGAGAAGGAAGTCAACCTACCATAAATTTAAGAAAAATTCTTTTTTAAAAATGGAAGTCAGCCTGCCATGCTAGTTAATCCATAGCTGTAATGAGAAAAAAATGGATTATTGCTTTTCCTGAGAGCGTCGTGCAAAAGTGAATATAATACATTAAGCTGAAATTTGAGCTTTTGATTGAACTTTCTTGGCTGTTAACCTCTATGCTGCTCATGCATCTTTTTATGCTAATGTAATTCAAATGAGAGAATTTCTTTACATCTTAATGCCCACCATGCCAAGTGGCTAGAAAACTCTACCACTGATTCTGCTGGTATTCATGCCACAAACTTTGCTATTTCCCAATCTCTTACACAAGTGGTGAATTTCCCCACATGCTTCCCCAGTATCCCTTTACGACACCCTTCCCTACTAGATCTATGCTTCATCTCTCTCCCTGACATTTGCCAAGCCTTGTAGCTTTGCCCATCTCGGTAACTCTGATCATACTCTTATTTCTATGAATCTTTCACTCCCCCAGGAGCCTCCTACTAACAGAATTTCCTACTTCTACCAAAGTGCAGACTGGGATGTTTTACGCAATTTTCTATGTGATGTTCCTTGGGAAAGAAAGTGTTCAGTCTCACCGTTGAGGACTGCACCACTGAGGTCTCTTCCTGGGTGAAAGCTGGCATTGACGCTTTCATACCGATCAGGAAGTTCTGTCCCAAACTTCATTCTTCCCTCTGGTTCTATTCTGCCTGCTCAGCCGCCATTGCCCACAGGAACCACTACTTCCAACTATTTTGGAGACACCATAATAAGCGTCTATTTGCCTCTTTTTTGTAATGAGTGTAAGAGAATCTTGAATGAGGCTAAGTTGCTGTTTGCTGGTGGCTCTGCAAATGTGTACTGAATAGCAGCTAACTCTCCATCCCTCCCTTAATCAATAAATTTGAGTTCTTCACAGCATCTGTGGATGAGGCTGAGTGCTTTGCTTGCAAATTTTTTTCCAAATCCACATTTGATATGTCTGGAGTATCCACACCAACTTCCCCCTTAGAACTGAGGCTCAACTGAGAGATAATCACATAACCTTCTCCCTGGTATCTAAAATAATTTCAAAACTCAACCCCCATAAGGCGAGTGGAGGTGACAGAATCCTGGTCATTGTCTTGAAGAAATGTACTCCTGAACTCTCCTCTGTTCTCTGTATAATTACTACCTTCCTGTTTTCCTGTCTGCTGGAAGTTCTCTTCTGTGGTTTCTGTATTTAAAAGCTCAGAGGAACCCTCGGACCCATCAAATTATTGCCCTATCAGCCTCCTACCAATTTTTGGAAAAGTGTTTTAGGCTATTATCAATGCTGAAATAGTTCAGCATCTTACTGTCCATAAACTATTCTTAAACAGAGAATATTGCTTCCACTTTGCCAGGTATACTGCCATTATGCTCATGACCATCACTGATTACATAACCTTTGATAAATCCAGCAAAGCTCAAGCTGTTGCCCTGGATAACTCTAAAGCAAGATACGGGATTATGGTATCACTGGATGATTGCTTGGTTTGATCTTATCAAATTGCTTAATGAAGATCGTCTTGAATGGGCATGCTTCCTCATCTTACAACACAAATGCTGGCATTCCCCAAGGTTCTATCCTCGGCCCAACACTCTTTCTAATCTTCATACATGATCTCTCTGACATGATCAAATTCCAAGTAGGCATCTACACAGATGACACCACCATTAACTCTTGCATCAGTAAGAAATCTGGTGAGGTGGACAAACATAACCTCGCTGCTGATCTTGAGAAGGACCTCAACTTTGTGGTAAACTGGAGTAAGAAATGGCTTGTAAATTTCAATGCTTCTAAAACAAAGCTGCTATCTGTCAACCATCACAGGCAGTCTCTTCTTTTCCCCATAAGTGAGTCTCTTTAAAAGCAATATACTGCGCCTCCTTGGCCTCACTCTATCTTTCAACCTCAAGTGGAATCATTACATTGAATCAATAGCTAAATCCACTGGCAGGAAGGTTGGGTCGCTATGTCAAGCCAGGAAGATTTTTTTGCCTGAATCCATCTTGCACATATACAAATCAACCATCTGACTATGCGTAGAATACTGTTGTCATATCTGGTCAGGTGCCCTGCTGTTCCTCTCAGGGTTCTCGGCAGGCTCCAAAGTAAAATCTGTAATGTGATCGTTCCATACCTGGCAGCTCAATTCCAGCCACTTTCTCACCAGCGGGACGTAGCTTCCCTCTGTCTCTACTACAAATATTTTCATGGCTTCTGCTCTGATGAACTTAGGTCACTGGTGCCCTCTGCAAAAGAATTTACTCAAGCAAACAGACTGGCAACAAGGTCCCACCCTTTTACAGTTAAATTTACCAAATGCAGCAAACAATTCTACTCCAACATCTTTTCTTGTACTTCCCATCTGTGGAACCCCCTTCTGTGTACTTGCTTTCCTGATAGGAATTTAAAGGCAATGTCAATTCCCATTTCTTATCCACTTGACTCCAGTCCTTCCCTCATCTTTTCTGCATCACCCTGTGTATCTTGTTCTTTTCCTTTTTTCACTCTACCTTCACAACTGTCATCACACCTGTATTCCAATCCTTCTCTTGCCCTTTCTCTGATATCCCCTGTAACTGGTTTGTCTTTCTCTTCACCCTCCTCCTGCCTAAACTTTTAAACTCATCAGTGGTAGCATCACCTTGCTTGGGGTTAAATGATTAAAAAAAAAAATCTATTTTTCAACTCCAGTGATAATCTTTTTCTAAATTGCCAGGAAGAGGAAGTCAAATGTTTAAATACTGATCAAAGATTGATTCTAATTTTACTCCCAAGGCCAGACTCAAAAGGTTGCATGGTTTTCTGGAACTTCCAAATAATACTGCATGCTGGGATAGTATCCACAAATATATAGTCTCTTGATAACTGGTCACTAGCAATGCACTGCAGAGAATGAAAGCTTAAAAAGAATCCATTAAAGATTTGCATATATTATTATCTTTTTTTTCTTTTTATTTTCTGGAGCTAAAAATTTAAATCTTTTATTTTCCAAAGCTAAAAATTTCTTTAAATCAATTCACCCCAAGCAAATTAGGACTGTCACTAGTATGCAGGGGGTTACGGAGAGTGAAACTTAGAGAAAAAAAACTAATTATGGGGAAAATTGAAGAAAAGACAAAAGATGGAATTTTAGAAGATTATAAATTTTTGAAGATTGTAATTATCAGGGAAGCAAATAAGCAGAAGGGCGTTCCACATGTAGATTGTGCAAGAAAAGAAACAGTTGGAATAGAAGTTATTCTTACATTTAACTATTTTAACATTAAAATGATGGGACCTAAATGCCAATCTAGTAGCACACTTATATTCATGTAGTCAGGGCATCACATAAAAAAGCTTGTTAAAGCAGTTGCTAGGAAAATATTTGTAGCAAAGGCAGAAGGATGCCCTGCCACATCAGTGAGAAAGTGACTGAAGGCGAGATGCCAGGTCAGGACTGATAACATTGCAGATCTTTCTATGGATTTTGTCGAGAACCTTGAGATGAATAACAGGAGCACCCGACCAAATATGTCAGCAGTACTCAAGGCACAGACAATTATGATAAAAGAAACAAATTTGGGATAGATATAGTTTTTTTTTATGCATCTCACTATGACAAATTAAAAAAATAATTGTACGTATGTGGAATAGTTAGGACTTCATAGAAAAATTATGGTATTTTGGGGACTGTAGTAAAGAATGGTATACAAGAAAATGGCATTGTATTAAGTGGAACATTATTGGATGACTAATAGGTCCCGAAAAGGCCAACTACAAGTTGGTAACACAAAAATCAGACAGGTACAGAAATTTGCATACCTGGGAAACAATCTGACCGAAGATGGAAAGTGTAACACTGAGATCTAAAGGTGGTCTGGCATTGCCAAAGATGTATTTCAAAGGCAAAGCAGTGTATTCGTAGACAGGAAGATTTCATTGGAGACAAAGAAAAAGTAGTGGATTGTTATGCGATATTTGTCCTCCTATATGGCTGATCTCTTCAAAGATAAAGGAGAGACTCTAAACAACAGAAATGTGGTTCTACAGAAGAATGCTGAATATACTATGGACCAAACAGGTGAGCAATGACAATGTTTTGGAGAGAATACAAACAAAAAAAATCTTGTCATCAAGAAGAGACAGCTGAGGTTTTCGGGACACATAATGAGGAAGGAGGGTTTGGAGAACCTAATACTCACAGGCTGGATAGAGAAAAAAAGAGACACAGAAAAGCAGTGCAAGACCTTACTTGATGGATTTGAGCAGGTGGATGGTGAAGCAGGGTTAGGGAGAGATACCAAGAGGAAAGATATTAAGAGTGACAATGGATAGTATTACGAACCTGTTTGGGTTAGCAACACATAAAAATACAATTTTAGTTGGAATAATGCTGAAAGGAGTGAATTAAACTATAATGCAAGATAACTTTATACAGAAAGGAAATTTATTATAACACACAAAAATATTCAGCAAACACACAGGAATAAGGTGACAGAACTATAATATAAAGAAACACTAGAACGGGTTCAACTTTGTACTAGTTTCACACAATATTCACTGGGAAATAAGAGGTGAGTCTAACGAGGAAGATATTTAGAGGAACTTTAGGTGGAATAGAAAAAGGTCATTCAACTTGGCAAAAGATTATATATATATATATATATATATATATATATAATTGGAGTAGATAGATCTATCTATAGCCCGGTTCACACTCCACCCACGTCTATTGAACAGGTTAAGAGGCTCATCCCTTGTTCCCTGTTTAGGATGTGGTTTCTGGCTTTCTCTTTTCCAATCTTTTCATTATTACGTAGCCCCCTGACATCAGTGGTGTTACCACCTTGCTCGGGGTAATATGATTAAAAAAATATATATATATAACTATACACAGCCAGGGTTTGGTCAGAGTGATTAAGAAAACAATCTTTACCTTTCATGGCAGCATATGGTGTATTCACTGGATGTTGAGGAAGGTCTTTGTGTGGAGAATTTCAGTTGGTAGCTTGATGGAAAATTCTTTCGACGTCTTGAATGAATAGCTGGAGAGAGGTTACTCTGCTATTTTCTACTATTTCTTCTCTTTTATATAGAAACAGGTGTCTATTTTTATTGGTCCTCTCTTTCTCTGGTCTTTTCCTTCTTTTTGCTGTAACCATAGTTACCAGGCTATTTAATCTCTTTTTGGGAAGAGGAGAACCTGACCCAGTGACCTAATTCATCCTACTCTCCTTTCTGGAGTGGTAGAACCCTGACCAAATGACCAGTTACTACTACTTTTACTAAGGTGACTATTTTAGTCATGACCCCAGGCTTTTGAGGTGAAAAAACACTTCTAACTTCCTCGTTACAATCGGGATAAGTGGAGGAACATGATCGCCTACATCCTGAAAGGATATGACACATAAAGAAGAAGGTCAATGACTGAAACTAGCCAGGTGAAACTGCGGCTATATATAAACGACTGCCTAATTAGCATAGCTAAGCCATCCTCTTTATGTGTCATATGCCTTAAGGAGGTAGACATTCATGACCCTTCACATTTTCTTGTTCTGTCATTCATTTGCACAAGCTTATCAAGTATATTATGTGCTGCTTTCCTCTGTCCCTCACTTTGATCTGTGAGTATCAGATTTTCTAAGCCCTCCTTCCAAAAATTAGTGATTATATAAAAAAATTCACACTTCCTACCATCAATAGAACAACTGACAATCACCTCCATCTTCCCCAACTTTATTCTTCTGCCATATCTGATATATAATTATTTACATTGTTCAGACTGTTCTCATCTTTATTGCCATATTCATAACATTTCAGCTGTTGTACACTCTGGCCTTCTTCAGGTGCTTAGAATTTCAAAGCAAACCCTTTATTTTGACCACTGTGGTATATCATTCTTGTTCCATGTACCATGCCACTTTCGGATGTTGTGTAGCTATCTCTCTTTAACTCAACTCTCTTAGTTATTTGTTCACCACTGTTGAATATGATAATAAAGATAAGGACAACAGTCCAAACAATGTAAAAAAAAAGTATATAAAAAATATTGATATAAAATATTCATCAATAAACACAGTGAAAGAAATAAATTTTCGCATTCCACATTTATCTCCCCTGATTTTCTTTTCATTTGAACGTTTAATCTCTGCAATGTCAAAATGAAACCAACTCTTTAGTTTCTGTTGTTTTACTGTCTTACTTCTCTCCTTTGTTTTTAACATGGAAAAAAAAAAATCCCAGTTTGCTTTGAAAGATAATAGTAATTATAAATACTGTTTTGTGTCTAAGAGTTGCCTCCCCTTCTGTAGTTCTGCTTAACTTTGATTCCTTTTTGTTTGTTTTTCTGTTATTTAATCATTAAAAATAAAAGAACCAACAATGTAACTTGGAATAAGTGAATGCATAAACATAGCGTTTGTCCTTGTTCGGTTCTCTCCTTTGCATGTTCTTGTTTAGTTTCACTGCTTGTTGTTTCTCATGTGCAATATATTTTCTTTTAAGAGACAAGACACTTTCTGATAAGAACAAGAACAACTTTGATGCCCTAAGCTTTACCCGCACACATACTTACACAAGGAGAGTACTTATCTACAGAATGCAAATCAAGCAAGGTGCTTGCTTCCGGCAGTTAACATGTGCCTATTCAAACTTAATTATCATTAAGAAAAGTAAATTTACTTTACATTACACATCAGATGAGATCTGGTATCAGAATCTATGGATTTTTAGGGTCACCTCCAATGACTCGTTAAAACCATTAAGAGTTTATCATGTAGAGACCAGGCTGGATAATATTCTTTAACAAACACCGAACACAACATAACAGACCATTATTTGTAGTCACTGAAGATGCATATGAACCTTTAAAATTCTAAACCATTTAGGAACATCTGCAACAGACTACATATATATATATATTTAGTTTATCGAGACAGCAAATAATTTTCTAAAATTATACTGTTAAATATAAGAGACAATGAATGTCTATTATGTTTAATCATGAGCCGTTCTAAATGTTGTATTTTGGCTTTAATTTCAGTTGAAAATAAAGACAAAAATTCTCCAACATTTGAATAATTTTTTATTATTATTTTATATTTTATTTTAATTTTTATTGTGTTACCATCTTTATAACCTCTCTGAAGATGGCTCTTGTGAGTCGAAAGCTTAGAACCAACTTAATAAAAAATTTAACAGTATATGTTAAGAAAATATATATATATATATATATATATATATATATAAGCATACACAAAATGCAATCCTTGAAAAAGAATGCAATTATATTTTTATATATGTGTGTGTGTGTGTGTTTGGAATATAAAACATACCTATGACTTTGCATACATACATACATACATACATACATACATACATAAAACAATCTATGTATTCAGTTTAAAGTAAAATAAAATTCATCCTTGATAATGGCTAAAAGTATCATCGGCCTGGAGGAAGAGATCCCAGCATGTGGCATTTTGCCTAAATACCATAGAATGGATTGACGCAAACCTTGTGAATGAAATAGATTTGGTAGATGAAACCCTTTAATGGTTGTGTTAGCATGAAGTCATAAGTCATTGTGACTGAAGGTTTGAATGCCCTGGCCTTGTTTAGATTTTTGTTCATACTCTTCCCCAGAAGCAGTAACTTACAGTATAATCCACAAATGGCTCTGTGGGAGATGAACAAACACAAATATATCTCTAACGAGAATTAGCTAGCTACCCTAGCAGACAGGCATCCTTGGATATAAGCCATACAAACATATGATAACCTGAGTGACTTTTCTCTGCTAACCATCTACTTGTTACATTGTTGACTAGCTACCCTAGTAGACAGGCATCCTTGGATATGTGTCGCCAGCCATGCAAACATATGGTAACCTGAGTGACTTTTCTCTGCTAACCATCTACTTGTTACATTGTTGACTAGCTACCCTAGTAGACAGGCATCCTTGGATATGTGTCACCAGCCATGCAAACATATGGTAACCTGAGTGACTTTTCTCTGCTAACCATCTACTTGATACACTGTTGACTAGCTACCCTAGTAGACAGGCATCCTTGGATATGTGTCACCAGCCATGCAAACATATGGTAACCTGAGTGACTTTTCTCTGCTAACCATCTACTTGTTACATTGTTGACTAGCTACCTTAGTAGACATGCATCCTTGGATATGTGTCACCAACCATGCAAACATATGGTAACCTGAGTGACTTTTCTCTGCTAACCATCTACTTGTTACATTGTTGACTAGCTACCCTAGTAGACAGGCATCCTTGGATATGTGTCACCAGCCATGCAAACATATGGTAACCTGAGTGACTTTTCTCTGCTAACCATCTACTTGTTACATTGTTGACTAGCTACCCTAGTAGACAGGCATCCTTGGATATGTGTGGCCAGCCATGCAAACATATGGTAACCTGAGTGACTTTTCTCTGCTAACCATCTACTTGTTACATTGTTGACTAGCTACCCTAGTAGACAGGCATCCTTGGATATGTGTCACCAGCCATGCAAACATATGGTAACCTGAGTGACTTTTCTCTGCTAACCATCTACTTGATACACTGTTGACTAGCTACCCTAGTAGACAGGCATCCTTGGATATGTGTCACCAGCCATGCAAACATATGGTAACCTGAGTGACTTTTCTCTGCTAACCATCTACTTGTTACATTGTTGACTAGCTACCCTAGTAGACAGGCATCCTTGGATATGTGTCACCAGCCATGCAAACATATGGTAACCTGAGTGACTTTTCTCTGCTAACCATCTACTTGTTACATTGTTGACTAGCTACCCTAGTAGACAGGCATCCTTGGATATGTGTCACCAGCCATGCAAACATATGGTAACCTGAGTGACTTTTCTCTGCTAACCATCTACTTGTTACATTGTTGACTAGCTACCCTAGTAGACAGGCATCCTTGGATATGTGTCACCAGCCATGCAAACATATGGTAACCTGAGTGACTTTTCTCTGCTAACCATCTACTTGATACACTGTTGACTAGCTACCCTAGTAGACAGGCATCCTTGGATATGTGTCACCAGCCATGCAAACATATGGTAACCTGAGTGACTTTTCTCTGCTAACCATCTACTTGTTACATTGTTGACTAGCTACCTTAGTAGACAGGCATCCTTGGATATGTGTCACCAACCATGCAAACATATGGTAACCTGAGTGACTTTTCTCTGCTAACCATCTACTTGATACACTGTTGACTAGCTACCCTAGTAGACAGGCATCCTTGGATATGTCACCAGCCATGCAAACATATGGTAACCTGAGTGACTTTTCTCTGCTAACCTTCAACTTGATACACTGTTGACTAGCTACCCTAGTAAGCAGTCATCCTTGGATACGAGTGGCCAGCCATACATATATATATAAGATCAATACAGATATAAAATTTGTCTATTAGCTGATTGACGTTATACTCAGCACCTAATTAAAGAGTTTCATAGATTAACTTTTTTCACTCATCAGGAGATATCAGCAATTGTCAGTTGATCTTGTCACTTTCATGATTTTTATATTAATTTAAAAATTTTATATTAATTAAAAAAATTCATGTCTTTTATCTCTCTTTTGGATCTGAGTGTTAAAAGTGTCAGTCAGTCAGTTAAGTGCCATACATGATACATGCTTGGGCGATCATGTCTCGAAAGAGACATGACTGATTGGGCAGAAGATTATCCTGCAGTAGGTTACCATTGCTTTCTGCGGTAGGCTGGTTGCCGACCAAGGCTATAGAACCCAATCTGTCCTGCTATTTAACCCATAACTGGAAGGAAGATACGAATTAATACCTTTCCCAAATGCTGATATCCACTGATGACTGTATGGAGTGATTCTTGGAGTCCATCTTTGAAATTCTAGAGTCAGGATGCTGAAAGAAACATCAATCAGCTCAATGATGTTGTTGTAAGGTCATACAGAGAGCTAGTAATAGATGAATATTTTGAGGATACATAGGACATATAGTGGTTGACACTAGGCTTAATGAAATTAACATTGTACTAAGTGGTGAAGCAGTTCTGGGTAGGAGCTGAAATGAGTGGAACTTCTTCCTTACAAATGTAATACGAAGGGAATGAGGAGGAATAGACTGTGTTTACATGGCATAGTGGCTAGCTGCGATGGTCTGGACTGTTGGAATGTAGTTTGCCTCAACATATACCATGAAAACAGTAATAATGTATTGAGAGGCTCAAAAGGTTTTGTCTGTGAGGAAGGAATGTTAGGGTAGAAAATAATTGCTCATCCAAAAAGGGCAAATATGCACACATGCAAATTCTTGACTTATAGTCTCAGGTGTCTCCTGTAAAGATAGTGAATGGCAAAGGCAGTTAGGTACTACTCTGGAGCTGTAAAACGAACCAATAATTTTTCTGGCATCTTTAGTTATGGATCATACACTCCTGATCAAAAATTTAAGACCACTTAAAAATCTTTAAAAAGAAATTTTTTTTTACTGATAGATTTTAAACTCCTCCCACTTAAGGTTACCAATACTACAATCTAAAAGGTTATAGAAACAAAAAGCTACATTCCAAACATTTTATTTAGAAATTTACATTTTTATAAAATGAGGCGATTTACACATGATCAAAATTATAAGACCAGAGACAAAAATTCTACGAAATTGTACAAAAAGTGTATGAAAATATTTAACAACCAAATTTAATAATGAAGTCTACCTCCACTGCTTTTGATGACTTCAAAAATTCTGTCGGGCATGCTAGAAATAAGCATTTCCATTAAGGTGCTGGGGATGTTGCTCCAACTTCTGAAGATGGCTTCACAAAGTTCATTTTTTGTTGAATATTGTTTGCCATTTTGATAAACATCTCTTGTCATCCATCCCCAAACATTTTCAATTGGGTTCAAGTCCGGTGAGCATGCAGGATGTCCCAAGAGATGGACCCGTTTTTTCTTGTAGAAAGGTCAAGGTCCGTCTTGCAGCATGGATTGCAGCATTATCCTATTGGAATAACCATCCATCCCCACACAAATGATGGCCCTCCATCATCAAAGATGCTTTTTGTAGCATGTTAACACAACCAGCCGCTCTCTGACAACCCTGCATCACCTGGAGCTCCATCGTCCCTCTGTAAGAAAAGGCACCCCATACCACTAGGGACCCCCCACCACTATGACATGCGGAGAAAATTTCAGGAGGCATGTTTTTTTATACCAATATTGTTGGAAGCCATCAGGACCATCTAGATTGACATTTTCTCATTAGAAAACAGGACTTTCTTCCACTTCTCAACGTCCCATGTTTGGTATTCACGACCAAACTTTAAGCAGTCCAACTTGTGACGTGAAAGCAGCCGAGGAATTTGTTTACGCTTTTTATTTACCATGCCTTTTTGTCTTAAGTGTCATCTGATGGTTACGGGACTGCAATCAGCATCTGTGACTGCCTTAATTTGACTAGAAGAAAGTCCCCCGTCTTTCATAACAACCCGTCTTATTCTCTTACTCGATGCAGGAGAAATTTTTTGGGGCCTACCAGAGGATTTTGCTTTTCCATAATTCTCACTGTTCTTTAGAAAGTTGCAAATCACAGTTTTACTGCGATTTACGTTAGCTGCGATCACCCACTGTGACAAATCTTGCTTATGGAATTCTAGAATTCAAGAACACTCAACTTTGGTAAGTCTGCTTGCTTTAGGCATGGTAACACCTTTACGCAGTGATTGCTAATCTCTAACTGAACTAAAAGCATTGGAATTGCCATAGATCTAACAATTTATACCCCTGGTCTTATAATTTTGATCATGTGTAAATTGCCTCATTTTATACAAATGTAAATTTTTAAATAAAATGTTTGGAATGTAGCTTTTTGTTTCCATAACCTTTTAGATTGTAGTATTGGTAACCTTAAGTGGGAGGAGTTTAAAATCTATCCATAAAAAAAATTTCTTTTTAAAGATTTTTAAGTGGTCTTAAATTTTTGATCAGGAGTGTATGTTTGACCAATAGTTACATTTGCTGCAAGAAAAATTAGATTACTGTGTACTGTGAGAAAAATGTTATTGTCAAGATCCATCTTGCACATTTACAAATCTACCATTTGTCTATGCATTGAAAACAATTGCCATATTTTGTTTGGTGTTCCTGTTATTCATCTTGAGATTCTTGATAAAATCCAAAGAAGTGATCTGGAATGTAATCAATCCTGACCAGCTAGTTATCTCAGCTTTAGTCATTTTCTCACTGACATGATGTGGCTTCCCTTAGCCTTTCCTGCAAATATTTTCATGGATACAGTGCTGACAAGCTTTTATCTCTGGTACTTCAAATACATGAATCAAAGCATGCTACTAGAGTGACAATGGTACAATGGATGTCTTGAAAAAAAAGGAAAATTCTGAATTCCAGATAGCGAAGGTTTCAGGAAGCTCTTACACTATCTTTCTCAATAAAGCATAGCAATCCATAGATAATAAAGGAAAAGGAATCTGTGGAGAGCCATGATCATCTATATCAGTGTAGAAAGAGAAATCAGAGCTGACTTTGAATTCCAGTTGAATTTGTAGCATTCACTTAAGAACAAATACCCTTGAGAAGGAGAGACAGCATGAGATGTACTTGTTAGGTCTAAGCAAATGGTTGACAGAGCAGGGCTTAGAAGAGATACCAAGAGAAAAATTATTGAGAGCGACAAAAGAAAGAGCCAAGTGGAAGTCCATGATTGTTTCTGCTCTGAAAGGACATGGCACATGAAGAAGAAGACCCTTGAGAATGGTATGAATCCATTTTTTCTCCAACCAGCTATTGTTTGAATAGCAGGTCAGACTGGGTGCTATAGTCTTGGTGGGCAACCAGTCTACCCCAGATAGAACTGGCTACATACTGCAGGAAAAGCTTCTGCTTGTCAGTAATGGATCAAAAGAAACATGACTGGCCAAGTGTGTATCACGTATGGCACATTGACAACTAGGTCACATTATTTTACTGTTGAAACAGCTAAATGCAACTGTCACTTCTACTTCAACATTTCCTTTTCTCACATTTACCACCTGTAGAATTTAATTCCGTTAAATTGTTTCTCTGATAACTACAATCTTCAAAAATTTAAATGCAATATCAATCACCATCTTGTCTTCTTGAATTCTGTTCATCTTTTGTCCTTTCCCCAACCACCCCTATTCGCAGTCTTCTCTTTCACTTTCACTCCATGTAACTCCATGTAACCCCATGTGCACTAATGGCATTTCCTCTTTCTTGGGATGAATTGGATAAAAAACAAAATGTGTTCCACTTTAGGTCTGATTTGAGCTTGAGCCCCAAAACAAGCTATGGTTTTTCTTGACAGTAGAACTGTTCATTGTGACTGAAGAAAACACAGAATCTGCTTTGAGATGATGGAACATTATTAGCTTGATTTTAGAGGTACTGACTGTTAGAAGTTAGTCTCTCCCACATTTAACTCTGAATTCCGAACTGTAAAGGTATTGGAAAGTCCCTACACTGTTTTTCCTAAGAATTCATAGCAATTCATTGATAATAAAGGAAAAGGAATCTGTGGAGAGCCATGATCACCTACATCTTAAAGAAAAGGAAAACTCTGAATTCCAGATAGTGAAGGTATCACAATGCTCCTACACTATCTTTCCCAAGAAGTCATGGCAATTCATAGATAATAATAAAAAGGAAACTATGGAGAGCCATAATCACCTATATCTTGAAGAGAAAGAAACTCTGAATTAAAACTGTGCTGGTATCAAGAAGCCTCTACACTATCTTTCCCAAGAATTCATGATAATTCATAGATAATAAAGAAACAGGAATCTGTGGAGAGCCATGATCAACTACATCTTGAAAAAAAAAAGGAAAATTCTGAATTCCAGATTGTGAAGATTTCAGGAAGGCCTTACACTATCTTTTCCAATAAAGCATGGCAATTCATAAATTATAAAGGAAAAGGAATCTGTAGAGAGCCATGATCACCTATACTCCGAGGAAAATGATAAGTCTGAATTCAAAACAATGTAGAAGACTAGAGAAAACTACAGCATTATCTTTCCCGAGAAGTCATCACAATTCCTAGATAATAAAGGAAAAGGAATCTGTGGAGAGCCATGATCCCTTAAATTCTGAAGAGGCACTGCATTAAAAAAAAGACCTGTCATTTCATTGGCCCTCAGTTGTCATTTAAGTTTATAAAATATTAACTTCTCGTGTTTACATTTTGGTATGTCAGTGTATAATTACATGTGTGGATATGCAGAGTTATGGTTATCAGCACAGAGACTGGCAAGGCTTTTCTGTAGAGCAGAAAAAATACTTATTAATTCTTCCCCAAACAAGAACATGCTAAAGACTAAAAGGCTCGACTAATTCTCTTATTTATTGGCTATAAACCTGGCTGCACCTAAGTTAACTTTATTCCAGCAGAAGAAGCGACTATTTTATGGCAAGAAGAAAGTTTAATGACCTGAAGTAATTAACAAATTAGAAACACACAAAAAAGTCATGGAATAAGGTCAAACATTCTCTCACCAAGTTTGTTGTTTAGTGACAATTTTTTATTGAAACTATCATTATTAATCTTATTTATAGCATTACTAGCAGTATAGCCTGGCATTGCTCGAGTGTAATGAAAGCTTTATAACTAATCCATGGTCCTGGAGCTCAGACTCTTTGGATAGTGATAGAGTAGTGAGAGGTTTTGCCTGTGGGATAGAGGGTGGTAGGGTGGTAGGGTGGAAAATAAATGATCACCCAAAAGAAGGCCTTGTACCAAAAATGAAGTATTGCTTACGTGTGTTTAATACATAACTAGTTATACTTCACTTTTGGTTTCACCTGTCTTTTGTAAAAATTGTGTCTGGCAGAGAAGTTAGCTGCTAATCTGGAGGGGTACAAGAAACCAACTATTTTAAATTTACTAATTGAGTGTAGAACTATTCATCATGACTGGAGAAAAACTAAGGGCCTGCTCAGTGCTGATGAAATGTTGCTAGCTTGGTTTTGGAAGTACTGAATATTACAAGCCATTTTTTGCCAAACCGAGCCATTACAGCTAGATCAGAGAATAGATCAGCTTCCAGACTGGTCATCTAAATTTTTGAAGATGCGGCGATAAAAAGTGGCATCATTTGCATTTGCACAGAATCTTTATAAACTTTTTTTGCCATTTCCAGTATCGCTTTATCTTTTGCAAGCTCTTAAGATATTACACATTTTTCTTTATCCATGAAATCAACATTATAATCCATGTTAAAGCTTAGAAATTGCAACTAAAATCAGTCTTCATATTCCTTGATGGCCTTTTATTTTCATTGGGAAATCTTTAGAATGGTTCATATATATATGAGTTCTACTTGAGGTTTGGAGGGAGGCTGAGCCTCATGGAGTGTATAACCATTCATCAGGAGTGGAGAAAACTCAGGGTTGGCTCAGTGATGATAAAATGTTACTAGCTTGGTTTTGAATTGAATGTTATAAGCCAGTTTCCTATGTTTTTAGTTATTTCTTCTTTTTACTGCTGCTGCTTATGATCATCATGATCATGATCATGATCATCATTTAATATCTGTTTCCATGCTAGCATGGGTTTAACAGGGTTTTCTTGATGGCTCCATAACTGAACCATCATGAAAAATATTTGAGCGCGTTTAACAGTTGCCTGCCCTTACTAACATCAACGCCATTTGGAGACTGGAAACTCAGTGTTTTTATATAGGTACCACCACTGGGAAGATTACCTACCAAGGTTAGAGAGTTCAACCTACCCTATTCTGCACAGAGCAGGTATAGAGATTTTTATTTCAAAGATTTTCTTCTCTTAGACAAATTGCTTTCCAAAGCTAAAGACTTTTACCCAGCCTAACTTTTTCTCTTAAATGATTCCAGTTTGTGGGGTTAACTATTTTCCCATAGCTGGGACACTAACAATTGCTACCACTCCAGGTCAGGGTGGGTCTAGGAACAACAGCAGTTAAGAGGTGGTTCATGCTCCTCAAAAATTCCTGATTAGAGGCTTTGCTGCCTGTTGTAGTTTATCATCATACCAAGGGTTATTATCATTATTGTTAAGTAATTCAATTATTTGCCCAGTGAACCAAATAGAAGCTGGTTAAAATTTAATATTAAAACTCAACACTCAAAATTTCCATGGCAATGTAATTGGTACTTATATTAAGGATGGTTTTCAATGTTGTAGAGACCCTTCAAAATAAGGACTAATTTTTTTTATGCAAGATTTTGTTTATCATTTTATAAATATGTATTGTGATAGTGCTTCCATGGAGGCTGTCCAATGAGCTGGTGCATAAAAACGAAAGTAGATTGCTTTTTGAACATCTCCTACACCAGTGTAAAGGATCTATGATCCAACTTTCTACAATTTGAAATCCATCTTCACAAGATCAAACCTATTCCTGTCTGAAACTGGTTGAAGCCCATCTATCCCAGTGCAAGTATTCACAAGCCTGGAATAGTCACCCATAATAGTTGAACACAGTACTCAAAATTGCCATGGCTATGTACTCAGTATTATATTAAGGATGGTTTTCCATGTTGCAGAGACCCTTGGAAATAAGAGTCTATATTTCTTATTCATGTGCTTTTGTTCATAGTACTTCAGTTATTTCCTCTCCCCAAAACTTAATGGATGGCTTCTAGCAGAAGTGGGCTTACGGCTATATCATGTTGAATACACCGGTTCTCACTTGATCAGCAACGTTAAGCAACGTTGAGCCTGGTCAGTACTTAGATCGGTGACTGCTTGGGAATACCAGGTGCTGTAAGCATTTAGTGACGGATGTGCGTTGTGGTGCAGTAGATATCAGCTCGGAAAGATAAATCGGTGAGCCGAGTTCAAATTCCAATTGAATACCCTGCATTCACTTAAGCACTGGTACACTTGACAAAGATATTAATCTGTTCCTTCTCTCCAGTTATGAGTTAAATAACAAGGGTAGGACTTGGAGACTCTGCCCTTAAAAGACAAATCCCAATGATACTTGAAAAGAAAAAAAGTATTACTAGATACAAAACTTATATAAAAACAACAATAAATTGTTGAAAGAAAAAAGGTATTACCAGCAATAAATAAATAAAATTTAGTTGGCAATAAATGACCCACTGACGCTGATATGCCATAAAACAAAAATAACCAACAACCAAGCAGAAGCAGCAGGCTTGTTTTCCTTCCTTCTGATTTCTGGGGACTCTTTTCCACTTTAGCTTCCTTAGGCTGTAATTAATTTCTACTGCATTTTTCATTGATTAATTAATTAATTATTATTATTATTATTATTATTATTATTATTATTATAAAAAGATTCTGAAGAGTTCTTGAATTAACCAGTAAGGACATCAAAAATAAAAGAATTTTGATGTTTGGTTATTAGGTTAAATTTTGTGCAGTTGGTCAGATAAAGAACTTTTGGGGGATTATTTTTGATGCATTGAAATATATAATGTTTAGCAGCTTGGAATGAAAAACCTACTTTTTTACATTGACTTTCAGGCAAATACCCTTGAGAAAAACTCTTCACCCAAAAAAGCTTTGTGTTAAATAGTAAGGGAGACTGAGCTCTTCAGCTTTGGTGGCAACCAGTCCAGGACATGAACACTGAAACTCTATGTATTGGTCCTGACCAGGCATCTCACATTTCCATGGGAGTAATGTAGCTTATCAGTGCTTTTACTATAAATATTTTCCTACTGGAGTAATGTAACTTATCTCTTCCTTTTTAATAAATACTTTTCTACTGGAGGTCCTGGGCATGACGGTAAACTGTATCCAGCAGCAAGGCCTTTGATTGGGAGGTTGTAAGAAGCATGGAACCACCTCTTAATTGCTGTTGTTCTCAGGTCTACCCTGACTCAAAGTGGTAGCACCTGTTAGGGTCCCAGCTATGGGCAAATAGTTAACCCCCAAAATGGGATCAAAACACTATGAAAATATAAAAATACACTTTTATAGAAATATATACATTAAAAGAGACTTTTATAGAAAAATATACATTTTTGAAGGAAAAAAATTATTCTCAGCAGAACATTTTTGAATACAAAACTAGAAGATATTTTCAGTTTTTTAAAATAAAAAAGAATAAATTTTCATTAAAATCTGACTAAATCAACCTTCTCACTATAACCGAACATTAAAAAGAATACATGAAAACCCCAATTTTTTGGCATTAAACTACCCACAAAGGTTGATATGCCGTTAAACAAAACTCCAGCTCACACTTTCCGACTGAAGTAATATAGCTTACCTCTTCCTTTCTATGAATACATTTGTTATGTCACCAAGTATAAATGAATAACTCAACAACAGAATCAGAATATAAGTTGTATTCCGCGGAAAGATGGTTAGTATGTACAGAAGTGATTAGTAATATTTACAATAGAAAGACACAAGAGTCCAATCCGTCGTAAGACGTGTGTATACGTAATTACTTCCGGTACGCCACCGGAAGTGTGACTAACTCTTCACTGACTCGCACTGACTCTTCAGTAACTCATTAGAGACTCTCAAGTGACTCTCTACGACTCCCCTGTAGAGAATCCACCATTGCTATATATAGCAATGGGAACAGTCCATTTGTAGTCAAATAGGAGCGGCACCCTAACAACATTAATGATAGATATTCTGATGAACTTTTCACTATGGTACCTAGAATTTATGAATTTAAGCATGTTTTTAGTTTGTGTAAAGGTCTTATAATTAATTTTACAGTTGAAATGACTAGATGTAAATATACGTGCTATGCTAACAATTTCTTTTATCGCACTTTTTGCTTGTAGAAATCTCTTCTAACTCGTTTCATCCCAGTCTTTTTAATTTTTGTTCTTTTAATGTTCTCCCTTTTTGGTAATGTTTTTTTTCTCATATTCTTTAACACTCAGCAACCCCTTGAATCTTTGGGTTTTTCAGTTGATTCTAAATTTTTCTCATTCTCTTTCATTCCAAGTAGCCCCTTGTGTCATAAGAAGATATCATCCAGTTAACCCTCCTCACTGGTCTTTTGAACAGCAGTAGAGATTGAACCTTGTTTCCTGTTCAGGATTGGGTCTTCTAGTTCTTTCTCGAGTCCTCACATTCTTTTTTACTCCTGACAGCCCCTTGCATTTTTGTGACTTTTTTTGCCTTGCTTGTGGTGAAATCATTAAAAACAACAAAAAAAAAAACACAAATATTCACAATGTAGCATAAACTATGCAGTCACTGACATGATCACGGAGTTTATAACAGCTCTGCAAATTGATAAATTTGCTGTTGATATATGATTTCATTTATGTATTGATATTTAAACATTTCTAATTTTTTTGTTTTTTTCTTAACTCTGTCATAGTTAGCTGAGAGAAATGTGTAAATTTCATTTTGTGCCTTTGTAATTTAGGAATGAAACATAATATGATTTCTGTATTTTAACAATATCGGGAAAAATCGTCTATTATTTAGATTTTTAAATTATACATCTATGAATTTATAACAATGATGAAAAGAAACAGTGTCATTCTAAATATTACTCTCTTGGTAATTTGGACATGCTTTATGTTATGTCGCCAAGTGTAAATGAATAACTCAACAACAGAATCAGAATATAAGTTGCATTCTGCGGAAAGACGGTTAGTAAGTACAGAAGTGAATTAGTAGTATTTACAATAGAAGAGATACAATAGTCCAATCAGTCGTAAGACATGTGTATAAGTGATTACTTCCGGTACGCCACCGGAAGTGTGTCTAACTCTCTCAGTGACTCTGTACGAACCCGTACGACTCTCTACAACTCTCCGTGTAGAGAATCCACCATTGCTATATATAGCAATGGGAACAGTCCATTATGTAGTCCAATAGGGGAAGCACCCTAACACTTTAATACCTTGAAATTATCTGTAAATAAATAATTACTCAAAAAAGTTCATTGGATTTGTGGGTGGTGTTAATGGCTGAGATTTAAAAATCTGAAAGCCTCGTCCAAACATAAGTCAAGTTTGTCACAGTCACTTTCATAGCAAATACACTTGGGAAAGGTATGAATCCATCCTGACTACAGGTTAAATAGTGTGACAGATAGTATTCTTTAGTCTTGGTTGGTATCCAGTCTAGAAGGAAAAAATAATTTCCATGCCTTAATAAGTGGAATTTATTACCTGAAAGCAATTTGAAGGTGAGAAAATTGACATACTAAGATCTAATTATGGTATTCCTTGGGGAGGGTATATATTTTCTAATAAAAATATTTTGAATATTCTGATAAGTATATTTATATATATCTAAACTTATTTATAAATGGAACTTTGTCTGTGTGTATGTGTGTGTCCATTACCTATAGACTCCGAAACAGCTGAACTGATATTTTTGAAAATTTACACAGTTGTACTATAAGCATCTGCAAGTGTTCTTAGCTAGGTTTTGTGTCGAGGTACCCCCAATAAATATTGAAAATCAATAATCAAAAAATCGGGTTATAGAAAGAGTGGTCTGATTTTAATCAAATTTGATACACTCATAGACAAAGACATAAGAAACAATATTCAGAAGTTTCAAGGTTGCAGTTCTTACAATAGTGCAGAAAATCAATAATATATATATATATATATATATATATATATAAAAGGCAAGATATTTGTGTGTGTGTCTGTTTATCTGCCTGTATGTCTGTATTTTTTTCAGCCCTTTTATTTTAGTTTTTGCTTCAGGTTTGGCTCTAAGTAGGTATAATTGTAGTTCTTAGTCTCAGCCATGATACCATTTGCTCAGAGGACTTATTTAGCCTTCAAAATTCAGTTTATGATGAAAAAAACTTATTTGATATCCATACCAGGAAATCAAAATTTGACTTACATCCATGAATTTTTCTTTCAGTCTACGGTTTTGCTTTAACTGGAAATAACTATTGCTTTCGTGCCAACGTCCAAAGAGTCTGAGCTCCAGGACCATGGATTAGTTTTAAAGCTTTCATTACACCCAAGCAATGCCAGGCTATACTGCTAGTTTTCTAATAAAAATATTTTGAATATTCTGATAAGTATATATATATATATATATATATATATATATATATATGTATATATACTAGGTGAATCTCTGATTGCTGACAAATCAGTTGGATGTCAGTCCTGGCTTGAGACAAATGGTTAATCTAGTTGCACTGAAGAGCCGTGATACAAAAAAAAAAACAAGCCTGTCTGCAGATGATTTATTTATGCTCTCATCAGCTGAATGAGTAAAATAGAGAGAGAACAATTTCATAAACAGCAGTTATTTACAGCTTTATGCTAAGTTCACTGGTTACCATGTTGAACACTCATTCAGTGCAGTTACAAGACTGAACACTGCTAGCATATTCACATTTTGTAAAAACATTACATGCTATGAAATCTACCTTTCTTTGATGTGCACCAATACCTTTGGGTGGGTGGGGGTGAATCTCTAACTGCTGACAAATCAGTCGGGATTTTCAGTCCCGGCTTGAGACAAACGGTTAATCTAGCCGTACTGAAGAGCTGTGATACAGCAAAACAGGTCTGTCTGCAGATGGTTTATATACTGTTAAATATATATATATATATATATTTTTTTTTTTATAAGAACTTTGAATAAGTTCTTGCAGTTATCCAATAGATGGATCCAGATGGATCCAGTATTGTGTGCATGTAGTTTCCGATGGTAATGCATCTATAAGGAAGTACTATAATCAAGCTTGAAATTCAGTGTATGTCATTTTGCTGAAATGTAAACAACTTTGTTTTTCATCGTGTTATACATGTTAGATTTCATGCTCAAAAAAGTGTATTTGTGGGGAATTTTACTGCACTACTTTATTCAAAAGAAGCACATAGAATTCTTTTTGAGTCTTGTGGTGACTATGCTCTGTCAAAAAAAAACATGCAGAGATTGGTTTAGATGCAATAAAAATAATGATTTTGATGTTGAAGATAAAGAATGCTCCGGTGCACTAAAAAAGTTTGATTCATACCTTTCCTAATGGTATTTGCATATAAGCAAATATACAAAACTTCAATTCAATCTTGGCTCTCCAATTTTCATTTAGAAGCCATTACACCACCTACACATCCACGTTGACAACATTTTGCTATCTTGGTATTGATCAAGCTCAATGTTGCTTAATTTCAGTGATCTTAAGAGAACAGGTGTTTTATTATGATATGGCTGTAAAACTATATATATATTGTTTTTGGAAGTTAGCAGATGACACAACCTTGGCTTCAACCTTTTGATATCTTTAGGCATTTTATATCAACTGATTCTCCAATGTTTTTTTCAAACTTATCACAGGAATTTTTTGCTCTCAATATTTTTCCTCTTGGTATCTCTCCCAAACCATGCTCCACCATCCATTGTTCAGGGCTATCAAGTATGTCTCATGATGATTTCATCTGTCTGTCTCTCTCTCTCTCTCTTTCTATTCATCCTCTGAGTATTAAATTCTCCAGCCCCTCCTTCCTCATTATGTGTCCCAGGAACCTTATCTGTCTCTTCCTGATGTTAAGTATGAGTTTTCTTCTCATTTGCACTTTCTCCAAGACCTCATCATTGTTCCCATGGTGACCTCAGTACCCTTCTGTAAAACAACATTTCTGCTGCCTCAAACTTCTTCTTCATCCTTGATGATATTGTCCAACATTCATTGCCACACAGAAGGACAGATATCATATAGCAATCAAGCACTCTTTGTTTCCAATTAAATTTTCCTGTCTCTCAGTACTTTGACGACAATATTATAAAAATTGGCTAAAGGATTCTGGTCAGATATTAAACAATCTTACCTTTGTATAATAGGGAGCTATAACCTCAAAATACCTAGCAATGATTGAACTCGGTAATAGTGATCATCTTGATTATGTTGTAAATTGCTTTTCTATGGCAGAATAGTGTTGTTTTCAGCTGCATTGAAATTTTGTTATTATTAATATTATTGTTAGTTTTGTCATGATAGTTCATCCGTTAGTAATTGTTTTTCAGAATTATTATCTATTGTGCCAATCTGTGCTTTTTAAGCTCATTTTGACCAAAACAACCAGTTGATTACAACTAGTATTTCCTTCAAGATCTCTCATTCTCCATGTTTTTTCATTCATTATGCTATTGTTCATGTTGCGTATGACAAAACAGCAACAGCCTATCATAACACAGGGAAAAACAAACAGAAAACCAAAATGGCTGACATTGAGTAATATTTGCTTCATTACTTTCACCTTCTGTTTTCTGGATCTTCTTTGCCTTTCTGCTTGATTATCAATGATCAAAAGCAAACTGTTTCAGTATACATTAATTTGGGAATTCAGCATAAACCATTTTCTTTCCAACCTCAATGTAGAAATAGTGAAAAAAATTTTCACCTGTCTTCTAAAAGGTCAATCAGATGTAGCATCTTATTCCTGTAAATGCAGGAGACTATTTTTGACTTATGAAGAAAACAAAACTTGATTGTGCTAAAGTTTTAAACACCAAAGCCTCATAATTAGTTTAAATTAGCAGCTTTTTGAGTCTTTTAATTTTCAAAATTCACTTATATCAATAAATTTTAAAAAAAATGTAATTGTTTTTGGAGGCAGCAAAAAAGAGCAAAGTAATTGCTTGCTCAGTTAATAATAAGAGCTGATTGACTCTTCTGGCTGATAAGTGGTCAAGATGATTTTCAATCAGGTAACATAAGAGCAGCATTAATTAAATTGTTTTACAGACATATTTAAAAATAAATCAAGGGATTTTAATGTTTAAAACTTTACCGCACTTCATATTTACAAATTAACTCAAGGGTTTTTCATTTTTAAAACTTACTCCATCTCACATTTACAAATTAAATTAAGAGTTTTTAATGTTTATAGATTTACCACACCTCACACTTTCAATCTAAATCACCAGGAAGAGACAGCTGAAGTTTGTGGGACATGCAATGAGGAAGGAAGGCTTGGAGAACCTGATACTAACAGGCCAGATAGAAGAAAAATAGAGACTGGGAAAAGCAACGGATAACACATTTTAAGGACCTGATCAGGTGGATGATGGAACGAGGGTTGCATGATGTAACAGGGGAAGGTGTGCTGAGAGCCACTAGGGATAGGGAGACGTGGAAAGCCATGATCGTCTACATCCTGAAGGGACAGGGCACATAGAAGAAGAAGAATAATATCACCACTTTGTCATGTCTACAAATAAGAAATTTAGCCACACACATATTGTGAATCTTCTACATGCCATATCTGTTCAGGACGTAGGCAAGCATATCCCTCCATATCTCCCTATCACTTGTAGCTCTTAATACCCTTTTCCTGTTATCCCACTCAAATCCTGCTCCACAATCCATCTACTCAAGTCCATCAAGTATGTCATGCATTGCTCTTCCTTGTCTCTCTTCCCCTCTATCCAGCCCATGAGCACCAGGTTCTTTGGGCCCTCCTTTCTCATAACATGTCCCAAAAAAACCTCATCTGTCATTTCCTGATGTTAAGTATCAGTTTCCTTCTTGTGCCCATCCACTCCAAAACCTTGTTGTTCTACCCATAGTATTCTCAGCATCCTTCTGTAGAACTACATTTTGTCTTTCCGTCATCTTTGAGGAGACTGTCCAGCACTCACTGCCATATTGAAGGACAGACATCACATAACAATTCAGTACTCTCTTCTTTATTTCCAGCAAAATTTTCCTGTCTCTTAATACCCTACTCAGCTTTGGGAATGCATCCTTGGTCATGTCAAAACGCCTTCAGATCTCCATATTGCACTTTCTGTCTTTTGTTGAAACACTTCCTACGTATTCCAATTTCTGCACCTATTTGATTTTATTAATACCAACTTGTAGTTGGCATTTTGGGGGGGTCGTCTTTTTACTGATTACCATACATTCAGTTTTTTTTGTAGTTTATATGCAGTTCTTACTTTCTGCTTTCTTTAACTACCTTCTGTAGGTCTCGCAGTTTCCTTTCCTTGTCTTGTTTGATTTTAGGATCCCTCACCTGTAGTTGGCATTTTGGGCTCCTCTTTTTACTGATTACCATGCATTCAGTTTTCTTGTAGTCTATATCTAGTCCTTTCTTTCCGCTTACTTTAACTACTTCCTGAAGGAGAGACATATTGACATTTATTTTATTTTGCATCTATATACATTTTGACTCATGCTGCAGTTGCAAACACAACAGGAAAAATAACTGGAAATGAAAGGAATGATAAAGAAAAGAAAAACGACCCTACAAAACTAATGGCAACTTTTACAGCGAGCACCTTCCACTTCGGACATATTTTATTGCACCAGCCTTCCCACAATCACGGCTTTGGCTTTTTACACTGCTTTTTGTTTTTTAATTTTCTTTTTTTTTTTAGTTATCATCCTTCATTACATTGTTGAGTTTTCATTTGCTGTGTAATTTTCACATCTTAAAGATAACATCCATTTTCTATACAAGTCATCCTGTTTACAACGGCAGCCAAATAAGAAAAATATATATGGGGAAAGAAGAAATTATAAAGAAACAAAAAATGTAACATGGCTCAGACATTTTATTTATGTGGGAGTGGGGGAATAAGTCAGGGTGGGGGAATAAGTCAGGTGGTGGGGAGGAATATGAGGAGGTTGAAGAGCTGAAGTAACAAGGAATTTAAAAAAAATGTAGCAGAATAATGAAACAAATAAGAATAAAGATCATTATAATACTAATGTGGCAAAGGAATAATACAAACAAAATGCCGCTCTCAATATGAATGTTGGCAATAAAGAGGAAACTCAAGTAATAATATAAAGAATGTGACTGAGAAAGGCTAAAAGGACAGTCATGAGTAGGTAAAAATGTGATTCATGGGGAACTGTACAAGTGCCTACATTTTGACTATACAATGATATATATATATATACTGACCAGTGAGAATATATATGACTGGGTGGGTAAGGCAGTCTATTGGGAATCTGTGCAAGTGATTACATTTTGACTTTACAACTAATGATATACGTACTGACTAAAAAGAATATATATGACTGGGTGGGTAAGGTGAATTTATTGGGAACAGTGCAAGTAACTGTTTTCCCCATACAGATCAATGATATATGTACTGACCAGCAAGAATAAATGTGACTGGGTGGGTAAGACAATATATTATGAACTGTGCAAGTGATTACATTTTGAGCTTACAACTAATGTTATATGTACTGACTAAAAAGAATATATATGACTGGGTAGGTAAGGCAATTTATTGGGAATAGTGCAAGTAACAGTATTTTCACCCTACAGATCAATGGTGTATGTACTTATACAAAAAGTAGGTTTTACTGCATAGGAAATGCAATCAATTGGGAGCTGTGCAAGTAATTGCAATTTGATTATACAAACTAATGAATAGATGTGAATAAGTGGATAACTGTTTGAGTGATTGTTATTTGACCATACAATATACAGTATATTTACAGACCAGAAGAAATATATATGTCTGTGTAGACAAGTCAATCTATTGGAAACTGTAAAAAAAACTGCTTTTTGACCATAGAGATCAACAGTGTATTTATCAACCAGACAAAATGGATATGACTGGGTGGGATTCACTCTGCCAGAGATTTGGAAACGGCATGTTGTGATTGCTTCACATTCCCACCAGAAGATCCAATATGTGTTTGGGTGCCAATCTAAGGACAGTGCAAACAGTTCAAAAAGACTTGGATCATATATCCAGTCGACATCATGATGTTTGGAGTGATCACTAGTAATGGTGATGTTATGCCACCATTCAACTTTCCACAGGGCTTCAAACTCAACATTGATGTCTACATCAAGTGACATGAGGCGGTAGTGCTACCCTGGGTCTAGTGGGTGGCCTATATCTATTAATAGGACTCTGCACCATGCCACACAGTCATGGCTGTCAGACAATTTCTGCAATCACATCATACCTTACATCTGGCTACTTAACTCCCCATACTGCAAAACCCTTGATTATTATGTGTAGGGAACAGTTGAGTGAGAGACAAACAAAACTCCTTGTAACACCAAGGATGAACTGAATGTAAGTTATATAGCAGCATTTACTCACATAAAGAGTAGCTACTATCAACAGGACTCTGCACCATGTCACACATGAAGGCAAGGATTATGGTAGCATTCCCCAAATTAGTCAAGAAGACCGTCCAGAAAAGAATTGCAGGAGATACTGAACACTGACAATGTTTTTTTCAATAAATTTACTCTTTAGTAAGGAAAAGTATGAATCCATCTCTTCTCCCCAAGTTATGGGTAAAATATCAGGACAAACTGGGTTCTAAAGCCTTGAATGGCAACTGGTATGGCAGAAGGTCATGCCTAAAGAAACACCATTTCTAATGCAGCTGCAGTACGTGCAGTGCCCCTACAACTAATTTTGGTAAATATTTCTGTTAAAATGAGATGTCAGTGTTATTTTAATTTTTACATTATTTAGACAACACAAAATCCATCACAACCTGTATATATAAAGGTTAGCTACTATCAACAGGACTCTGCACCATGCCACACAAGAAGGCAAGGATTATGGTAGCATTCCCCGAATTAGTCAAAAAGACCGTCCAGAAAAAAGTTGCAGGAGATACTGAACAATGGCAATGTTTTTTTCAATAAATTTACTCTTTAGTAAGGAAAAGTATGAATCCATCTCTTCTCCCCAAGTTATGGGTAAAATATCAGGACAAACTGGGTTCTAAAGCCTTGAATGGCAACTGGTATGGTAGAAGGTCATGCCTAAAGAAACACCATTTCTAATGCAGCTGCAGTACGTGCAGTGCCCCTACAACTAATTTTGGTAAATATTTCTGTTAAAATGAGATGTCAGTGTTATTTTAATTTTTACATTATTTAGACAACACAAAATCCATCACAACCTGTATATATAAAGGTTAGCTACTATCAACAGGACTCTGCACCATGCCACACAAGAAGGCAAGGATTATGGTAGCATTCCCCGAATTAGTCAAAAAGACCGTCCAGAAAAAAAGTTGCAGGAGATACTGAACAATGGCAATGTTTTTTTAATAAATTTACTCTTTAGTAAGGAAAAGTATGTATCCATCTCTTCTCCAAGTTATGGGTAAAATATCAGGACAAACTGGGTTCTAAAGCCTTGGGTGGCAACCGGTATGGTAGAAGGTCATGCCTAAAGAAACACCAATTCTAATGCAGCTGCAGTACATGAAATGCCCTTACAACTGTAATGAATCAAGAGATATCTGAACTTTTAGTATTTCAAGATATGTTTGTATAATTTTGGTAAATATTTCTGTTAAAATGAGATGTTAGTGTTATTTTAATTTTTACATAATTTAGACAACTGTTAATCCATCACACTCTGTATATATAAAGGGTAGCTGCTGGAAGAGTCTTTGTCTCTCAACAGGACTCTGCACCATGTAACACATGAAGGCAAGGATTATGATAGCATTCCCCAACTTAAACATGAATACTGTCAATAACAGTTGCAGGAAATTCTGAAGTCATCTGGAGGCTGTGGTTGAAGCCAGTGGTGATTTTATTGAATAAATTTACTATTTAGTATTTCAAGATATTTTTATGTAATTTTGGTAAATATATCTATAAGAATGAGATGTCAGTGTTATTTTCATTTTTGTATAATTTAGATAACAATGTATTCATTAAACCCTGTACAATCAACAATGAAACTACAGAATTTTTTGTGGGGTATTTAAGTTGCAAACAAATCAAGCTAGATGACCGGATTTAGTAGCAGTAAACAAAATGAAAATGCCATATCATTATTTGGTAAATTTTCGTTTTAGGTCCCGAAGGCTTTTATCCCTTTAAGTTTTTTCCAAAATAGCATTATTTCCATACAAATGTATATGCTGAACTCAAATCAACAATTAGATAATGAATAAACCAACCTTTTCTGATGTTAACGACCAGAAAAAAATTGGACTTCTTCTCGATCCTTTTGTTTTCATTACCGGCTTACAGTTGCTGCTGAATGGTTTTAGGCGTAGGAAGAAAATTTTGGCCTATTTACTTCCTTTACTGTAAATTCTTTGCAGAAATTACTATGTGATTTTTTTTTTCGGTACTCAATTTCAGCAGAAAGTTGCATGTATTTTCTTACTCTTTTTTTAATTTTTTTTGGTAATTAATTTTTTTTTTTGGTACGTAATTACAGAAGAAATTTAACTTTCAAATGTATGAAAATAAGTGATAAGTGTAGTTTTACTTAACCTTAAAGTTAACTTTCTTTAAAAAATAAAATCTATATTTTTGGGACCTAAAACAAAAATTTACCCATTCTTTTAAGGAAGTCGATAAGTCTCTTGTGGAAGTTGTGGAATATATGGATGACAGTAATGCTGATCATTATTGATACCTGACTTGAAAGTATTTCTAATTGGAATCTTCTTCTATGTTCCATGTTCTTCCATGGGTGATCATGGTTTTCCAATAATCTGTTGTTTTGCAGCTTAGGTATTGCTTTGGTCTCTTTTCTGCAAAGCCTGACACAATAGAATGCAAGGCTTTTGGTCACATTATGTTGAAAAACTACTTCTTGCAATGTCAAGCCTAATCAGTACCTAGATGGGTGACGGCTTGGGAATACCATATGGATATGTGGGTGGTGTAATGGATAATGACTTGGAATTGTTAATAAGAGTGCCAAGTTCTAATTCCTGATGGATTTGTTATATTCACTTATGTGCAAATACTCTTAGGAAAGCTATGAATCCATCTCATCTCCTCCTAGCTATGTGTTAATTAGTAATACTTGTATAACTAAACCATTATCATCTCCAAAAAACAAATTCTTAGATTCCGAAAATATTTTTTGGCTTTAAATAACCCACAAAGGGTTGAAAATCTGTAGAAAATTAATCAATCAACTGCTGATTGGCTAGACTTTTAGATTTAATTACATGCTATGTCTATATAGAAGCTGCCATGGACACAAAATGAGGGATCTGTTTATATATTGATTGTAATATAGAATTGATCCCCTAATATAGGTCTAAATCATAATTTCTAGCTACTTTATCAAATTCTGATTAGGTATGGATCCACCTCTTCTCCCTGTAAATAGAGATTAATTAGCGAGACTGGCATCATGATACGTTACAAAATTGGTTATCGGTTAGTAAGACTTGCATCATTATTATCTTTCGTCCTTTACAATCTAAAAAATTTTTTTCTGGTTCAGATAACCTTCAAAGGATTGATAAACCATAGAAAATGAATAAATCAGTCAAACGATAAGATGCAAATTTGGCCGCGATGTAAATGCCTTATCTACTCTTATCAGGTGTTAGCTGTTCTTGTTGTATTTTGTAAGATTTGATTGCACAGAAAATTCAAATTTATACACTCCTATACCTTTTGATTAGCCAATAAAAAAAGTATATACATTTATACATTCACAAACAGAAAAGCTCTTTTCATAAGACAGTTGGTTCACTAAATTTTACCGTATGCTACATTAGCAAAAAAACAAAAAAAAAACAAAAAAAAAAACAAAATGGATACAATCTCTTATTTAATAGTCAATCAAGGGTTAGAAAAAAAATGTACAAGTTGATTTGATTCTATTTTTCACAATCCTATAAATATATGAGCAATTTTCTTTTTCTATTCAGAGAGTCACAGGTTGTCTACTGGATACTAAGTCCAGTTGATATGCCTTTCCTTACTCTCTCACATTCTCCTACTTCCTCAAGTACTGTCAACAAAGAAAGAACATCACAGAGAGTCACAGGTTGTCAACCAGATGTCTCATCTAGGTGACATGTCATTTTCACATTCTCTCATTCTCCCTTTCCTGCCACACTAATTGATTCTCACCTTTCCTCATTTACATGTCAGCACTAAAAAGAAAGAGGAGCAAAGAGATTATTTCCGCTTTTGTCCACACTCAGGACAAACTTGTTCCCTTACTACAATTGTACACACTCACACCAACACCAGATTTGTTTTTCTTCAAAACTTAATCTCATCAGGATAGACTGCCTACACCCTGATGTATACATTGGGCTTTGTATATTTGGTACCAAGCATTACATTCTTAGGCTCTCTCACTTAATAAGAATAATGAGAATCAATTCTATGGGGTTTATGACTATGTTCAGCATCATCAGTTCCATGACTCAGTGTGGCCTTTGGGTCAGTGTCCAACTGACCCCCTCACCAGGTCATTCAAGCATATCTGGGTTGAAAGCTGGAGATGTTTTCCTCCATGTATATTGGCCTGGAGGCTTGGTGGAGCATATTCATTTCCAGATCAAACTACAGCCATGTTTCTTCAAATATTTTATCATTTCTCTCCAAGTAAGGCAATAATACCACTAAGAAATAGGGGGTTACTGAGAGAGGAAGAGAATGAGAAGACTTTAGTGAGGAGAAAGTACAAGAAAAGAACAGGGTACAGGAAAGCAGAAGGAGGTAATTGGCATTGCATTTGAATTTTTGAAGATTGTGGGTCACAGGGTTTGTCTTGGTCATGAGCATTGATTCCATTAGTGAAAAGCTCTCCCTGATTGTTGACTTGAGTTTAGGAAGCTATCAACTCAGCAACGATGTATTATCAATGCCGATTGCATATGTAGCTATGTTTTGTTAACTCACAAAAAAACATGGCAACAACATGCTATATGTTCACCACATTTTCAACAGTTCAACTGGAAATGTTTATAGAGATTTCATTCTCACACATACACATATACACTTACATTGACTAACATTATCAACCAACAAATACACACATTCATACATTTTACCATCCAAAAGATTTTTCACACATATATTTTTAAAAAATTGACCATTGTTTTAATACACTTGACACACGTATTAATAAGTACACATACATGTGAACAAACAAGCGTTTCTATACATACAAATACATATATTTAAAATAGTTATCATTTGCTTTAATACATGTGACACATATTTGACCAATAAGAATCAAACCCAAATCATAACATTCCAATATACTGTCTCTTTATAAAAAGATTCGTTTTCACCTCTATCTCCAAAGAAGCTTTAATAAAAGTAAAGCATGTTAGATTGAGATACATTTTCTACTTTGTTCTTTACTTTATACTATCACATATAGCTATGTAAATCAGTCTACCCAATTTGGCTAAAGGCCATTGATAAACTGTCTTGTTTTTGTTTAGTACTTTTCTTGCTTGTCCTTCTACACTAACAGGCTCAGAAACTGAATTCACAATTACTATGTCACCAATATTTTAAAATCAACACTTTAATTCAGTAGATTGTCCATAGGGACAATCCTGAGTCTAGAACTTAGAGCCTTAACTTAAATATACCTGCTGCTAACATTTACTGCTACAGCTATTGAATAAACTCAATTATTTTAGCTAATAGGTGACTATGTAAAGACATATAAGTTTAGATTCTTGCTTTCTGTTTTTGTCTCTTTAGCACTTACTGAATATTGTGTTTGGTTGGGTCATAAATACAGTGTGCCTAGAGATTTCCCACACTGGCTAAACTAATGATAGTGGCAAAGCAGATGTTAAGTCCAGTCCAACTGAGAGACAAAGAAGCTAGCAACTTGAACACTTGCATGTGGATGGCACTCTTGTAGTTCCACGGCTGTTAGAAAATCAATCTTGTGAGTTAAAATTTGACTGCACTAAAAAAAGTTATTTACTAAAATGTTTATGGTTATGGGGGGCATGTGTGCCTTTGTGGCTCAGTGAAAGAGTTATTCATGCTTTAGAGAAATTTTTCAGGGTGCACCAGTGGCAGGTTAAGCGATCAGACTGCTATTGAGCATAGAATACTGTATCCTGGGTATGACAATAAACTACATCCAGCAGCAAGGAGATTGGGAGGTTTGGAGGAGCATGGAACCACTTCTTAATTGCTGTTCTTTCCACATCCATGCTGACCTGAAGTGGTAATACATGTTATGGTCTCAGCTATGAGCAAATAGTGAGCACCCAAACTAGGGTCAAAAGACTATGAAAGTATAAAAATCCATTCTTACAGTACAAATTTCTAGAAATAGATTTTAATAGTAAAAAGGATTCCAACAATTGATTTTAATAGTAAAAAAGATACCAGCAATTGATTTTAATAGTAAAAAAGATACCAGCAATTGATTTTAAGAGTAAAAAAGATTCTAGCAATTGATTTTAATAGTAAAAAAAGATTCCGGCAATTGGTTTTAAGGGTAAAAAAGATTCCAGCATTTGATTTTAAGAGTAAAAAAAATTCTAGCAATTGATCATAATCGTAAAAAAGATTGTACCAATTCATTTTAAGAGTAAAAAAGGGTTTCAGCAATTGATTTAATAGTAGAAAAAAAATTCAAGCATTTGATTTTAACAGTAAAAAAGATTCCAGCCACTGATTATAATAGTAAAAAGATTCTAGCAATTGATTTTAACAGTAAAAAAGATTACAGTAATTGATTTTAACAGTAAAAAAGATTCTAGCAATTGATTATAATTGTAAAAAAGATTCTAGCAATTAATTTTAAAAGTAAAACAGATTCCAGCAATTGATTTTAATTGTAAAAAAAAAATTCCCAAAACTCCCTAGGAAATTAAATTTCAGCATTAAATGACTCATGCTATTAAACAAGCCAAACTAAAACATGGATTACTGAAGTCAATCATTGCACTAGTTTTGTAGAGCAGCTGACACCCCTCCAGCACTCTCAAAGATAGAATGGTCTGTGGATCGAAATAGCTATATAAATAAAGATTAATAGCAGTCAGAGATTTCAGAGTGTCATTGATGCTTATTATTGGTCTGTGCTCTCTGCTACTCTAGCAACTTTAACCTCTCCTAATTATTGTTGTTCTATCTTATTGGTGTTTGTCTTGTTTGTATTTGGTATCCATTAGCACAGATATTGTGCTGTAGATACTTCAGCACACATCATCTGATATTGTACTGCCACCTTGGCAATACAACTACTATTTAAACAATTTGTGGAGGGACATGGAAAGTTATATTCAGTCATTGCAGTGTTTTCTGATTACCCACTCTAATTTTTACACGAATTATACAAATTTTTCCCTTCATTTCTAATTCTGTTTTTCTGGTCATTGGGTTTTTCTGAGCTACATACACTAACAAAGAGACATGACTGACTGGGCAGAAGATTATCCTGCAGTAGGTAGACATTGCTTTCTGTGGTAGATTGTTTGCCAGCCAAGGCTATAGAACCCAATCTGTTCTATTATTTAACGCATAACTGGAGGGAAGAGACAGATTAATACCTTTCCCAAGGGTATTTGTGTGAAAGTGAATGCAATGAATTCAAGTGGAATTCGAATTCGGCTCCCTGATTTATTGTTCTGAGTCAATATCTACTGCACCACAAAGCACATCCTTTTAAGCACAATACAAGGCTGAAAAGTGACTCAGAGGGTTGCTGAATGAAGTTGTTGTATGAACATAAGCAATAAGGGTGAAAGAGAGTAAAAAATTAAAGAAATACCAGGACCTTCCCCAGGAGCGAAAAAAATATGAAATAATACTGGAGTTAAGGTTGGATGAGTTGGAAATCTGGTTATGTGTTGAGACTGTAGAGATTGTGGGGTTGCTGGTGATGAAAGGTAATAGTGACTTGCTGTAACTCAGTCTTCAGTATTGATGTAATCATACAAATTTTTAAGTAAATAATGATGATGATAACAATAATAATGATGATAATGATAAATAATAAGAGCAAGTCTGATGGGTTAGATAAAATTAAATTGGTAGCTAATATAAAAATATCTTGCATTGAATACTGCTACCATATCTGGTCAGGTGCCCCTGCTATCCACCTAGGGGTCCTTGACAAAATTCAACGGAGAATCTGTAATGTGATTGCCCCAAAGCTGACACTCAGATACAGTCACTTTCTCACTGGCACAATGTGGCTTCCTTGTGTCTTTTCTAAAAGTACTTTCATGGTTTCTGCTCCAATGAACTTAGCTCTCTGGTTCCTCCTATGCATGAATTTACTCGAGCCACAAGGTTAGCAACTATGTCCCACCATTTTACTGTGAAACCAATAAATTGTAAATGCAAATTCTTCTCCAGTAGCTTCTTTTCTCACACTTCCCACCTGTGGAATTCCCTTCTGTTTACTTGCTTCCCTGACAGCTACAATCTCCAGGAGTTTAAGTGTAAAGTCAATAGTCATCTCCCATCTTGCTAACTTGCATCCTCTCTCACATGCTCCTTTCTCCACCTACTCCACTCACACTATTTTAATCCTTCTCCTACCCACTTCCTGACACCACCTGTAACCTGTCAGTCTTTCTCATAACTTTCCTCCTATGTAACCCCCTGCGCACCAGTGGCAGTAGACTGCTTTGCTGGGGGCGATATGATTAAAAAAAGAAATTCTGTTGCTAACTGGGATAGAGAATGGAATGTTAAATTTAACATGAAACTGCTCTCTATTAATTGTCTGAAAGATGCTAACCTCCAGGAGAATGACTCATTGCACCATTTCAGGTGAACGTTTTTTATTTATATGAGGTGGAAAGATTATATCAAATCAATTATTAAGTCTGCCACTAGAAAAGTTGGTTCTCTGTGTCATGCTAGACAATTCTTCTTGCCCAAAATCTATCTAATCTAAATCTAAACTCATTTATAAATGGAACTTTGTTTGTGTGTGTGTGTGTATCTGTGTGTGTGTGTGTGTGTTCTTAGCTAGGTTTTGTGTCGAGGTACCCCCAATAAATATCAAAAATCGATAATCAAAAAAATCGTGTGATAGAAGGAGTGGCCCAACTTTAATCAAATTTGATACATTCATAGACAAAGACATAAGAAATGAGATTCAGAAGTTTCAAGGTTGCAGTTCTTACAATAGTGCAGAAAATCGATAATATATATATATATATATATAAAAGGCAAGATGTTTGTGTGTGTGTCTGTTTATCTGTCTGTATGTCCTTTATACAAATCCACAAATCCACAAATCTGTCTTTGTCTATGAGTGTATCAAATTTGATCAAAATCGGACCACTCTTTCTATAAACCGATTTTTTCGATTATCGATATTTATTGGGGGGTATCTCAACACAAAACCTAGCTAAGAACACTTGCAGATGCTTATAGTACAACTGTGTAAGTTTTCAAGAAAATTGGTTCAGCCGTTTTGGAGTCTATAGGTAACAGATACACACACACACACACACAGATAAAGTTCCATTTATAAATAAATTTAGATTTAGATTTAGATATGCAGAAAGGCAATTCTAAGAGAACTAGGAGTCCTACCAGGATTTACTATTGTCAGCCACAATCTTAACAACATAAGTTATGCAGATGACACAGTGTTGGTAGTAGACATAGAAAGAAAAACTACTAAAATCTTCTATAGAAGGTAGTGAAGAAAAGCAAGAAGAAAGGACTAAACATCAACTGTAAAAAAAACAATGCAAATTTGTTAGCAAAAGGATGAGCCCAAAGTGCAAACTGCAAATCAGAGATATCAAAACCATACAAGTGTAACTATCCCAACTTACCTTTGGATCTCAAGGACATTCATAAAGTTAAGCAGGGTATTAAGAGATAGAAAAACTTCATTAGAATCAAAGAAAAGACTAGTGAACTGTTATATGGCATCTGTCCTGTTATATAGCAGTGAGTGCTGGGCAATCTCTTCAAAGAGGAAGAAGAGACTTGAAGTAACAGAAATGTAGTTCTACAGAAAGATGCTGAGGATAACACGGACCGAACATGTGATCAACGATAAAGTTTTTGAGGAAATGGAAGCAAAAAGGAAAGATGAAGAAGAGACTTGAAGCAACAGAAATGTAGTTCTACAGAAAGATGCTGAGGATAACATGGACCGAATATATGAGCAATGATAAAGTTTTAGAGGAAATGGAAAGAAAAAGAAGAGACTTGAAGCAACAGGAATGTGGTTCTACAGAAAGATGCTGAGCATACCATAGGCCAAACATGCGAGCAGTGACAAAGTTTTAGAGAAAAATGGAAACAAAAATGAAGTTTATTCTTAACATCAGGAAGAGACAGTTGAGGTTTCTAGGATATTTAATGAGGCATGGAAAATCTGATACTCACAGGTCAGATAGACAGCTTAGAATGACAGAGTAAAACATATTTAGTAAGCTTGCGTAAATGGTTGACAGAACGGGGTTTAGAAGAAATAATAGAAAGAGAAATTTTATAAAGAACTGAAAGGGATAGGAAATTGTGGAGAGCCATGATTGCCTATGTCCTGAGGAAACATGGCACATAAAAAAGAAGATACTCAAGATGCAAAAAGAGATAGGTGTGGCTAGTTACCTGATGAACTTGTGTTAATGATGAGCACATCAGGAGGTGGGAGGATTAGCAGAGAGAGAAATGCTACCAAGAGCCTCTAGGGATAAAAATTTGTGGGGAGCCAGGACCGCCCATGTCCTGAAGAGACATAGCATATAGAAAAAGAAAAAGATGCAGTAATTGTCAAAGTGGTCGTAATTGTTGTAAGCAAAACAAGACCAATAAAAACCAAATATTTTTTTAATATAAATCATTTTAAATTAATGTATCCTGATTAATTCTTAGTCGAGTTTTTTTTTTTTTCTAATAGCCGTACAATAGGTAAATTGTTTCATATTTTTGGATGGGCTCATGTACGGTTCGCCTCTAAATGGAAAGGGGCTCTGACTGTCGCCAATCAGAAGCATTTGCAAGGTTTCATGCCGGGCCCAAATGTTATAAATTTTTCCAGTATCTGAAAGCGCTTATTGAGGGTGGACCAGAAACTGGTCGGGTCGGCTCAGTGAGGTGGGTATGCTTTGAGAGACCCGAAACCCCCTAGTGATCCACACAATGACATCACTGACGACACCCTCTAGCGCCCCCACTACGGTGCGTATGTTTGAAATATGACTAAGTTAAGTTTGCTTTAAAGAAAAATCTGAAATGGTCAGAAGCGAGGGAAAAAAAAACAGACTTAAAATGTCAGTCTTTCTATCTTGCCAATTTTTACATGTATATCGATATATTTCAATCCACGTAATTGAAGATTTATAAAACATTTTTAAAAATGAAGTAACAATCATCATTCTGCAATGATAAAGCAATAACGTTGTATCATTTATAGCCCACAAGTCCGGCAAATAGATGCAAGATTACAGATAAAATAAAAAGACATGGAATTTGTGGTATAAAAGATCTTTGTAAAGTGGAAAGTGTTTGGGGCATGTCTACTCAAGATTGTATAGAAGAATATTTATATGATAAAGTATAGGAAGTTTAAAAAAATGCTTATGTTAAACGTACATATGGTTTGTTATTTTATGCATTTGTCATTTTCAAGCCATTTGCTCCATCCTTGTGGTTTATTCTTATTTTCCAAGTGATGTTCACTTAATGGTACTCATCTTTCACTATCCTGCATCTTGTTCCATAAAAAAGTCTTTTCTGTCTGGATCTTAATAATGTTTCCAGTGCTTTTAACTCTTGCAATATTAAGTGTTGCATTTCGTCTTTTTCCCCCACCACAAATTATAGATAAGAACATTACAGGAAGAAATATAAGTCCATATACAGGCCTATATATATATATATATATATGTATGTGTGTGTGTGTGTGAGTGGAGTGTCTAAAAATTCAAATACAACTAAAAATATATCCGTAAAAAGACAATACAAATAAAGACAAAAGAAAAATTTTCCTTTACTAATGCATATTGTCCTCTAAATATTTTTTCATTATAAGTAATTGTATAGTGACTTTATTGCCACTATATATATATATATTTATATATATATATATATATATATATATATATGTGAAACATCATATGCTAAAAGTCTGCCTCCTTCTACCAAGCGCCCATAGTTCGGAGGTAGAATTGCCGACTGATACCAATTTGGTCGGGTTTCAATCCTGGGTAAAAGCAATTGGATGTCTAACCTTACTGATGAGCTGTGATACAGCAAAACAGATCTGTCTGTGGATGACTATATATATATTACAAAATCTTACGGAAAGTAATGAAACTAACTGACACATTAATTTAAATTTATTTGTTTTGAACATTATTTTTAATGAATACTCGTATGTGAGTGGATATTGTTTTTCTATAATTAAACTGTACATTTACATATATCCCCCAGCCTAAATATTCAAGAAATCTTATTTTAAGAAAATGTCTATCTTTTGTCAGGATTCAAGCCTGCAATTCCATTTACCCCAGAAGAAGCCACTAATACATCTGACATGTCTTACTACTTGAAATCTTCCATGGTCAAGTGGCAAGATATGTCAGATTTACTTGAGGTTTCTGACCCTGCTATACTGTGCAGTTGATAAAATCAGAAACAATGTGCATACACAAAATTAAAAATATAAAATGGAGACAATTTACCAATTGTATCATATATATATATATATATATATATATATATATATATATATGATACAATTGGTAAATATATATATATATATATATATATATATATGAATTATTTTGAACATTATTTTTACCGATACTCGTATTTAAGTAGATATTCTGTTTTTAATTAAACAGTATTTTTATATTTATATCTACCGGCCTGATTATTTACGATAAATTTTTATTATGAAAATGTGTGCTATCCAGCAGGATTCGAACCTGCGACCCCTATTACATATTATTACGAATCCTGCTGGATAGCACACATTTTCGTAATAAAAATTTATTGTAAATAATCAGGCCAGTAGATATAAATATAAAAATACTGTTTAATTAAAAACAGAATATCTACTTAAATACGAGTATCGGTAAAAATAATGTTCAAAATAATTCATTACAAATTGTCGGTTGCTTATAACCAAGTTTCATTAAAATTCGTTAATTTCCGTAACATGTTTACATATATATATATATATATATGTGTGTGTGTGTGTGTGTGTGTGTGTGTGTGGAGGACTAGAATAGTAAAGTATTATTAATTTAAAGTTCTAAAGATGCGGTGGATAGTGACTCAGTTTGAGGAATCAGAAAGTTTGAATTTCAGTCTAGTTCATTATATTCACTCATGTACTAATACCCTTGGGAAAGGTATGAATCTATCATCTCTTCCTCCAGCTATAAGTAAATACCAGGACAAAATGGGTCCTATAACATTGGATGGCAACTGGTCTAGGAGAAGGTTGTTTGGTGACCTTGTAGCATACTGCGGACCAGCCCACTGTATTCCGTTCTTCTAAAAAGTGCGGATGGTTCTACACATACCTTTACCACTAAAATCAAGACATGTGTGCATAGTCTGGCTGTTTGGTTCTAAGAACTGAGCTGGTGGACACTCATACATTAAAAATGATGGGAGGGTCCCCTGTATATATTCAGGTTGGAATGAGTCAAATCCTGTGTGGGAGGAAAGTGCACCAGAATTTTCGCTGTTATCAGGTCCTCTGACCAAACAGTTTTTTATTTATTTATTTTTTTTTGTGGGGGATTGAAGCCATTAACATCTGTTGGATTTTAAATTTATACCACTTCAAATAGATCTCTATTTTGTTTATTAGGTTGTAGATTGTACTGTGCTACTGATCTATTGTCTGTAGAACATTGTAAGATCAGTGCACTTTCTGTATGTTTTCCTCTAAGTGAATCATTTTGTCTTCTAATTCCACTGGCATTTCTTTATTAAGTTAAAATTGGGGTCCAGATTGTGTTAGTTCTACACATGAAAAAAAAAATATCGAGGTGTAACATCAGATGAAGTGATAATTCTTTTTTAATCATTTCACCCCAAGCAAGGCAATAATGCCACTAGGATGAAGGGTTGATTGGTTGGTTGGTTGGTTGGTTGGTTTATTTTATGGCATATCAACCTCAGTGGGTCATTTAATATCTATAAAGTTTTAAAATAAATTCATAAGTATATGTTTCTATTTTTATACTTTCATAGTGTTTTGACCCCAGTTTGGTGGGGGGGATTTCTATTTACCCATAGCTGGGACCCTAACAGGTGCTACCTGGGAACAACAGCAATTAAGAGGTGGCTCCATGCTCCTCACAAACTCCCAATCAGAGGCCTTGTTGCTGAATGCAGTTTACCGTCATACCTACGACCTCGGATGAAGGGAGTTACAGAGAGTGAAAGAGAGCGAGAAGACTTTAGGAGGAAGTAAACAGAAAGGACAAAAAAAAGAACATGTTTAAGAAAATCAGAAGATGGTGACTGACATTGCACTTAAAAGTTTTAAAGACTGGGAGTGAAAAGGAATCAAGAAATCAAGAAGGGAGTTTCTCAGGTAAGGAAAGATCAGAATAGAACGAGTGCTAGTTCAGCAGTAAAATAGTGAGACCTAGTTGTCAATCAAGTCGTACGCTTAAATTTATGCAGTTGAGGCACCAAAGAAGAAAGCAATATTTATCTATACTTATTTATAAATGGAACTTTGTCTGTGTGTGTGTCCCCGTTACCTATAGACTCCGAAATGGCTGAACCAATTTTCTTGAAAATTTACACAGTTGTACTATAAACATCTGCGAGTGTTATTACCTAGGTTTTGTGTTGAGGTACCTCCGATAAATATTGAAAAATTGATAATCGAAAAAATTGAGTTATAGAAGGAGTGGTCCGATTTTAATCAAATTTGATACACTCATAGACAAAGACATAAGAAACAATATTCAGAAGTTTCAAGGTTGCAGCTCTTACAATAGTGCAAAAAATCGTTTATATATATGTATATATATATATAAAAGGCAAGATGTTTTTGTGTGTGTCTGTTTATCTGCCTGTATGTCTGTATTTTTTCAGCCCTTTTATTTTAGTTTTTGCTTCAGGTTTGGTTTTAAGTAGGTATTATTGTAGTTCTTAGTCTCAGCCATGATACCATTTACTCAGAGGACTTACTTAGCCTTCAAAATTCAGTTTATGACCAAAAAAACTTATTTGATATCGATACCAGGAAATCAAAATTTGTCTTACATCCATTCATTTTTTCTTTCAGTCTACGGTTTCCCTTTAACTGGAAACAACTATTGCTTTTTAGTCTTTCATGTCAACGTCCAAAGAGTCTGAGCTCAAGGACCATGGATTAGTTTTAAAGCTTTCATTACACCTGAGCAATGCCGGGCTATACTGCTAGTTTTGAATAAATCACAGAAATGTAGCCCAAGGTCAAAAGTGGGAGATAAGAAATGGCTGGTTTTAAATTGTTCTTAACTTAAGCCACCTATCTAATCACAGTTACTGACCTAAAGAAGACATTCTTACTTACCATACTTATTGCAGCCACCATAATACCTAAATGTCTCTATGTAGTCCTAACTAGTTTCCATATGTAAATTTATCTCTGTGGGAATAAAATTAAGAAGGAGGAAAGTACATCAGAACAATAAAAAATGGCAAGCTATTGATGAGAAATTGACTAATGTCAAGATCAGTCAGTCTGTTAAGTGCCATACATGATATATGCTTTGGGTGTTCATGTCTCTTCTGAGACATGACTGACTGGACAGAAGATTATCCTGCAGTCGGTTGCCATTGTTTTCTGCAGTAGACTGGTTGCCAGCCAAGGCTATAGAACCCAATCTGTCCTATTATTTAACCCATAACTGGAGGAAAGAGGGTTATTTGTGCTTAAGTGAACGCAAGGAATTCAAGTGGAATTTGAACTCAGCACCCCAATTTGTCATACTGAGTCAATATCCACTGCACCACAACATCAAGATACCTTCCACAAAAAATTCTAATGCACTTTACTTGCACACATGCTTTGTCTCTCATTCTGATCTGAAGACACTTGCCATAAAGAGCTGGATCGTGTATCTGAACAAGCTTTTCCATGTCCCTCTCCCTTTATATATATGTATATATGTATGTATATGTATATATATGTATATATGTATGTATATGAGCACAATAGCTTTGAAAGATTAAACAAATGATAGTTTTCTAACTTTGTAATCACCGTGGGATTTACACTGATAATATCTTCATTTGAACTCTGCTAAGACAAATGTAAGAAAGTTTGCTGGTGAAGCATTTAATGGCGGGAATGAGTGGTTTTAGTTCCAAACCCGGACATAAACCATTAATGCCATTGTTGCATCAGTGCTTTTCAAGAAAGAAAACAAACAAGGTACTTGGCAAGGCTCAAAAAGAATTAAATCAAATCCTTTGTTAATAGTACAATTTCTAGTCACAATCTATCTTTTCTCTTGACATAGGTAAATGCCTATTGGCCTGCCAAAGAAATCTACATACTGTCCAAACAAAAAAAAGAGAAAGACAGAAAGGCAATAAAAAATTTAAAAAAAAATTATGGAACAGGGAAGGAACTCGGAAAACAGAAAACGGCTGATAAAAAAGTCAAATAAAATTTGAATTACTCTCTTCTTAGTTTTCTCTTAAATTAAAACTTGAAATGAGACAACAGAGAAGATGAGTTGAACAGCTCTGAAAAAAAACAAAAACAAAAACAAAACAAAAGGAAAGCTCATGAAAACTATAAATGTCGACACCTACATAACCTTTTTACAACATCTAATGAATATTTATCCCTTTGAAAGAAACAGGAAAAAAAAATGCTACACAATAAAAAAAAAAAACAAAGGAATGAATACGCTCTGATGTTTAATCCAGATATCATTTGAAATGGTCTTCCGTTGTAATGTTTGTTAATAACTCTGTGACCCAAAGCAAAACAATGCTTATTCTCAGAGTGAGAATTGGTTATGAATCCATCTGTAATTAGTTCCACTGCAATACATGCAAATTTTCAAGAAATGCATTTCTTGAAGAAAAAAAAAGAATGACATTGCTTATGTGGAAGTCTGATTAATAATTCTTTATTAATGGTACAGGGCTTCTAAGTCTGCATATTTGAGGTGCCATGTCTCTTAAGGATCATTGCTCTCCACAACTTTTCTTTTAGTTTGTTGCTTTTGGCAATACTTTCTCCTTTATCATCCTTCGTTTGTGTTACTTGCTTGCTGTTATCATTAATGTGCCATGTACTTTTAGGAAATGAGTGATCATGACTCTCCACAACTTCTTTTAGTTTGTTGCTTTTGGCAATACTTTCTCCTTTATCATCCTTCGTTTGTGTTACTTGCTTGCTGTTATCATTAATGTGCCATGTACTTTTAGGAAATGAGTGATCATGACTCTCCACAACTTCTTTTAGTTTGTTGCTTTTGGCAATACTTTCTCCTTTATCATCCTTCGTTTGTGTTACTTGCTTGCTGTTATCATTAATGTGCCATGTACTTTTAGGAAATGAGTGATCATGACTCTCCACAACTTCTTTTAGTTTGTTGCTTTTGGCAATACTTTCTCCTTTATCATCCTTCGTTTGTGTTACTTGCTTGCTGTTATCATTAATGTGCCATGTACTTTTAGGAAATGAGTGATCATGACTCTCCACAACTTCTTTTAGTTTGTTGCTTTTGGCAATACTTTCTCCTTTATCATCCTTCGTTTGTGTTACTTGCTTGCTGTTATCATTAATGTGCCATGTACTTTTAGGAAATGAGTGATCATGACTCTCCACAACTTCTTTTAGTTTGTCGCTTTTGGCAATACATTCTTTTTATCACCCTCACTTTTGTGTTGCTTGCTGTTATCATTTATGTGCCATGTTCTGTTAGGAAGTGAGTGATCATGTCTCTCCACAGCTTCCTTTCTTTTGTTGTTTTCAGTAATACTGGCTTGTTTACCACCACTCTTTCTGCTATTTGTTTATCATCATCATCATTATTTATGTGCCATGTCCTTTTGGGAAATGACAATCATGGTTCTCCACAACTTCCTTTCATTCATTGTTTTCAGCAATATTTGCTTTGTTATCACTCCTCTATGTGCTACTTGTTCTTCATCATCATTATTATTATTATTTATGCGTCATGCTCTTTTAGCAAATAAGCAATTATAGCTCTCCACAGCTTTCTTTCTTTTGTATTTTTCAGCAATATTTGTTTCTTTATCACTCCTTTTTGTCTTTGTATCATAAGCATCCTTTTTCTTTTTTTTATTTAGTACTGCTCGGTTATTGCTCACCTTGTTTCTGCTGAATCTAAATTTGTACTAGCCAGACCAGGAATTGAACTAACAAGTATAATGCCACCAAATTCACATAACAACACTAGATATCTCCAGACATTAATGAGGACACTACTTCTGGAGATTGAATAAAGAGCTGAGTTTGGCTGGATTGATCAACACCTGAAGAAGGATGGAGGGCACAACATATAAAATATTATGATAATAACAACAAAGATGAGGAGGCTTGTCTGAATGTAAATAATGCAAATATATTCTTCTCATCCCAGAAATTCAAAGAGAAAATTTTTTCATAAGTATTCCTTTTCTGACATTCCTTAAGTCTTATTGTTTAATTTTTTTTTAAATAGTAGATAAGTATGACAATATCATTGAGTATTAATGTCATCTGTATTACATGCAAATACTTTTGGGAAAGGTAAGAATTTGTTGACTGGGTTAAATAGCAGGACAGATTTGGTTCTATAGCCTTGGTTGGCAACCAGTCTACTGCAGAAAAAGTGTATTTGTGTGTATTCTTTTGTGAGTTTTGCTGTGTAATGTTATTTCTTTTTTGTTGGTAATGCCTGGTAGCAGTGTTTTAGAAGACTCTTCCGATGTTTTTTTTATAAATCTGGAAGGGGAAAAGACTAACTTCATGAAAAAAAGAGTACAAATATATTTTTTTAGTTATAATCATTGAAAAAATATACAGAACAGTTGTCATGTGAAAAGCCTAATTGTAAGGATTTGACAGCATCGATAAATAATATTTACCTACACACACACACATGTATATGTATATATATATATATATATATATATATATATATCATTCATTCAGCAATGAATTAGAACACTCTCAGCTATTGGGCATGTATAATGATAATATACACGCTAAAAAGTCTGCCTCCTTCTACCGAGCGCCCATGGCTCAGAGGTAGAATCACCGACTGACGCCAATTCGGTCGGGTTTCAATCCTGGGTAAAAAGTAATTGGATGTCTAACCATACTGATGAGCTCTGATACAGTGAAACAGATCTGTCTGCGGATGACTATTTACACTCTCACACCCTGATTAGTAACTCTGGAAGAATGGTAGACTTTGAAAAACAGTAGCTACTCTTGCATCTATGCATCGTTCACTTAGCAATGAATTTGAACACTCTCAGCTATTGGGCGTGTATAATGATTATATATATGCTAAAAAGTCTGCCTTCTTCTTCTGAGTGCCCATAGCTCAGAGGTAGAATGGTTGACTGATGCCAATTTGGTCGGGTTTCAATCCTGGGTAAAAAGTAATCGGATGTCTAAGCGTACTGATGAGCTGTGATACAGCGAAACAGATCTGTCTGTCGATGACTATATATATATATATATATATATATATATATATATATATATATATATGCAATTTGTTATATATTATTTATATATTATATCTGCATGGTAATTAGAAAGCACTCAATATCAGTGATTTAGCTCAGAAGCTAAGATATTCAGTTTGCCTGACAATTACAAAAGTGTGAAACCCAGGGTCACAAACTTACATCAATCCAACTATATATATATATATATATATATAACAAAATTCAAAATTTTGGTGTATTTCAATATGAAGTGGAGAATGATAAAAAATAAATAAAGCCAAGAAAAATCCCTGAGAAAGTAGAAAAGACAAATATGTATCTAAGCAATAAATAACAGTACTCAATGCCTAGGCTATCTTGACAGAGCAAAAAACATTTTCCAACATTAACCTTCAACAAGATACACCTATCTATATATATAATTATATTACAACACTTCTTTTACAAAGATAAAAATACCTGCTACTGCAATTTCCTGTAATAGCATCACATTATCAAGATACAACTGGGAAGTGAAATGAAAGAAAAAATATGACTAAACAGTCAAATAGAGCAGATATTAGAAGACAAATTATCAAGTTTGCAGCTGTATTAGAAGAAGCAATTAGCCATGGCAATGTTCTAAAACTTGCTAAGCAAAAGATAATGCTAAAATGAAAACATGAAAAGAAATTCTTACTAACTTAATGAGAATCAGAAATTAAAATTTAGAAAAAAGAAAAGAAACTACCACAATATAGCCTACGACAGGAAATTGTTACAAAACCAGAAAAAACAATAAGAAAATGCAAGTCATGTTATTAAAAAGCTTTGTCAGATTGAGACTTTCATATGGAAGTTATAAATGGAGCCAACCCTATTCAGAAATCTAAACTGTCAACTGTATACAACTATTCTCAGATTAATCTTAAAAATAATTTTGAGCAAGCAAAACTTGTGTATTATAGTGAAGACCCTCCTTTTTTGAACATTGTGGACTGTTGCTACACAATCACAAACAAATAACTGTACCAAATAAAAGGAACCAGATCAGTTGAGAACATTCAACAGTAGTAACATTTTCTTTTAATCAGTATCACCTCATGCAAGGCAGGAAAGCCACTAAGACACAAGTGGTTACAGAATGTGAGAGAAATAAGACCAGAAGCATTAACAATGAGTAGGAAGAGAAAAGTATAATCAGGAGGACAGTAAATAGCAATTGACGTTGCATTTAAATTTTTCTTGATTAAAGTTGGCAGGAAAGCATGGAGCCAGAAGGGAGTTCCACAGGCAAGAAGTGCAAGAAAAGAAACTGTTAGCATAGAACTTACGGCAACATCTAACCAGCTTAACTGTAAATTGATGCAATATTGATGCCAGTCTAGTCAGTCAGTCAGTTAAGTGCCATATGTGATAGACACTTTGGGCAATCATGTCTCAAAAGAGATATGACTGACTGGGCAGAAAATTATCACACAGCAGGTTGCCATTGCTTTCTGTGGTAGACTGGTTGTCGACCAAGGCTATAGAACCCAATCTCTCCTGTTATTTGACTCATAGCTAGTGGGAGAAGATATGTATCATATTATTAAGTAGTAATTAGTGGGGAATCAGTTTATTACTTCATAACAATAGAAAACCGATCTCCCACTTTATGCCCAGTAGAAGCTTTAATCATTTTTTCAACTATTATATTCAGTCAGTCAGTCAATCAGTCAGTTAAGTGCCATACGTGATACACACTTGAACGATCAAGTCTCAAAAAAGATATGACTGACTGGGCAGAAGATTATCTTGCAGTGTGGCAGACTGGTTGCCAGCCAAAGCTATAAAACCCAATCTGTGCTGTTTTTTTAACTCATAACTGGAGGGAAGAGATGGGTTGATACCTTTCCCAAGGGTATTTGCACATAAGTGAATGCAAGGAATTCAACTAGAATTTGAACTCTGCTCCTTGATTTCTTGTTCTGAGCCACTATCCACTGCACCATAATGCCCATCCACTCTAGTACTGTGCTTAAATGCATGACGTCTAGGTATCATAATGAAGAGATCATCTAAACAATTTCTATAAAATTGTTTATAAAAAAAGGCACAGAGAGGAAACCTTATGGTTGTGGAAAAGTAATTTTGGCCAAGCCACTAGATCAGGCCCAATAATATTGCAACTTTTTCTTTAGATTTTATCAAAAACGTCAAGGTAAATAGCAATGGTATCAGATTATATACAGCAGCCATATTCTAAACATGGATGAATGGTATGAAAGATATGTAAGATAGATTTTGGAGAGAAAAATTGTCTTCTATGACACAGTGAACCAATTTTCTTAGTAGCTAACCTAGCTATGGATTCAATATAGTCTTTCCACTTCATGTCAGCTGAGAATGTTAGCCTAAGAAGGTGCAAAGAGTCACTTATTTGGAGGTTAGCATCAGCCATGCTGATGGAAAGCAGAGACGGGTTTCTCAGATGATTAATGAAGAGAGGTTTAGTTTTAGAGGCCTTGAAATTAACAAGTCATATTTAATCCCAGTTAATGATGGACTTGAGTTTGTTTTGAACATCCGCTGATATTTTAAATTTGTTCTGTCAAAGTCAAAATGATCAGCTTTACACTTGAGATAGAAATAAGTGGTTATGTTATAAGTGTAGATACCAAGTTGAGAGGTGATGCTATTGGAAAGGTTATTAATGAAAATTAAAAACAGCATAGAACCAAGCCTTAGGAGACAGCCATGTTAGTACAAATGATCTAGATGAGTCCCCATTCAAGACTGTATGAATTTAAGGATGTGTTTGAAGACATCATAACCTTTCAGTTTGTGAAGAAGATCTGTATGCCAAACGCTGTCAAGGCTTTTGAGATGTCCAAAGCTACAGCCTGGGTTTCGCTGTTTTTATCTAAAGCATGATAGACTCTTTCTGCAATTATAACCAGTAAATCAGCAGTTGACCTGGAGAAATGAAAGCCATATTGCTTGTCTGAAAAAAGGCCCTTTGATGAGAGATGATGAACCAATTTATCATTGATTAGGGCCTCTTGAAGTTTGCCAGAAAGAGGTACAAGGCTAACAGGCAGATAGTTGGAAAGGTTGGACAGCTCCTAGAGTACTTAAAAACTGGAATATCAAATGATGACTTTGAGCAGGCAGGAAAGCAGGAGGCAGTGAAGCATTTTATATACATTTCAAAAAGAACAGGAGCCAATTCAGGAAAACACTTCTTAATAACTATTACAGAAATACCATCAAGTCTATATATGCTTTGTAGGAATATAGGTTAGAGATGATAGCAGAAACTATGGAAGGAGTTACAAGACCAGATATAGCTGTAATATTCAATATATAAACAAATGGTAGATTCCAATGTGCAAAATGAATTCTGATGAAAAAAATTGTCTAGCATGACACAGTGAACAAGCATTAGATGGCTTAAATAAATATATCCTGAAAATTATTTTTTAATCATTTTACTCAAAGCAAAGCTTGATTGCCACTATTGTGCAAGGAGTGAGAGTGGGTACAGTGGGTATTGAAGAAAGGTTAAAAGATGAATGTGATTCGGGAAGTTAGAAGATAGATGGCAATTGATGTTGTATTTAAATCTTTGGAAATTGTAGCTATAACAGAAATAAATAAATGGAAGGGAGTTCCACAGACAAGAAGTGTGAGAAAAGAAACTACAAGAGTAGAAGTGGTGATTACATTTAACTATTTCAACAGTAAAAGGATGGGACCTAGGTGAAAAATCTAGGAGCATGCTTAAATTCACATGGACGAGACACCAGGGAAAATAGCTTGTTAGAGCAGTTGCCATGAAAATGTTTGTAAAAAAGACAGAAGGAGGTGCAGATCCTTCTTTTGATTTTGCTAACATTAATTGATTAATACAAATTTTATGGTGAAAAACTTACACAATTAAAAATGAAAGTGTAATGAAAGCTTTAAAATTAATCCATGGTCCTGGAGCTCAGACTCTTTGGACATTGGCACGAAAGACTAAAAAGCAATAGTTGTTTCCAGTTAAACTGAAACGGTAGACTGAAAGAAAAATGAATGGATGTAAGTCAAATTTTGATTTCCTGGTATTGATATCAAACAAGTTTTTTTCATCATAAACTGAATTATATATATATATATTATCGATTTTCTGCACTATTGTAAGAACTGCAACCTTGAAACTTCTGAATATCGTTTCTTATGTCTTTGTGTATGAGTATATCAAATTTGATTAAAATCAGACCACTCCTTCTATAACCCAATTTTTTCGATTATTGATTTTCGATATTTGTCGGAGGTACTTCGACCCAAAACCTAGCTAAGAACACTCGCAGATGCTTATAGTACAAGTGTGCAAATTTTCAAGAAAATCAGTTGAGCCATTTCGGAGTAACGGACACACACACACACACACACACACACACACAAAGTTCCATTTATAAATAAGTTTAGATAATAATAAAACAGAAAGATAAGGAAGGTGAAAGTTGAAGATTTCAGGGATAAAACTCCTATATAGAGAAAAAGATTTGGGAGTAAGCACACACACACAACAGTGGCAAAATATGTAGACTGTGCCAGGAAGAAAAGTTAGCGATTATGTTATTCCCAAACAAAAATGAATTATTGAATGAAAGAACAGAAATTATGACTAAGTGTAACCATAACATAAAATACATATTAGATTCATACAACCATAGATGAAAATGCTATACTTACTTCTAATTTTAAAAATGGTGCATTCAAAAATTCCCTGTTACGTGGGCATTCAAAAAAATCCCCATCATATTTGCATTCTTAAAAAAAACATAGTAAAATCAGTTATTGTAAATCACCTGAAGACACCACATGGTAGAAACTTAGGTCGCATAATAACTCATTTAAAAATGGAAAAATTCAAAAGTTCTACAATTGTATTGAACACTTTTAATACAACTGTGTACTGCTCTAATTTTATTTTGCCCAAAAACTAAGTAATTAAATAATCAATATATATATATATATATATATATATATATATATATATATGCACATGACAGTTGAAGAGGTATGGTTTGATCAATAGAATAAGCACAAAATGAAGGTCGTTCTGAATGGGCATGCCTCTTCGTCCTACAGCACAAATGCTGGTGTCCCACAAGGCTCTATCCTGGGCCCAACGCTCTTCCTTATTTTCATCAACGACCTCCCAGATGAGATCGTCCCAAGTAGGCATCTACGCAGATGACACTACAATATACTCCCGCTCCAGTAAGAAACCTGTCGTGGTGGACAGACATAATCTCGCTGCTGACCTTGAGCGGGATCTACACTCTGTGGTGAACTGGGGCAAGAAGTGGCTTGTCAACTTCAATTCCTCTAAGACCAAGCTGTTTTCTGTCAACCATTACAGGCAACCTCTTCTGCCTCCCATAAGCATGGACCAGATGATTCTCCCGGAGAGTAATACACTACGCCTCCTCGGACTTACCCTGTCCTCAGACCTCAAATGGAACCACTATATTGAATCCATAGCAAAATCTACTGCTAAGAAGATTGGGTCACTATGTCGATCCAGGATGTTTTTTCCACCTGAATCCATCCTACATATATACAAGTCAACCATCCGTCCGTGCATGGAGTACTGCTGCCATTTATGGTCAGGTGCCCCTGCCGTTCTCCTCAGTGTTCTTGACAAGCTCCAAAGGAGAGTCTGTAATGTGATAGGTACTGATCTGGCGACTCGTCTGCAGCCACTTTCCCATCGTCGAAATGTGGCCTCCCTCTGTCTCTTCTATAAATACTTTCATGGCTTCTGCTCGGATGAGCTTAAGTCACTGATGCCTCTTCAACAGGTGTTTACCCGTGCAACCAGACTGGCAACTGGGTCCCACCCATTCACAGTCAGGTTAGCCAAACGCAGACGACAATTCTACTCCTGCAGCTTCCTCTCTCGCACTTCCCGCCTGTGGAACTCACTCCCGTATTCTTGCTTTCCTGACGGCTACGACCTCCAGAAATTTAAAAGCAAAGTTAATACTCACCTACTAACCACTGGACTCTAGCTCTCTCCCCTCCCCTGTATAATCTTCACGTTCTCTCCGCCTATGTATCTGTCATTGCACCTGCTTTCTCAGCTTTCTATTGTTCCTTTCTAACTAGCTTGTACTCCTCACTCTTTTCTAATTAATCCTTCTACATTTATGTAACCCCCTGCACATCAGTGGCGTTTCTGCCTTGCTCGGGGTGAAATGATTAAAAAAAAAAAAACAAAACAAAAAAACTAAGAAATGCAGTTTACCCTTACAGCCTGATGAAATCTCTATGGCTGAAACCTTTGGTAGCAAATAAGTGGTGAACATTTTCTTCTTTAATATATACACACACACACACACACACACACACACACACACATATATATATATATATATATATATATATATACACTACTGGCCATAATTATTAGGCCACCCCAGTGTTTTAAAAAAATCATGTATTTCGTACTATTTTTTAGTATTTATTACCAAGTGGATAATTGTAAATGAAAATAGAATGGTTCTTTCATTAATACTGCACAATAACATGTGCATCAAATGAATTTATAAACATTTAATAATTACCTATGTTGCAGTTTCATCAATGAAAGAATGAAGAAAATTTAGGGTGATTCGGAAGAGTTCATCTTTACTTTCTTGCCTTGTTAAATTTTGCAAAATAATAATAAAAAAAGAACCATTCTATTTTCATTTAGAATTATCCACTAAAATTAGGATGAAATACATCATTTCTTTAAAAAAACTGGGTTGGCCTAATAATTATGGCCGGTAGTTTATATATATAATCATCCATATACAAGCTTGTCTTGCTGTATCATCAGTGTGATTAGATTAACCATTTGCTTCAAACCGAGATTGAAATCTGACTGATTTGTCATCATACGGAGACCTTACCCCTAAGTTATTAGCACATGGCAGAGAAAAGCAGACTTCACAGTATGTTATTCACAGAATGAAAGCATATATTTGAGGAAGTTTTCAAAAAATAGAAGCAAAAAGATACTTGAACTGACAGAGAGAGTTGAAATTTCTAGAGCACACCACAAGGAAAGAAGGCTTGGAAAAGTTAGCACTCATAGGACAGACTGAAGGCAAGTGGTGCAAATGGGAACAGTAAGTAGATGGCAGGGCAGCGAATGGGAAGAATAGCAAAAGGACAAACAATGGTAAGAGCTACAATAGATAGGAAGTCGTGGAGAGCCGTGAACGCCTATATCTGGAAGTAAGAGGGCTAGAAATCTGGAATGTAGATTGGGTGGTGGGTGTATAACATTGTCTTTTTGTCACCCCACAATCTTAAAAAGGGGATTTTTTTGGGGGACAGTTTACCCAGAATTAAAAAAAGGATGGAAAATTAGATGAGGTTGTGAAAGAACTATTTGATTAATTAAACTTGTAATTCCAAATAAATGAATGGAAAGACTTCTTTTTTTTTAATCTAACCTTCAGTTGATTAAGAACAAATCATTTATTGATAAAAGGAGTTAATTTTATTAATTCCTTTCCCTGAAATGAGAACATAATATTTTAATGGTTTGTTTTGTTTTTTTTCTCTTCTATTCTTGCATCCCCCACCTGTCTCCGACCAAACAATCTTTTATTTCACTTATAATAAACTTTGCAAGTTTTATGAAATGAAGTAAAGTGTTTGGCATCTCAGAATGCATTTTTATATCGATGGACAATTGAGTATTTTTTTTTAGATTTCACTTGGAGTTGCCATCTTATTTATAAAGAGTTACTAATTCTGTGCGATTAAGAATTAATTCCTGGAATTCTTTCAATGGTTCATTCTATTCCTGACAGTTTTACAGATGGAGATGCAAAAATGGATTATATGTCATCATATGACAATTGCAAAAGGTTGTTTTATGCACTAGCATATGCTTGACTGGTCCTAGAAATAACAGTAGCAGAAACTAACACTTATTACTCAGTAAAGCCTTAATCTTTACTGGGGATTGATTCATTCATGCCTGAAAAACTCTTATTTTCAATGTCTTACTGAGTTTGAGTTTTGAGTTTTGTTTAATGGCATATCAACTTCTCTTGGTTATTTAATGCCAAAAAAGTGGGGTTTTAAGGTATTTTTTTATTTTAATGTTTGGTTATAGTGAGAGGGTTGATTTAGTCAGATTTTGATGAAAAATTTATATTATTTTTTTTATTTTAGAAAACTGAAAATGCCTTCTAGTTTTGTATTCAAAAATGTATTGCTGGTTATAATTTGTTTTTCCTTCAAAAATGTATTATGACAATATGTTTTTTTCCTTCAAAAAATGTGTTATGTTCATAATTTCTTTTTTTTTTCTTCAACAATGTATTGTTGATAATATTTTTCTTTTAAAGATGTATATTTTTCTATAAAAGTCTATTTTTATTAATCTATTTCTATAAAAGTTTATTTTTATACTTTTATAGTTTTTGACCCCAGTTTGGGGGTTAGCTATTTGCTCATAGCTGGGACCCTAACAGGTACTACCACTCCGGGTCAGGGTGGACCTGTGAACAATAGCAATTAAGAGGTGGTTCCATGCTCCTCACAACCTCCCAATTAAAGGCCTTGCTGCCAGATGCAGTTTACTGTCATGCCCAGGACCTGTCTTACTAAAGGAAACAAGTAAAAAAATTGAATCTAATTGACGATTTCTGGTGGAGGACAAAGAAGTTCTTGAATTTTACTCTCAAAGGCATTATTAAAAGAGTCAAAACAAAGAACAACCTCCTCCAAAAAACCCAAAGAAATGACTGACAGTGGAACCAGATGAAACAGAAGTTAAACTTATGAATTTTTCAGGACTTTACTATAAAGAAAAATAAGTTCAATTACTGTAGTCAAAATTTAAGCTCAAGTTTTCATTACAGATAAAAGTATCAGTTTGTGTTTCTTTAGACGACCAGTAGTAGTAGTAGTAGTAACAGGAGGTGTATTAACTCCATCAGTTAACTGCCATATGTGATAAATGCTTGGGGGATTATGTCTGAAAAGAGACATGACTGACTGGGTAGAAGATTTTCTTGTAGTTGGTTGCCATTGTTTTCTGCAATAGACTGGTTGCCAATCAAGGCTATAGAACACAATTTCTCCTGCTATTTAACCCATAGCTGGTAGAAGAACAGATGGATTAATACTTTCCCATGGATATTTGTGGATAAGTAAATGTAACAAATTCAATCGAAATTTGAACTCGGCTTTCAATATTCTCATTCTGAATTGATATCAACTGCCCCACAACACACATTCATGTTATTAACTGCAAGAATAAAAAAAAATTAAATATATTATATTTGATGTGATATAAAACTGATTTCCTTCATCTGAATTTTGAAATTTTATAAGCTTATAATAAGTGAGCAATTCATTTATTATTATTCATTGAATTATCTTGAACATTTATGAGTCAAGTCTGAAAAGTCAGTAGGATGGCATTCTATATCATAACATAGCAGGTCAATGTTGGTGGTTGCTGGCTACACATCCAGAGCAGTAGGTCACTCAAAAATTCTTTACTTGATTACCAGCAGTGTCCTGCAAAGTACATTCTACTTTCACTTAAGATTGTTTTAAAGAAAAAGGTATTGACAATAGTCAGGATTATTAAGTCAATTGTCAATGACCCTTTTCTTAGTTGCATAGTATGTGCTTTGCTAGGGATAGATACAGTTTTAAATTCAGAGTTGCCACCCAAGGCTATAGATCCCCATCTGTTTTACTATTTACCCATAGCTGGTGGAAGGAGAAGAGTTGGATTCATTTTGCCATATACTTCAAAAGAAATATTTTTGCAATATCTCTGAGATGATATTGTTAATTTGCTGTCTTTAATCATTAAGTTAGTTTATTAACTTTGATACATCTGTAAATTTGAAGAGTCAAATTCCTAAGAATACAAACCTCATGACTTTCCATTAATAGACACTTCAAGATTGTGTAGCAGCTATCACTTATGATTGAATAGTGAGTTTGATTTTCTCTTGGTGCTCCATAATTTCAACCTTGTGTTAAGCTAGATTTAGTGCTTTGCTAGGACTACATACAGTTTTGAATTCAGAGTTTTCCTTCTAGACTAGTTGCCACCCAAGGCTATAGATCCCCTTCTGTTGTACTATTTACTCATAGCTGGGGGGAGTAAGAGTCTGATTTATTTTACCATATTCTTCAAATAAATATTTTTAATTTTGTGTCTTTAATCGTTAAGTTGGTTTATTAACTTTGATGCATCTGTATGTTTGAAGAGTCAAATTCCTAAGAATACTGACCTCATGACTTTCCATCAATAGACACTTCAAGATTGTGTAGCGGCTATCACTTATGATTGAATAGTGAGTTTGATTTTCTCTTGGTGCTCCATAATTTCAACCTTGTGTTAAGCTAGATTTAGTGCTTTGCTAGGACTACATACAGTTTTGAATTCAGAGTTTTCCTTCTAGACTAGTTGCCACCCAAGGCTATAGATCCCCTTCTGTTGTACTATTTACTCATAGCTGGGGGGAGTAAGAGCTTGATTTATTTTGCCATATTCTTCAAATAAATATTTTTAATTTTGTGTCTTTAATCATTAAGTTGGTTTATTAACTTTGATGCATCTGTATGTTTGAAGAGTCAAATTCCTAAGAATACAGATCTCATGACACTTCAACATTGTGTAATGACTGTCACTTACGACTGAATAGTGAGTTCGATTTTCTCTTGGTGCGCCATAATTTCGGCCTTGTGTTAATCTGGACTTAATAAATTGCTATGATTTTGCAGCAGTATCATCATTCCCCAACACCACAATCATCATCAACAACAAAAGCAACGGGCAAAAAAAAAAATGTGCACTCTCACCAAATCATTACAATTTCATAGACTTGTAATAAATAGACAAAAAAAAAAGACACTTGTTTTAAACTGGGCTGAATATGGGACAAGCATGGAGTTTTTATATTTGATATCATCATCATCATTTATCCATCACACCCAGATGGTGCATAGGGCAGCAACTTTTGTTACTGTTTCTGTAACAAACTGTTTTTTATGGGGCAAGGTTGTTAGCCCAGCATCCAACCCCCAAACCTGGAAGACCAGTGGACCATTCTTGGTCCTTACATTTACAGCATCTGGTATTCCCAAATGGTCAACCATTTAAGTACCAACCAGGCATGATGTTGCTTAACTTCGGTGATCGGATGGGAACCGGTGTATTCAACATGAGATAGCTATAGACTAGTATTTGATATAGCACCTGTTAATTTTTATTTCTTAATATTTCTTACTGAAATGATATGCACATGTGTGTGTAAATGGGTAGTCTTCTGTTCTATTAAATTGGTAACATTTCCATTACTGAGAGTGAAAATATAAGAAATAAAGTTAAAAGTAAAAATTTATATCCTTATATTACTACCACTATCATCAGTATTAGTACTAGTGTAAGCAGGGCCATAGCTGATGCTAAAAAACACCAGACACAGAGAAAATTGCCCAGATTTATTAGTTGACAATGTAATGACGTCATCAGTGTCATCTGTTTCCAGAAACTATGATTTTTGTGGATTTTTTTGGCTATTCCAATGGAAATTAGGCACAGAATGTGAATGAAAGCAGGAAATCGGGTTCGGACTTTCTGAATATAACCAGTCTTTTCTTCCAAAATTAATAAATAAACAAACAGATTTTTACTGCATTCATTCAAATGTTTTCTTTGTTTTTTATTTCTTTCTTTCTTTCTTTTTTTGTGAATTGTTTAGTTTGATTTCTGATGAAGACATTTTTCCTTGCCCGGATTTTCACTATGATTGCATGGATTGGCCCGGACCCATGCCCGGTGTGCTCGGTAGTCAGATACAGCCATGAGTGTAAGCATCAGAAAGAACATTAACAACACAAGCAAAACCAATATTTAATGTTAGAATGAATGATTCTTATCTCCTAAAGAGCAATGCACTGCACCTCCTTGATCTTACTCTCTAAAATGATCTCAATGGAATGACAACATTGAATTCATAGCTGCATCTACTGCTAGGAAGGATGGTTCACTGTATGGAAGTTTTTCTCATAAGAATACGTTTTGCACATTTATAAACCTACCATTCATCCATACATTGAATACTGTTGCCATATCTACTTGGGTGCTCCTGCTATTCATTTTTAGGTTCTCTACAAAATCCAAAGGAGGATCTGCAATGTAACTGATCCTGACTTGATAGGTTACCTTCAATCACCAACATGATGTGGCTTCCCTCTGTCTTTTCTACAAGTAATTTCATGGCAACTGTTCTGATGAGCTTTTTTTCCTAGTTTCCTGACCCCATGTATTTACGCATGCTGCTAGACTGGCATCAAGGTCCCACCCTTTTACCATAGAAATAGATGTAACTGCCTCTTCTACTGTACAGTTTCTTTTATCACACTTCCTGCTTGCTTTCCTGGTAGCTACAATCTCGAAAATTTTAAATAAAACATTAATTGCAATTTTTTTCTTCATGATTGCCATCCATTTCTTATCTTTTTTCAACATCCCCTGTCCCCTTTTTATTCTCTCACTGTAACCCTCTGTGGACCAGTGGCATTTCTGCCTTGCTTGGAGTGAAATGAATATTTAAAACAAATTAACTAAAACCTCTTCATTTCAGTAGGTAAATTGCTAATTTTCATGTCATCTGAAAGGAGCTATACACATTTTATCTTTAAGGCATCCTGTAGCTAAAAGAAAAGAAATAGAATGAGAGTTTCATGTTCTTTTCTTAAATAAGAGGCTTGTGACATCTCATCTGTAACAGAGGTGTTGCAGGGTGGAAACTAATTTGTCACCCACAAGGATTTAGAAACACTTTTAAACCCTATAGGGACTGGAAAGTGAGGTCTAGGTAACTCCTGCTCAAATAAGAGAGCCATAATCCATTTTTCATTTGATGTGAATTTTTGTAAAGTTAAAGGATAGCATGAGGAGTCAGGTACTTACTACAGTGGTACAGGAAACTTTTTTAATTATAAACATTACACTCCAAGCAAGACAGGACTGCAACTGGTGTGCAAGGGATTACAGTATGAGGTAAAAACAAGGTACAGGGGATGTTGAAGAAGGGATAAGAGATAGATGGGATTCAAATAGATAGAAGACAGCAATTGACATTGCATTTAAAACTATTTTTCCTGTGTCTTTAGTGATTGATTGTATATACAACTTCCACTTGATATTTAAGTTGAGTTTCAGGCCCCATAGTCACTCTTGTGTTTTCATTTGTAATGTTTGACAGTACTTCACGATACAAGAACTATTGCCTTTGTTTTATTTACACAAACATTAAATTGTTAAGAATTAAAAAATAATAACTTTATCAGTAATTCTTTTCAATTTAATCTTTAATTCTTTTCAATTTAATCTTTCATCTTTAATCTAGATCTAGATTCAGATATCTTGTACCTCAATCGAGTCATAGAGGCACCACATGTATTGCAGTCCCAGTAGATGTGGTGTTTCTTTGAGCACAACATCCTGACGGAGCCCAACCCTCTCCAGGTTGGTTTGAATTCAGTTTTCCTTCTCCTAGACTGGTTGCTACCTAAGGCTATAGAACCCAGTCTGTCCTGCTGTTTACCCACAGCTGATGGTGGGAGAAGAGATGAACATATATCTTTCGCAAGGTTATTAGCATGTAAGTGAATGTAATGGATTCGAATGAAATTGGAACTCATCTCTCCAATTCTTCAATCCAAGTTGTTATCCATTACACCACCATGCATCCATTAATCCTTAATTCAGTACCAGTTACTAATTGAAGTTGTGACAGAAAGGAAATTAAGAATTAAAATCAACTTTCATCTTCACTTTTACAAAAATTCGCAATGACATGTGAAATTTTCCCAAATAGAAAAAGGATTGACCATGTGCTTAAAGAAAAAGTCAAACTGGATTTTGCAAGTAGATGTTAAATTGATATTTTGACCAATGGGAGCAACTTGCAAGACCTAAAAAACTTTATGATTCAGTGCAAAAAAACAAAATGATTATAAAACGAGAAAGGAAGGCCAGTTAGACAATCGATAGGATATCGGGGTATTGATTTCCAATATCAGAGTCAAATAAGTCATCCAAGGATAAACTAATCTAAGTCCATGAAAACCCATTGGGAGTAAAATTGGAGAAAATGAGCCATATTGATGGCTAAGCTAGATATCATTTTTTGATCAGATTCAACAGAATATGGGGGTTTTGATTTTCGATATCGGGGAAAATGAGTTGTCTGAGAAGATCTACTAATGTTTGAGACTAAAAACTATAATTTTACCAAGTTAGAGCAAATTCTGCAGCAAGTACCATGATAAAAGGGCTGAAATCCTGTTCTTGATTAAACCTGATCTGATATCGGGGTATTGATTTCCAATATTGGGGGAAATTGGAAAAAACAAATAGCCCATACCTGACCGGAAGCTTAAAGAATATTTGTGTGAAGTTTGGTGAGAATTGGTTAAAAATTTTGGATTTGTATAAAGGACATACAGACAGATACACACACACACACACACACACACACACACACACACACAAACATCTTGTCTTTTATATATATATATAGATACAAAAGCATTTGATAAGGTGGAGCCCAAAGAACTACAAAAGGTATTTGATCTGCTAGAAAAACTTGATTAATTTGAGGAAGATATTAAAATAATCTGGATTGCTTATTGGGAAGAATTTGTTTGTGTGTGGATAAAAAATTAATTGTGCAAGTACACAAAAACAGAAAAGGGCATAAGAGAAGGATGTATCTTCTCACAAGATCTGTTTAGTCTAGGGGGACAATCCTAAGAGAACTAGAAGTCCTAACAGGATTTATTATTGCTGAACATTGTCTTAGCAACATAAGATACACGAATGACACCTTGTTGATAGCAAACACAGAAAGAAACTTGAAGGAACTTCTAAGACAAGGAAAGTGAGAAAAAATTATAAGAAAAGTGAATGTGTGGTTGTTAGCAAGAGGAACAACCCAAGATGTGAGCTATGAATTGGAGGTAGTAAAACAAAGAGAGAAGAAAGGACTAACTATCAATTGTAAGAAGACAGGATGTATGATTATCAGCAAGAGCAACAGTCCAAGATGTGAGCTAGGAACTGGAGTTAGTAAAAAGAAGTGAAAAGAAAGGACTCAGTTGAAAGAAGACAGGATATATGGATGTCAGCAAGAGGAACAGTTCAAAATGTGAGCTATGAATTGGAGGTAGTAAAACAAAGAGAAGAGAGAAGAAAGGACTAATTATCAATTGTAAGAAGACAGAATGTATGGCTGATAGCAAGAGAAACAACCCAAGATGTGAGCTATGAACTGGAAGTGTCCGAATCAATGAATGCAGAAATTCAATTATTGAGGAAGTGTCATAGCAGATTATGGGTAATGTGACATCCAAATCCAAAATAATGAAAGCTGCCATCAAAAAGTTAAGCAAAATATTAAGAAAAAATTTCATTGAAATTTCAAAGAAGCTACTTGTCCTTAAGGACATATGGCCCAGTGGATATAGACATTGGTTAGTTCCTGACTTGAATCTTAGATTTGTGAGTTCAATACCAGGCTACAGCAGTGGTGAACAAATAACTTACAGGGTTAGAGGGAGATAACTCATGACTTCCAAAAGAGGCATTACTATGCAAGAATGGAGTTCATATACCCTGGTGATTGTAATAAAGGGTTCGGTTCAAAATTCCTAGCACCTGAAGAAGGCCGGAGTGTACAACGGCCAAAATGTCATACAAATGGCAACAAAGATGAGAACAATAGTCCAAATAATGTAAATTACTGATGATGATTGATGTTGCGTTTAAATTTATAAAGATTTCTCTTTTCCAATCTTTTCACTCTTACATAGCCTCCTGTGCACCAGTGACCTTGCTGTAGGTGGCACGGAATAAAGTTTCACAGAAAATAAACCATTAGAAGTAGTGGTTGCATCAAGCTAGTTCAACAGTAAAATGGTGAGACCTAGTTGCCAATCTAGTAGCATGCTTAAATTCATGCAGCTGAGGCACCGGCAAAAATGTTACACTAGTGAGAAAGTAATTGAAGTCAAGACACATGATTATGATAGATTACATTACAGATTCTTCTTTGGATTTTATGAAGAAATTTGAGATATACAGAAAGGGCCCCCGACCAGAAATGGCAGCAGTATTCAATATATGGGCAAGTGGTAGATCTATGCAAGGAATGAGGATGATATACCGCAGTGATTATAACAACGGGTTCGGTTTGAAATTCCTAGCACCTGAAGAAGGCCGGAGAGTACAACAGCCAAAGCATCATAAAATGGCAACAAAGATGATGACAATTGTTCGAAATACTAATGACGATTGATGTTGCATTTAAATTTATGAAGATTGTAGGTGGCACGGAATAAAGTTTCATGGAAAAGAAACCGTTAGAAGTAGTGGGTGCATCTAGCTAGTTCAACAGTAAAATGGTGAGACCTAGTTGCCAATCTAGTAGCATGCTTAAGTTCTTGCAGTTAAGGCACCGGCACTGATATGTTTTTATTCCTGGTGACATGATTCCATGCTACTAGATTGCCAATTAGGTCTTACTATTTTACTGTTGAACTAGCAACCACCATTTTCACTCTAATTATTTCATCTCTTGCACTTCCCTTCTGTAGAACTCCCTCTCACTTTCTTTCTTCCCTAGATACTACAATTTTCACAAATTTAAATGCAATGTTAATCGCCATCTTCTGTCTTCTTGGTCCCTGTTCATTTTTCAGTTTTCTCATTCTTTTTAACTTTCACTCCCTGAAACCCCCTGTATTCTAGTCACACTCTCGCTTTACTTGAGATGAAAGGAATAAAAAAAAAAAGAAAAAAGAGCTACAAAGGATAAAAAATTGTGGAGAGCTATGAACTTCATGTCCTGAAGGAACATGGCACATAAAAAAAGAACTCTAACAGCTTAGGTATAAGAAAATTTATGATAAAAGCCTTGCCTCACATAGAAAATTAGACAATGAAATTGGTAGCAGTGAGGCTAATGGGGTGGTAGTGATGGTAGCAGTAGTGATGAAGGCATTGACATTGGTAGTAAAAGCAGGAGTTCAGTGGTATGGGCAGGGTCAGTGGTATGGGCAGTACAGATCCAGGACTTGTGTCTTCTAATCTGATAGATTATATACAGCAACATTCATGAATATCTCAAGTGAGGAGGTGGAGGGGTGTAAATCATTTGTATTGTATTTCATTGCATTTTCCATTGCAATTAATCTTTAATTCTTTTTAAAGGAATCCACTAAAATGACAGCTCTCCAATATTCCCATTATTCATTAAGCTTTGGCATTAGTATCTGCCAGTTGTCCTTTCTTAGTTCAACCATCTAGTCACCACGTCTACATAAATGTGTGTATGTGTGGACATGATTGGAATTGTGTGCAAATTTGCTGTCATTGTTTTTACGAGATTATAGTACTTTTTAAAATTTTTTTGACTATTTTTTTAAACATTCCTGTCTCCAAAGCTGACATTCTTTGTGGCTATTTTTTTTTTCTATTATTATTTACACTGTTAATACAATTAACACTACTATTATGGTTGGTCGTTGTTGTTGTTGACATCATTGTAGTAGTAGGGGTAGTGGCAACGAGGGGAAGGAATTTAATTTTTTTTTAACGTTTTTTTAATTTTTTTTTCTGTTTTTTTCTTTTAGCCTTCAATGGTTTTTCTTCACCCTTTTCTTTTCTATTTTCCTTCATTTATTTTTTCCTTCATTACTCCCACTTCCACCATCATCAATATTATTAGCTTTGTCACTCTTTCAAACTTTACCATTTTTTGTTTTTTTCCTTCCAACTTGTCATCAAACTTTTCCTTTCTTAAAATATAAACCAAATACACAGTGATTTACAAAACTAGCATATTAACTGTACGTTCCATGGCTCTTATTATATGCCTAATAGAAGGTGGGGATGTTTTTTGTTTTGACAAAATTTTCTGTCTTACCACCTGAAAAACCTATTAAGATCTCCACCCTAATTAATTAATTTCTCGGTGTTCAAAGAGGAAACTGGTGGTTATACTCGATTTAAGTTTTTACTTGAATATTTTTTTATGATTGCAGTTTTTATAACGACTTTTCCATTTTTCTTCACAGTTATCTATGTCACTGCAACTAGAGGGAGGAAAGGTGAGTGGATGGTGATTCCAATGATCACATGTGAGAGAGTGCTGGTGTTGATAACCATGTTCCATTCTTTGATATTTTTTTAGAACACATTTCTTTATCTAAATTCTAAATTTTTAAGCCTTTAAATGACTCCCAACTTTTATTAATACCCTCCATTTATTGCATATTGATATAAATTCCAGCTCCACTAAATACTGAGAACCTCTCCTTTATATTAAGCATCTGAGAGTAAGATTTTAATTATTTTTGGTACATTATCCAGAGAATACTAGGGGATGAACATGTGGGAAATGACAACATTTTAGAGAAAAAGGTAACAAAAAGAGACATACACTTAGCATCAGGAAGAGAGCGTTGAAATTTTCAGGACACATAATGGAGAAAGAGGACAGAGAAAAATGTAACAAAAAGAGACTTACACTTAGCATCAGAAAGAGAGGGTTGAAATTTTCAGGACACATAATGGGGAAAGAGGACAGAGAAAAATGTAACAAAAAGAGACTTACACTTAGCATCAGAAAGAGAGGGTTGAAATTTTTAGGACACATAATGGGGAAAGAGGACAGAGAAAAATGTAACAAAAAGAGACATACACTTAGCATCAGAAAGAGAGAGTTGAAATTTTCAGGACACATAATGGGGAAAGAGGACAGAGAAAAATGTAACAAAAAGAGACTTACACTTAGCATCAGAAAGAGAGGGTTGAAATTTTTAGGACACATAATGGGAAAGAGGACAGAGAAAAATGTAAAAAAAAGAGACTTACACTTAGCATCAGAAAGAGAGAGTTGAAATTTTCAGGACACATAATGGGAAAGAGGACAGAAAAATGTAACAAAAAGGGACTTACACTTAGCATCAGAAAGAGAGGGTTGAAATTTTCAGGACACATAATGAGGAAAGGGGACAGAGAAAAAGGTAACAAAAAGAGACATACACTTAGCATCAGAAAGAGAGGGTTGAAATTTTTAGGACACATAATGGGGAAAGAGGACATGGAAAATTTGACAATCACAGGACATACTGAAGTCAGGAGGGACAGAGGAGAACTGTGCAGAACGTACCTAATGAGCTTGTGCAAAAGTTTGGCAGAACAGGGATTAGGAGTGTTAGCAAATGTCATAGTTTATTAAGAGCTAAGAAAGGATAAGAAATTGTGGAGAGCCGTGACTGCCCACGTCCTGAAGGGACACGGATAATAGAAGAAGAAGAATTACTATCTATTCATCTAGGAGCAAAACTGACAAATAAAGGATGTATTGCTATATTGCAGCAATTGTAAGTCAGTGTCTGCGTATTTGCTTTATATTGAATATGTGCTTGCTTGCTCTTTTAGTGAGCTGGTTCTTCTCGCTTGGGTTAACCTTTTTTATTGGCTTGACTTTTTTCTTATCATGTTGGTAGGTTTGGCTGCTTTAGGGTTTATTTTTTAGGTTATGGTTGGGTATTTGTATTCTTGTGTGTATTTGTGTTAATGTGTTTTTTTTTCATTTAGTGTTTGTTATATTATTTTATATTTTCTGTCATGATTGATTGTCTGTATATTTATATTTTTTGTATGTTTTGTTTTTGTTGTTATTTATTGTTATTTTTGTAGCAAAGTAGATATTTGTTGCTGTGTCTACATTTTCCCAGTATGTAATTTCTTGTGTTCAATATTTTCCTTTGGTTTTTATAGCTGATTATTGCTAGTTTCTCTTCTTAGCATAATTTAAAGTTTTACTATTCCTGCTGGATGCTTGTGCTCTTGTTACTATTTTTCCATTTAGTTAGTTTTGGTGGTAATTTTATTTTCTTTCTGGTTTCATATATATTTTGATAGCATTGTGTTTTTTCTTGTATTTTTCTGTGTTGTTTGATGTTTTGTAATTATTGAATTTTTTTAAAGAATATTTCTGTTGACCCGCTGTAAATCTTTCCATTTGTGCTGGTTTTATTTGCCACGGTAGCTTTGTATATTATGTTGTTGGTTAGACATTTATTATTATGTGGACAGTTGTCTTTCTTTCAGAAGTTACATTTATTTGTATTGTGTTGCTGGTTTGTGTTGAGCTTTTACTTTTATTGAATATTTTGAAATAATAAATTCTTTGCACTAAAATTATCTATCTCAAACTTGACATCAAGCACTTTACGGTAAAATACCTTTTATCAGTAAAACAACTAAAAAAACAACAATATTGGCTCTAAACATTATCATAACTCAACACTATACAGGAAGAGAAAGCAAGATGTGTATGTGTGTGTGTGTGTGTAGTTCAAATTTTTAAAAAAATCTTTATTACACCTCATTTGTATATTCATAATCCCACAAGACTCTTTCATTGCAAAACAATAAGAACTAAGGAAGATATATATATATATATATATATATATATATATATGACACATAGAAGTTTTCAGTTAAAATTATTGCAGTTTAACTCACTAGTCACTTTATTAGGTTATTAGGATGGATCCTCACCCACTTTTACAATTAGAACCCTGCAAGTTAGGTATAATCAATTTTAAAAACTTAGTCACACATATATCAGTACATTTACAACCCCAGTAGACTCTTTCCTTCTTTCACAATGATGAATGCTGAGGAAAACACATGCAACATATAGAAGATGCTTTCAGTTAAAACTATTACAGCTTAACTCACTAATCAATTTATTAAGTTGCTGGGTTGAATCCTCACCAACTTGCATCATTAGAACCCCCTTAGTGGGCTATGATAAGTTTTTAGCCATCCTTGATGACAGCAATTTTAGCTTGTGTAATAATGTTTTTTTCTTTTTCTTTCCAGACAATACCATGTTAGTATCAAGCTACTCTCATCTATGAATGATAGTGGATTTATATTTTGCAGTGACAGTTCACAGAAGTAAAACAATTGGTGAATTTCAATGAAGGCAAATGATAGAATGGCATAAATATAACAAATAAAATAGAGAAATTGCTAGTTTTTTTCCAGGTTAATCATCATGGTTAATAATATTATCAAGAAATTTAATTAAGAAGGTCATTGTTGTGTGAAACAATGTTCAGGAAAATCAAGCATTGTGTCTGAGCAAACAAAAGAGTGTTGAAGAGGGAAGTCATCAGAAACTGTTGTCAGAGCGTCAAAGATGCCGCCAACAGCATGCAAATGTTGCCATATGCAATAAGAAAGACTCTTATAGAGCTTGGCTATCAAAGAAGAGTTGCAATAAAGATGACCTTGATTTCAGAGGTTAATAAGAACAGACATATGGACTAGGTGAGAAAATTCAAGAGCAAAGATTATGAATTTTGTCAGTCTTTAATTTGGTCAGATGAAAGTAAATTCTGCCAGTATTTGAATTTGAGTCAGGTTTAGGTTTTCAGAAATCAGAATGAGACCTGAAACACTGAATGCCTACAGGCAACCATAAAACATGGAGGGATTGGAGTAACTATGTAGAGCGTGCCATGGTTTGGAGGGAAATCTGTGCTGATTATTGTTGACGAGTGGTTGAATAGTCTAAAATACTATCAAATCAAAGAATTACTCCCACTATTTGAAACAAAACAGATTGACAAGGATGTTTACCTTTTTCAAGAAGATAGTGCACCATGTGCATTGTAGTGCAGAGGATACTGGCTTGGAATGAGAAATTGGGGAGCTGAGTTCAAATTCCAGTTAAATTGCTTGCATTCACTTACATGCAAATACCCTCTTTGGTTACTTTCTGTAGGAGGTCTTGTAGTTTCCTTTCTGTGTCTGCTTGATAACTTGATAAAATCCATGAAAAATCAAATACAAGCACTGAAACCAGCAAATGGAGGAAATACTCCATCAGTCAGTCAGTTAAGTGCCATACATGAAACACGCTTGGGCGATCATGTCTCGAAAGAGACATGACTGACTGGGCAGAAGATTATCTCGCAGTAGGTTGCCATTGCTTTCTGCAGTAGACTGGTTGCCAGCCAAGGCTATAGAACCCAGTCTGTCCTGTTATTTAACCCATAACTGGAAGGAAGAGACAGATTAATACCTTTCCCAAGGGTATTTGCGCATAAGTGAATGCAATGAATTCAACTGGAATTCAAACTCGGCTCCCCGATTTCTCGTTCCAAGCTGATATCCACTGCACCACAACGCACATCCTAGTTCCAAATACCGTTTATTCATGTAGAGTTAGGATTATCTAATTAAATTTTGAAATTGGAGATATTCTATTTCTCCTGGTGAAAAACTTTTCTGAGGCCACTGTATATAGTCAATTTTTGAAAATATCTCAATCACACATCATCTGTGCATTGACAAGCCCAGGAGACTCTTTCCTTATTTAACAATGATGAATGCTGAGAAAGAATTTTCAGTTAAAATTATAGCAGTTTAACTTATTGGTCACTTTATAAGGTTACTGGTTGGATCCTCTCCCACTTGAACCATTAAACTCCCTCAAGTCTTCTTGGCACGAATGGGATAATATTCTGGAAGCACTCTTGAAATTTAGGTCTGTGCTGCTATCATGGAATACCATGACTCTTTTAGACTGGTTCACAGAACATAGTGAAAGTAATATGAACAGAGAGAAACAGTAAGTAACCTACCTAATGAATTTGTTTGAATGAATAGCAGAACAAGTACAAGAGGGATGGTAAAGAGTCAAATATTGCTTAAAGTTACAAGTGAGAGGAAGTTGTGGAGAGCCATGATTAACTACGTCCAAAATGGATTTGATATATCTAAGAAGAGAAGAATAAAAAGGTTTTCAGATACTTAACAGAACAAAAAAAATGTTTTATATGCTTCTTAGACATCTCATGAGGATAACGGATTTGACATTCACAAGTCATATTGAAAACAATAGGAACAGAGAGAAACAGCCCGTAATCTATATAATGAGCTTGTGTAATGTTTGCCAGAACAGGGACTGGAAGGAATAGTAAGCAGAAAATCATTACTTAGAGTTCTCACCGATGTGACATGGTTTCCCTTTGATTTTTTTACAACTATTTTCATCGCAACTGCCCTGATGGGCTTTTATTCTTGGTGACACAACTCCATGCTACTGAATTGGCAACTAGGTCTCATCATTTGACATTTGAACTAACAACTGCCACTTTAACTCTATTTCATCTCCTGCAGAATTGAAATCTCACTTTCCAACATTTCAAAGGATCTCACTGGATCCCAAAACATTCCTCTGGAATAGGGAATTGAAATCCAGAAACTCAAGAGGCCCTTTTAACACTGAAAACTTATTGCTCTGTTTAATGAACCAATCTGTCACTATTTTTGGTTTGAGACACAGAGTATTGTTTTTGCTAGAAGCAAAAACTATAGAATGTGTGCATTGTAGCCAACCACAATGCCTTGGTCAGCTGTGACATTTAACCAATCCTTTATTGGAACAAAGGATCCCAATGCATACCAAGAAAATAGTCATATAGTCATAGCAACTACATCTAATCAAGCTGTATCTACTAGAAGGAAAGTTGGGTCACTGTGATGTGCCAGAAAGTTTTTTCTCATCAGAGTCCATCTAGCACATTTCATAATCCTCCAGTTATGGGTTAAATAACAAGGGTAGAACTTGGGGACCCTGCCCTTAAAAACAAATCCCAATAAATCTTGATACTCCAAAAGAAAAAGTATTACTAGACAAAACTTATATAAAAACAACAATAAATTGTTGAAAGAAAAAGGTATTCTTCTTCTGTCCCTTCAGGACGTAGGTGATCAGGCTTTCCATGTTTCTCTATCCCTGGTGGCTCTGAGCATGCCTTCTCCTGTTACACTATGCAATCCTTGTTCTGTCATCCGCCTGATTAGGTCCTTCAAATATGTTATCCGTTGCTTTCCCCTGTCTCTTTTTCCCTCTATCTAGCCTGTTAGTATCAGGTTCTCCAAGCCCTCCTCCCTCATTGCATGTCCCAGGAACTTCAGTTATCTCTTCCTGATGCTCATTATTAATTTCCTTTTTGTTTCCATCATTTCTAAGACTTCATCATTGCTCAATCCATGATATCTGCAGCATCCTTCTGTAGAACCACATTTCAGTTGCTTCAAGTTTTTTCCTTCATTCATTGTCCAGCATTCACTGCTATATTGAAGGACGGACATCATGTAGCAATCTAGTACTCTCTTCCTAGTTTCTAGTGAAATTGTCCTGTTTCTTAATATCTTACTCAACTTCTGGATTGCTTCATTCGCCATGCCAATTTGCCTTCGGATCTCTGTGTCGCACTTTCCGTCTTCTTTTATAACGCTTCCCAGGTATTTAAACTTTTGTACCTGCTTGATTCTGGTATCCCCGACCTGTATTTGGCATTTTGGGCTGCCCTTTTTACTTATGATCATGCATTCAGTTTTCGTGCAGTTTATTTCTAGTCCTTTCTTGTTACTTTCTTCTGCTACCTTCTGTAAGAGGTCTTATTTAGTTGGCAATAAATGACCCGCCGAGGTTGATATGCCATAAAAACAAAACAACCAACCAACATTTCATAAATTTACCATTGATTCATGCATTGAATACTGCAGCTCTACTTGATTTGGTGCCACTGTTATTCATCTTAAGATTCTTAACAATATCCAAAGACGAAATCTTTAATGTAAACAATCCTGATATTGATATCTCAACTTCAGTTACTTTCTCACCAAAATGACATGTATTTCCTCTGTCTTTTCTGCTGATATTTTAATGGCAACTGCTCTGAACAGATTTTTTCCAAGGTGCCCAGACTACGTGAGTTTAAGGGTGCTACTAGATTGGCAGCTAGATCCCACCATTTTACTGATGAAATAGCTAAATGCAACCATCACTTCTACTCCATCAGTTTCTTTTCTCACACGTCCCACCTGTGGAACTCCTCCCATATATTTTCTTCCTTGAAAACTAAAATCTTCAAAAATTGAAATGTACATCAATAGCCATTTTCTATCTTGAATCCCACTCATCTTTTGTTCTTTCCTCAATCCCCTCTATATGGTGTCTATTCTCTTACTTTCCCTCCCTGTAATCACCTGCATATTAACTGGCACTCTTGCCTTGCTTGGGGTGAGATGATTAAAATATAAAATATAATCAGTTACAATACTATGCCACATTTAAAGCCACTTAAATCACTTTTCTTTTCTAATGGATGGAATGTAATTCAGCAGGTCACTATGACCATTTTTCAATGCTTATATCTACTAAATTGTGGCATATGATTGGCTGATTAGAAATTTGTGTAAAAGAGCATTTGTTCATGTGTACATTATTAAATGCCCAATGAGTGTATATCTTTAGCTATTGTTGGTTGACTGATTTATTTTCTATTGTTTATCAACCATTTGCAGGTTATTTAAAGCCAGGAGATATTTTTGAAATGTAATAACTACTTTTTGATTTTTTATTGTAACAATTTTTTTTTTTTAGATAATTGTTATGGTGCCCTACTTAGAGTGGAATGGACTATTCCTCCTGCAATAAATACTAACCTGCATGACTTCTGGGTGGCAGTTGAGATGCAGTGTAACTGGACAGTTTGGACATATATTTCTATTTGCTGACTACTAACACTCTTACTTTGTATATATATTCATTTATTGTAATACACTGGTTCAACCTACCTTCTTGTTTCCGTATCTTTCTTCCTGGCCCTAACAAGCCACAACAATAATAATGGTTTAGTAGTAAAAGTTTTATTAATTAACCCATAGCTAGGAGAGAGAAAGTGGACTCATACCTTGCCCAAGGTTATTTGAATGCAGTGGAATATAACAAACTTAATGGTAAGTTAATCTTGGCACTCGAATTAATTCAGTTATTCTCAAGTAGTCTTCTATCTAGGTACTGACCAGGCTTGATGTTGCTTAACTTTAGTGATAGGCCCTTCAGCTATTGAAATTATTAGCATATTATTTTTAGTTTCTAAGTAATCTTATTACCTATGAACATGGATTAGATTTTCTTGTTTGTGTTCGTTTTTCATTGCTTTCACTTTCTTCTGTATTTTGAACTTGGCAGACTGGCTGCAGTCTCTCTCTCACCGGCGTGACTTGGCTTCCCTGTGTCTCTTCTATAAATACTTTCATGGCTTCTGCTCCGATGAACTTAGATCACTGGTGCCCCCTAGGTACAAATTTGTACGAGGTACTATATTAGCAACTAGGTCCCACCCTTTTACAGTGAAACCGATAAAATGCAACCGCAACTTCTACTCCAACAGCTTCTTTCCCTGCACTTCCCGACTGTGGAATTCCCTTCCACATGATTGCTTCCTTGACAGCTACAATCTCCAGGAGTTTAAATGTAAGGTCAATAGACACCTCGTAACACATTAACTCGCATCCATTCTCTCAAACACTCTTCCCATCTACTCAACCTTCAGCCTCTGTATCCTTACCAGTCTATCACCCTCCTTCTGACATTTCCTATATCTAACTACTCTTTCTCTTTACCTTCCCCTATATAACCCCTTGCGCAATAGTGGCAGTAGAATGCCTTGCTTGGGATGAAATGATTAAAAAAAAAATAATTTCTCATCTTTCTTTTCTTTGATTAACCACATCATCTTCACTCATCCTTTTACATCACTTTTTGTCATGATGAATTTTGGCATCTTTAAAATAATTTGTACTTCCCTTTAATGCTTGCAGACCATGATAGACAATTTGGATCGAGTCTGCAGAAAACGCATAAATACAAGTCTTCCATTGCTGGTTGTTTACGGAAAGGAAAAAATGCATCTTTTATTCAGAGGAAAATGTCTTCGGAATCGTTTTTTTTTCCTGTGTTGACACAATTAGCAATATTTTCTGCCTGTATCAGTGATAAACATTTTCTTTTTCTCACATTTTTATTTCTTCTAATTTTCTTGCCTCTTCCACATCTTGATCACTTGCTCCTCACTGTTATCGGGTTTTATTAATTTCTCTCTTTTCTTTTTATCATCATAAACTCTTTGTTGTCTTCCACATGCTCAAATATTTTGACAGACATTTTTTTTTCAAACTTTCTCCTTTTCTTGCCAGTTCTACTTTCCCCCTTTAATCCTCTTCTCTACTTGCTTTCATTCTTCTCCTTTTCTAAATCTTTCATTTTTCTTTTCTTTTTTTCTTCCCTTATGTTTTCTCTTTCATTGTGACTCTTTTCTTCTTTTTCTCCTCTCTTTCATTTTTCCTTCTGTCATCTTCCTTTACTTCTTTGTTTCTTTTTTTTCATTTCCCTTCCTTTTTTTTATCTTGCTTTCTTCTTCTTTTCTTCATTTCTTTTTCTTTTGTCTTTGTTTTTCTCTTTCTCTATATTTTCCTCCATTCATCTTTCTTTTCTTCTTTTTCTCCTCGCCTTCATTTTTCCTTCTGTCATCTTCTTTTACTTCTTTGTTTCCTTTTTTTTCATTTCCCTTTCTTTTTTTAATCTTTCTTTTCTTCTCTTTTTCTTCATTTCTTTTTCTTTTGTCTTTGTTTTTCTCTTTCGCTATATTTTCCTCCTCCTCTTTATTTTTCCCTAATTCTTTTTTCTTTTCTATTTCTTTTACATTTCAGTTCCTTCATTCTTTCTTTTTTTCCTTCCCTTCATTTTCCTTCTTTTATCATTCATTTCCTATTCCTCTTCCCATTCCTCTTCCTCTTCTTGTTTCCTTCTCTCTTTTATCATTTACTCCTTTTTTTTTTACCTCTTTTCATACCTCCCCTACTTACATCATTTTATTCTCTTTGGCTTTTTCCCTTAACTCTCTCCTCCTTCCCAAAAAGCCAACAGACAAATCTATTGATCAGATAAATGCACAATATATTAAACATATCAAACGACAAACAGCCTAATAGATAAATAAGTAAATAAAGAAATAACAAATAACAGGCTCGAGTTATGACCAAACTTCATAAATTCCTTATGGGAGGAGGAGGGATAGGAGAAAACTAAGCATATATGAATTGCAGTTTTTTTTATTTTTTTTTACTGCCTTCTGTCGACTGGAGAAATTTATGTTGCATTTTGTGGTGTTTGTCCTGAAAATGGGTATAAACCTGTCCGCATGAGTAAAGATGATGGCGTTTTTTTATCTGGAGACATCATCTGAATGACCCTGCAGGTGGGATATCCACCTCCGACTATTACTCTGCTATAATGTAACAAACAATAGTGAATGTGTGTGCGATTTTTACTGGGGTTGTGGAGAAGGGCTTATTAAGGAAAAAATAAGAACATAATTTAAAATAAAAAATAAAAAAAGTACAAGGAGAAGGATTTGTATATTTTGAAGTTTGCATTTGTGAAGAAGCCAAAGAGACATGCTTTATCAGTTTCAGAATGATCAGAAGAGAAAAAGAAAATGAAAAGAAATAAGATTACTTGGGAATGAAGAAAAGAGAATTTTGCAAAGTAAATATTTGTATATTAATGATAATGAAAAGTGCTCTTAGCAAAAATAAGTAATAATATTCATAACAAAAAAAAAAGAAGTGAAATTGTACCAGTCTTTATTTTTTTTATTTATGTCTGTTCTAAAATGGGTAGTGCTGGCTTTTAATAGAGTTATACATATTTCCATTAGTGCGATGTCGGCCCTCTGTCTAGAAGAGTGAGCTGGGGGTTCTTAAGGATGAAGGTCACAGCCATCAGTTCATAACTCACGCAGAGAAATATAGTTTGTGAGGCTTTCTTTTTTTCTTTTTATAATCGTGTGGCATTTTACTGCCACTGTTGTGCAGGGGTTACATAGGAGGAATGTTATGAGAAAGAGTGACAGGTTACAGAGGGTGTCAGGAAAAGGGTATGAGAAGGAAGAAGGTATGAGAAGTAAGAGAATACTGATGAGTGGGGTGGACGGAGAAAAAGTAGGAGAGATAAGATTTAAGTTAGTGAGACAGGAGGTAACTGTTGACTTTACATTTGAATTCTTGAAGATTGTAGCTGTTGGGAAGGCAAGTATGCGGAAGGGAATTCGACAGGTGGGAAGTGCAAGAAAAGAAGCTGCTGGAGTTGAATTTGCATTTAAAATTTATCAGTTTCACAGTAAAAGGGTGGGATCTAGATGCTAATTTTGTTGCTCTAGGAAATTCATATATAGGGGGTACCAGTGAACTAAGTTCATCGGAGCAAAAGCCGTGAAAGTATTAGTAGAAGAGACAAAGGGAAGCCACATTGCATCGGTGAGAAAGCGACTGTATCCTAGCTGCCAAGTTGGGATTGATCACTTTCCAGATTCTCTGTTGGATTTTGTCAAGGACACCTAGGTGGACAGCAGGAGCACCTGACCAGATATAGAAGCATGTCAAGGACACCTAGGTGGACAGCAGGAGCACCTGACCAGATAGAGAAGCATGTCAAGGACACCTAGCTGGATAGCAGGAGCACCTGACCGACATTGTTTAATTGATTAAACTTAATTAATGCTTTCCTAAGAGAAGAGAATATTACAGAAAGGCATGCTTGCTATAATTGAAAAGTTATTTTCTAAAGAGTAAAGGATCAGATGTATCTTTTTAACAAAACAATGCTCCCTCAAAGACCACCAAAAACTGGCTTGAAAACAAATCCATCAGGTTAATGTCTTGACTTTGAGTTAAGCTTTGAACCCTTTAGAGAATAATAATGGTAATATTAAACAATTTCTTATAAGGAAACATTTGATACTAACTCAGCAACCAATGGGTACTCAAGTCATACCTTCATTTACTACCTGGTCATTAAGCTGGGATCAAATTGCTAGTATATGTTTTCCTTGTCTCTAATAGTAATAGTAATATTAGACATTTTCTTATAAGAAAACATTCAGCATTCATTGACTGTGTAGCCAATACTACTGTCAGTTGAAACTTAAAATTCAATATATTTTCTATTGGATTCAGATCAGAGTTTTTGGACATTCGCTCCAATACTTTCACTTTTAAGTCATTTTCTTATAGCATGCTTGATATATTTTTTCTAATTTTATTACTCTCATCACATTCCCAGTTGGCCGGATGTTTACATAAACTTAGTAATTAATAGTATGGACTTTAAATTTTTTAATTTATGTTAAACTTTTTGGAGGTCCTTCTACAAGCTTCTTGCAATATGCAACTAAAAGTTTTTGACACACGCCCCCCCACCGATAAAACTATTGAAACTTAGCCAGCTTTTTAGACCTTTCTGCTCACAGATACTTTTTAGTTCAACCAATATACATTTTATTGAAATGAAAAAATGGTTTTGTTATATCCATTCAAATATCTTTGTTGTGAGTGAGTGAGTTTTTGTCTAACGGCATATCAACCTCTGTGGTTATTTAATGCCAAAAAGGTGGGGTTTTAAGGTATTTTTTATAATGTTCGGTTATAGTGAAAAGGTTGATTTAGTCAGATTTTAATGAAAATTTTATTTTCATTCTATACTTTAGAAAACTGAAAATGCCTTCTAGTTTTGTATTCAAAAATGTTTTGCTGAGAATAAATTTTTTCCTTAAAAAATTTATGGTAATAATTATTTTTCTTCAAAAATTATTAAGTGTAAAACATCCAAAAGAAATTTAATACAATCTGTACCTTCAAAAACTGACAGCAATATTTAAATAGTTTTACAATTGTATTGGTTGTTTTTTGGATGAATAGACTACAACTTTTATCTCTACAACTAACTTTATTGTCTCCCCTTAGAATGAATTCTATTCCTTAAGTCATTAAAAGTAAAAATTCATTGATTTCTGCTTTGTATGAAATTCAAACATAACTAATAAACAATATTGTTAAACAGCCAACTCACATGAGCGTATTTGAACTGGATTCTATATACTATTGAATACATTTTTTTTTTTTTTTAATCGTATCACCCCGAGCAAGGCGGTAATGCCACTGATGTGCAGGGGGCTACGTAATAGTGAAAAGATTGGAAAAGAGAAAGCCGGAAACCACATCCTAAACAGGGAAAAAGGGATGATCCTCTTAACCTGTTCAATAGACGAGGGTGGAGTGTGAACCGGGCGATAGATAGATCTATCTACTCCAATTGAAAAAAAAAAGTGAGAAGATTGGAAAAGAGAAAGCTGGAAGCCACATCCTAAACAAGGAACAAGGGATGAGCCTCTTAACCTGTTCAATAGACACGGGTGGAGTGTGAACCGGGCGATAGATAGATCTATCTACTCCAATTACATATTCAAATGATTCTATTTCTATGATTAGCAAAATCAAACAAAAGAAAATTTTATTTATCATTGTTTATAAATGCTTTTTCTTCAGATAATGTCTTTTATTAACTTTATAATCTCATCTCTTATTTAATTACACGTTATCAGAAAATGACACTAAGACTTAATTTTATGATTGCCTTGGTTATATTTTCAGCATGAGTAAACAAGGATTTTGATCGTGACAATTAACTCTATTGTCATATGTAAGAAAGAATTCTGCTTCAAAAATCATAAAAAGTAAAAATATCTGAAGATAAGCTGACATGAAAGAAAAGAAATAAAAAATAAGGAATTAATTATCTGAGTCCCCATATTTCTAAACGAGATCTTACATTGCTATGGTAACATGAGGTATATTTGTTTATTGTCATGTTACCATAACTGAATTATTCCAACTAAGAAGGGGGAGATCATGTTTTGCAGTGAATAATTATATCAAATACATATTGTATTTCATGCTATAGAACAGAATTAATTTGGTTAATTTTCTGCTCACAGATATGAGCATTTTGTTAAAATGGTGTTCAGAAAGATTTGATTCATAATCTGCAACAGAAATACAATATTTATAGATTTTGATTGATAAGGCAGCTATAAGATTTGTGCACATTAGCCTCGGTGTATAAAGAATTGAGCAGCTTAACAAAAGGGCTGATTGTTTTCCTTAGTTGGTGAGGTTTGTTAATACAACTACATTCTTAAAGAACAGAAAAAATCTTATTTTGAACTTTGGCAAAGAGCCTTTATATTTAATTCTCAGAATAATATTCAGCATGTTTAAACATTTACACTGACAGAAAATAAATTTGCAAGAACTTAACTATATAATTCAAGTTACTGGAGATTAAATGTACTGGATTAAAGTTAATGATCACATTTACAGATCAATCTATGTAGATGTTCCTAAATCAAAAGTGCATATTTTTTATTCATTTTACTCCAAACAAGGCAATAAAGTCACTAAGACTAAAGGGTTACTGAGTGTGAGCAAATATTGAAAAAATGTTAAGGTTAAAGAACAACAAAAGATCAGGAATTAAGAAACTTGGAAACAATATTGACATTGGTTTATTGGATGATAACACTAGCCTGACTTCTCATATTTTTTTTTTTAATCATATCACCCAAGCAAGGCGGTGACCCCACTGAGGCACATGGGGCTACTTAAGAGTAAAATGATTGTAAAAGAGAAAGCCGGGAACCACATCCTAAACAGGAAACAAGGGATGAGCCTCTTCACCTGTTCAAAAGACGTGGGTGGAGTGTGAACCGGGCGATAGTTACAAACAAACTCTTACATAATAAATATGACCCTGTGATACATTATTTTAAAGCTTTTGTACTTCGTACAATACAGCAACAGTTGCAGGTGGGTTAAGCGACTTAGCCACATATTGTCACATAACAACTAATAAATAACTAGTGAAGTTGCTGAACATTTGTAGATCAGATTGTATAGTATGGGCTACAGTTTGGTTGGAACTATTCTGTTGTAGCAGTATATTTCATTCCTATTTCAGAAAAAGCAGAAGAATTGGTGGAACAATGTTCTAGAAGTATATGACACTTTGCAATGTTCCCCCCACAATTGCCATTTATTTTCTTGAATTCCATTCATCTTTTATCTTTTTCCAAATCCCCTGTACCCAATTTTTTCTCTCACTGTAACCCCCTGCACACTAGTGGTGGTCCCACCTTGCTTGGGGTGAAATGATTTTAAAAAATATGTGGGAAAGAAAATGGCTAACCCTAAACTTAAAGAAGTTAAGATTGTATTGGTTGAGAAAGTATCTTCCTGAGATTCTGTTCCATTAAACAACAAACCTTGAAAAAGAAATTATCTGAGTGGAACCTATTTATTACTAAAGAAATATGAAGGTAATGAGGTTGGTTTGCCAAATGTACATGGTGTGATGGGTCTTTGTTAGAAGGTCTATAGTTAGGGAAACTAAGGAATATAACCTATTTAAAGATTTTTTTATGAAAATAGCTGTAAAGAAGTAAGAGGCTTCCTGAGTTTGATCTGTTGGAAATGGATTGTAAAGTTGAAAATAATTCATCATCTTAAAGGCTGTATAGATGCTGTAAGACTTAGTGAAGATTGTGCAGCACCAGGGCAGTATTCTATTTTCAGCCTTGTAAAGATAAACATATGAGGTGAATTCAGGTGATTACTAGAGTGACAAAATCTTCCTGGTTGGCATGAGAGCCAAAAAGGTAGACATAAGCTGGGTTTATTTATACTCAAGTCTATAAGACAAATAACAAAATTCTACACTTTTTTATGACATTGATTTCTATTTAAGCAAACAACATCAAGAGGATAAATGGGTGTGAAACTGAAGAGAGAGAATCAAAACTATGACATTGTCAGGCTCTCACCATTCAGGTGGAGAGGAACAAAGATGAGGCTATGCCAAAGGGCAGAGTCTTGTCTGGGGAAATCTGACAAATGCCTGACTTTGCATATGCGAGGGTTTACAGGGAATTTTTGCCAAACATATGTGCTTGTGCCACATCTGGACTTTGTGGGGAGGCTCAGCTAAATAATGAGTTTGTTAAGGCTCTGATTTTGTTGAACTCTCTGCATTCAGGCAGAAAGAAACCCAGATGAGGCTATGCTGAAGGGCAGTCTCATCTGAAAAAAATTGACAAGAGCCTGATCTCATGTATGATGGGTCTACAGAAACTTTTTGCCCAAGTGTACATGCTTGGAATGCCCCACAGTAAAATTGACCTTATGCTACATGCTGCCTTTGTCGGGGGAGGCTTGGGTAAATTCCAAGTTCATTAAAGCTCTGAATTTGTTGGACTCTCTGCCTGTGTGCAGAGAAGAACACATATGAGGGGATGCCAAAGGGGAGAGTCTGGGGTAAATAGACAAGAGTCTGACCTATCGTTTGCTTGACAGTACATGCTCATAAATCTCCCTCACATTAAAAATCAGTCTTGCGACGCATTCTGCTTTTGTGTAGAGGCTTGGTTAAATACCAAGTTCATTAAAGCTCTGACTTTATTGGGGTCTCTGTCTTGAGACAGAGAGGAATTCAGACAAATCTATGCCAAAGGGCAGAGTCTTGTCTGGACTAAATAGACAATAGCTTGACCAGTGTATGCAGGGTCTATGGAGAATTTTTGCCTTGGCATATGCACTTGGAATGCCCCATATTAAAATCAGCCTTGTGTTACATCTGGTCTTTGTGGAGAGGCTAGGCTAAATAATGAATTCTTTAAAACTCTGACTTAATTAAACTCTTTGCCTTCAGGAGAAAAAGATCTAAGATGAGGCTATGCTGAAGGGCAGTGTTTCATCTTGGAGAAATTTGAGAGGAGCCCAACCCCACATATGCAAGGTCTACAAGGAAATTTTTGCCTGAGGATATGTGCTCATAATGCTTCATGGTAAAATTGACCTTGTGCTACATCCTGCCTTTGAGAGGAGTCTTAGGTAAATACCGTGCTATAAAACCAAAGAAGCCAGGCCTACATTCCTTCAACCTCATTATTATTTTATCATTGGTTTGTGTCTTCTTCTGGCTTTGTTCTAATTTTCTTAATTATTTTTATCATCCTCATTAATATCAGTTTTAAAGCATGAATCCCATTTAAGATTAAGTGACAATGATTGTTTTGGTAGCTTTTTGAATACATTGACCAAAGCTGATAATTATCAAGAAGAAAAAAGCTCTCAGATAATAGATGAAGCCATGCTAGTAAATGAGTATAAAAAAATAGTAAGAAATTAGAGCAATACCAGGACTTTCCCCAGGAGCTGAGAAAGATATGGAATAATACTAGAATTAAGGTTAGATGATTTGGAAATCTGGTTATAAGTTGAGGCTACGGTATTTTTGGTGTTGCCAAGGATACTAAGAAAACTGATGGAGACTAGCTGTCACTTAGCCTTCAGTAATGACTAATAGATATCTTATGTGAACATGTAAATAAGCAAACAGTCAGTTAGTTAAATGCCATGTGTGATACCTATATATGAATTTACTCAAGCCAGAAGATTAGCAACTAGGTCCCACCCTTTTACTGTGAAACCAAGAAATTGTAAATGCAAATTCTACTCCAGCAACTTCTTTTCTCACACTTCCCACCTGTGGAATTCCCTTCCATTTACTTGCTTCCCCGACAACTACAGTCTTCCAGAATTTAAGTGTAAAGTCAATAGTCATATTCTATATTACTAACCTGCATCCTCTCTCTCTCTCATGCTCCTTTCTCCATCCACTCCATTCTCATCTGTATTCTCATCCTTCTCTTACCCACTTCCTGACACCCCCTATAACCTGTCACTCTTTCTCATAACTTTCATCCTATGTAATCCCCTGCAAAACAGTGGCAGTAAAATGCCTTGCTTGGGCTGATAAGATGATAAAGAAAATACACAGTTGAGCCATCATGTCTTGAAAGTGGCATGACTGACTAGACAGAAGATTTTCTCACAGTAAGTTCCCATTTCTTTATACGGTAGGCTGGTTGCCAACCAAGGCTATAGAACCCAGTCTGTCTTGCTATTCAACCCATAGCTGGAGGAAGGAAGTAAATAATAATGATAATAATAATTGGAATTACAATGAGAATCACATGTTTTTTGAAGCTCCTGAAAATTTAACAATTTTCTTTTAAATACATAAATAGAAAATTTTGCTATTTTTACTACTAATTTAATGTAAATATAAATTTTCTTTTTCTTCTTCTTATTATTTAAATCATCTGTTTATGTTTTAATGATCCTGATTAATCAGCTAGTTTTTTTATCTGTAGTAGAAAAAACTACCATGTTAGTTGAAGATAACGCTAAGTAGATTCAGCAAGTTCAGTGAATAAATAACTGAATATAACAAATAGACAAACAAATGAACAAAGTTTGTATATATATATATATAGCAAGTGACTTTCTAGTCAAACTGATGAACTGTGATACAGCAAAACAGGCTTGTATGTAGATGACTAATATATTATGCTCTCATTACGATTGAGCTCTCTAGAGAGGAAAATTTTAAAAGCAGTTACCACTTCTGCAGTTTATGCGTTACTCTTCATCAATGAATTAAGTTCTCTTGGTGACTGGCATGTGTATACTTCACATATATATAACACACTAAAATTTTCCCTTTCTTATTCCATGCACCCATGACTTAGGGAATAGGGACACCGAATTGGTCAAGTTTCGATTCCGGCCAGAAGCAAGTGGATGTCTAGCCACACTGATGAGCTGTGATACAGTAAAACAGACTTGTATGTGAATGACTAATATATTATGTTAATATATTATATAATATACGTAATATATAATATAATATATTGTATACATAACCTTGTCTCTTCTATGTATCAGGAATGGAATAGATAAAGTTTTCATGTCAAATCTTATTCAGTGAGCTAACTTTAGGGAAGAGACCACAGGATTACCCTCTTTGAAGATACAAGGAACAACTCAGAATAACATGGAAAGATACTGGACTTGAGTCTAAATCATTTGAAACACATGCACAAGAGTTTTACCAACTAGTAATATTCCATCACCATTGGAACCAAAATCTTTGAAGCCACTAGTGGGGCAGACTAGTGAAGAAAACTTTCAGTTAATGACACAAGCATGAAACTTGCCATATATAATCTTTAGACAGTATGTTACTTAAAAAGCACATTAACCACCAGACATTTAAAACTGGTGGCTATTTTTTCAAGATGACCACCATGAGGATTTTCCAAAAAAAGCAACTATACATTTCTAGCAAAGAAATGGTAACAGAGATTTTGCAACTTAAAATGAATTTTTAAAGCATGTTATTAAATTCATTGATCAGTCAGTTAAGTGCCATACGTGATACATGCTTGGGCGATCATGCCTCGAAAGAGACATGACTGACTGGGCAGAAGAAGATTATCCTGCAGTAGGTTGCCATTGCTTTCTGCGGTAGACTGGTTGCCGACCAAGGCTATAGAACCCAGTCTGTCCTGCTATTTAACCCATAACTGGAAGGAAGAGATGGATTAATACCTTTCCCAAGGGTATTTGCGTGTAAGTGAATACAATGGATTCAACTAGAATTTGAACTCTGCTAAATTTAGGTAAATTTAGCCCTCCTTAGGCAACGTATTCACAAATAAAAAGAGGAAAATCAATGCAAAAATACTGTTTTTTATTTTTATAATTTTTTATATAAAACTGTTTATTATGTAAATGCTACTGCCTGTAACTTGCACTGGTGCATATTTACAAAACCTTTCTTATTGTTCACAATTACAGCTACATAATGCTGTGCAAGGCAGGCTTAACTTGAAACATTTGCACTGACCACAGCACTCCGTTTTACAATCACACTTGGTGAGTTGTTGACAACTTTCCACAATTGGTGCTAGCTTAATCCACACCATTTGCCAACAATCACCCTCCTTAGACCATCCCCAGTCACCAGGACACACTGTTTTCATACTACATGAAAAGAAAAAGAAGAAGTCAACAATAAGAGAGAAAAATTGACCTTGTCCTCCTCTAACATCATGATATCTGGTCTTCCATGCAAGAATTGGTCTACTTAGTAATAAAGAAAGTGATCAGAAAAGAAAAAATTAAATTCTTGGATACAATATAAAGCTGGCAACAACAATGTATTTATATGGGCACATATGATACATAAAATTTTATAAATCAGAGCAATCTTAGGAAAATGAATGAAAAAGTATAAATTATTTTTCTATGACTAGTCTAATGAAGTCTTTAAGAATGAAATGCATCGCAAAAATCTTTTTTTCATTTTGTGAATAATTTTTCTAATATATATATATATATATATATATATATATATATATATTTTCTAAACATATGCTGTTAAATATAAGAGACAATGAATGTCTATTATGTTTAATCATGAGCCGTTCTAAACATCGTATTTTTGCTTTAATTTCAGTTGAAAATAAAGACAAAAATTCTCCAACATTTGGATAATTATTTATTGATTTGCTTCTAAGCTTTCGGCTCACATGAGCCATCTTCAGAGAGGTTATTTAGACTGAAATACAATAACATCCACCATCAGTGACGATTTTATTTTGTGTTGACATAAAACTCCGCTTGGCAACAGGCAATAGTTACCAAAAATAATAAACGCAGTTCTTAAATTTGCGATGTGGTTTTATGATGTCACACCGCATGATAGCACGAAATGACAACAAAACCATGTAGTCAATGCAATGTAATATGTTATTTCTGGATTTAAAGTTGATTTTATTGAGTGTTGGTTGTTTAGATTTGATGTACATGGCCTCCAATATCTGCAGGTTCCTCTTACTGTGTGTATGAGTAAGGATCACCATATTGTTGACCAAAATCTGTCTGATATTACCTACATGTTTATGTTTTTCAGAGAAATGTTGTTTAACAAACATCAGAAAGATGACATGTAAGTCTACGGGAGAGCGTGTTTGTAGTAAAACCAATATATATACAGGGTTTTTTATTAGTATCAGAGATGCAATCTCTAAATGGGCATGTAAATTGGTACACTACATAGAAGCAAATCAATAAATAATTATCCAAATGTTGGAGAATTTTTGTCTTTATTTTCAACTGAAATTAAAGCCAAAATACAACATTTAGAATGGCTCATGATTAAACGTAATAGACATTCATTGTCTCTTATATTTAACAGCATATGTTTAGAAAATTGTTTGCTGCCTTGATACACTATATATATATATATATAAAATAAAACAAATTCTGATGTTCAAATTTGTTGTATGGCCATTTCTACGAGAAATTTCTAAGAGAAATTTCGTGTATCATCAGCAACCAATTTTTATTACAAAAAGCCAAATTACAAAATGAACAAAGATATTTTACTGGTGGAAGTTAAAAAAAATAAACATTCATCATGGAAAATTAATGCTTTCTTATTAATCCCACCCTTTGGTGATGAATATTTTTTTTTTTTAACTTCCGCCAGTAAAATATTTTGTTATTTGGTTTTTTGTAATAAAAATTGGTTGCTGATGATACGTGAAATTTCTCTTAGAAATTTCTTTTAGAAATGGTCATATAACAAATTTGGACATCGGAATTTGATTTATTTTATAATTGGCTCTGTAATTTTGAATATAAATTGCATTGAGCCCTCCACCTTGATCAGTTTTAATATTAATGTAATTAATATTAATTAGGATCGGGTTTTTGGGATTTACCTATCTGCTTTTCCTTTTTGATTAAAGTTATGTATAAATATATTTATATATATATATATATATATATATATATATATAAAGTGACAAGAGAAAAAACTATTTTTATCTGATCCCATGATGGATTTTATCAAGGCAATGTAGGATAAGTTTTATTGCACATGTCTATATGTCATTAGATAATCAAAGTTTATTAATTTTATTTTTTAATAGCCATCTACTGGTTTCACCAGTACCTATTTCACTATTGTGATTCTGTTCCTGCCATACAGTTGTGCAGTTTGTTAAAGGTGTATTTTGAATATGCTTTAAAAAAAGAAGAAAAATCTTTTGAATATAATATATATATATATTTACACTCTCACACCCTGATTGCACACTCTAGAAGAATGGTAGACTTTGAAAAACAGTAGCTACTCTAGCACATACTCATCGTACATTCAGCAATGAATCAGAACACTCTCAGCTATTGGGTGTGTATAATGATAATATACATGCTAAAAAGTCTGCCTCCTTCTACCGAGTGCCCATAGCTCAGAGGTAGAATCGGCGACTGACACCAATTTGGTCGGGTTTCAATCCTGGGTAAAAAGCAATTGGCTGTCAAATCGTACTGATGAGCTGTGATACAGCGAAACAGATCTGTCTGCAGATGACTATATATATATATATATATATATATACATCTGAAATTATTTGTTTGAACATTATTTTTGATCAATACTCGTATTTAAGTAGATATTCTGTTTTTATAATCAAACAGTATATATATTTATTTCTACTGGCCTGATTATTTATAAATTTTTGTTACAAAAATGCAGGTTTGAATCCTGCCAAATTACACACACTTTTGTAACAAAAATTTATTGTAAATAATCAGGCCGGTTTGATTATAAAAACAGAATATCTACTTAAATATGAGTGTCAATCAAAAATAAAGTTCAAACAAATAATTTGAAATTGTCAATTGTTTATAACCAATTTCATTAATCTTTGTTAATTTCCATTATATATATATATATATATCAGTCAGTCAGGTAAGTGCCATATGTGATCCATGTTTGAGCAATCACATCTCTTTTGATCCATGACTGATAAGTGACTAGGGAGAAGATTTTCCCACAGTAGGTTGCCATTATTTTCTGTGGTAGACTGGTTACTAACCAAGGCTGTAGAACCCAATCTGTCTTGCTATTCAACCCATATCTGGAGGGAGAAGAGATTGATTAATACCTTTCCCAAGGATAATTCAACTGGAATTTGAAATCAGCTGTATTTATGTGCAAAAGTATGCTTAGTTATAATTCTAGGAATTTCCCTGATTTGATCTATGTTTGTATTTTTTGTTTTGCATATTTTGATTATAACTGAGCAAAAATTGAAACATACACCATAAACATATATATATATATATATATATACATGAAATGATTTGTTTGAACATTTTTTTTTCTTCGATATTCATATTTAAGTAGATATTCTGTTTTTAATTAAACAGTATTATATATTCATATCTACTGGACTGATTATTTATGATAAATTTTTATTACAAAAATGTGTGTCATTCGGCAGGATTCAAACCTGCAACCCCTTTCCACATAGGGGAAGCTACCATTTGATCTGGCAACATCTTAGACCACTCGACCATGAATGACCTCCAGTCTAAACGAGGTTTTAATCAAGCCTATATAACACAATTTTCGATTCATTGCAATAACTATATCTGCTCTGAAATGTATCGTAATGTCAACAAATGTAAACATGTTATGGAAATTAAGAAAGATTAATGAAACTTGGTTATAAACAACCGACAATTTGAAATGATTTGCTTGAACAATATTTTTTTTTGATCGATACTCATAAGTAGATATTCTGTTTTTAATTAAACAGTATTATATATTTATATCTACTGCCATATGACACACATTTTCGTAATAAAAATTTATTGTAAATAATCAGGCCACTAGATATAAATATATAATACTGTTTAATTAAAAACAGAATATCTACTTAAATACGAGTATCGATCAAAAAAAAAAAACATTAATAAATAATGTTCAAACAAATCATTTCAAATTGTCGGTTGTCTATAACCAAGTTTTGTTAATTTTCGTTAATTTCCGTTATATATATATATATATATATATATATATATATATATATATATATATATATATATATATATATATATATATATATATATATAAATAATATAAATATAAATATATATATATAAAAATGTATAATATAAATATATATATATTTAAAAATATATATATATAAAAATATATCATATAAATATATATATATATAAAAAAATTAATAACAAGTGTATATATATATATATATATATATATATATATATATACTTGTTATTAATTTTTTTAGATATTTGTTGCATAAATCCTACCTGTCATAACAGATGTGACAGGGCTAATATATAAAAAATGAAGATGTTTATTCGAACAAATTCAATTTCTCCTCCCAACTATTATTAGTCAGATGAGTACTGCCTAGATATTTATTTCTTTGACTAAGAATTAATCTAAAATTTTCCAAAATGTTTTGTGTTGTTTCTGGCTAAAAAAATAAAATAAGCAAATTAATAAGCAAAATGAATTTTCCTCTCCAACCCATTTCATCCTGACAACAAAATTTCAAATCTATGAACATGTCTCCAGGGCAATACAAGTTTTCTTCAATTTAATGTTCTTTAAAAGCTGTGCAGATATTATTTGACAAATATCTTGCACATTTTATCTACCTAAAACAATCTCCCCACTGCTAACATGTACCAATGCAAAATATGGTTGCCATAGTAACAAATATCCAGCATGCGCATTTTGCACAACAACACACTAAATTAAATCTGAGTATAAAGTGAATGACTCTCAAGTCAAAATGCAAACATTTCAAAAGGCTGACATTCAAGAATTCCTAAGTCATAAAAATTATTTTTTAATGGACACTATCAAATATTCCATTCAGTTGATGACCACACATTTTCGTTGGCATGGAGACTGTATTTTCCTTTTTAACCATGTACGATTAAATGCACACATTAGCATTTACACTATATATATATATATATATATATATATATATAATCAAGCCACATGTGTGCTTTTGAATAAAATAATATAAACTATCATCTCTATTAAAAAGATTGCACAAACACTTGCAACCGTGGTAAAACTTGTGCAAACATGAGCATGTGTGCAAAGTCTCAAGTATTCAAATTCTCTTGTTGGTTGTGGAATTAATGCAACTAATTTATGATTGCTAATCATTTAAAAAAAAAGAAGGAAAAAAGAACAGTATTGATAAAGAAAATATTGAGAATGGCTATAAAATCATTACATAAAAATGATTTTTATTATGAGACATGAATTCTTCAAATGAAACCAGGTGCCATGGGACAGATTTGAAAAGTGACAGATAGGAAAATAAAAAGTAAGCAATGAAACTTTGCCGGATTGCTTACTTTCCTTTCTTTCATAAATAAATCTACTGGGGTTTGTATTCACTCCAAGTTTCTCATAACATTTTTTTCTAGTCATAAACATGATACACATTCCCACTGATCCACTTTGTCTTGTTGACTGAGTTTAGAATAAGCTAACTGCAGCCCTCGAAAGGAGTAAACCATCCAAACCAAATGTGGATACTCGCAGACACTATTGTAAACTATACCTCTGACTACCTTTTTGTCTCTAGTGTAAACAGAACTTATATCTATCTTTTTGATTCTAGTGTAAATTGACCATAAATCTACCATTTTAACTAGTGTAAACCTTTTCGTTTTGAGTATAAATTGTACCTGACTACGTTTTTGACTCTAATGTAAACAAGAATTTTTGATTTTTGTGTAAATTGAATATAAATCTACCTTTTTGACTAGTGTAAACATTTTGACTTGCGTATAAACAGAACGTTTTGTTTCTAGTGTAATTTGAACATAAATCTATCTTTTTGACTATAATTTGAGTCTATATTGTATTTCTGACTACCTTTCTGACTCATGTAAACAGGACGTATATCTTCATATTTGATTCTAGAGTAAACTGAATATAATTCTACCTTTTTGACTAGAGTACAAATTGTACACCTGACTGCCTTTTTGGCACTTGTTTAAATTGTATCTTTGTCTACCTTTTTTTGTTTCTAGTGTAAACTGGAACAGTGTCTACTTTTTGGCATAAATGTAAATTGTACCTGCATCTACCTTTTTAACTCAAGTGTAAACTGGACATGTGTCTACCTTTTAGACACTTTTTCAATCCAGATCTGTGGCTATCATTTTATTCGGACATATATCTAGATGTTTTACACTAGTCTAAACCAAACATATATATACCTTTTTAAATACTGTAAACCAGACATTCACTTACATTCACTTACACGCAAATACCCTTAGAAAAGGTATTAATCCGTCTCTTCCCTCCAGTTATGGGTTAAATAATAGGACAGATCGGGTTCTGTAGCCTTGGTCGGCAACCAGTCTACTGCAGAAAGCAATGGTAACCTACTACAGGATAATCTTCTGCCCAGTCAGTCATGTTTCTTTCGAGACATGATCGCTCAAGTGTGTATCACGTATTGCACTTAACTGAATGACTGAAACCAGACATATCTACCTTTGTTTTTTTAATTTAGATCAAACTAGACCTTTCTCTTACTTGTTATAGTTATTGTGCTATAAGACTTATATCTGACTTTAAATAACATAATAAGGGTTGATTAATCAAGCTAACTTTACTTGATCCATTATTTTTAATAAAGACCAACAATTTCTGTACATGAAATATATTTCCAGCTGATGAAAACAGGAAAACATCTTTCTTTCTTAAAAAAACAAACTTTTCCTATTTACATTATCACAGAGTCATGATTTCCAGCTTGAATATAAGCACATCACACTTCTCTTGCATCAACTCATTGTTTCATGCTATACATTTTTTAAAGCATGTATCTTCATGACAGGTTAATATGACTGTCCCATTTAATAAATTAGAAAGTTAGTAAAACATCACATGCTCAAAACACTTTGAAGCCAGTTCAACTGCCCAAAAAAGTAATTCTGAAAAAAAATTTGAAAAAGTTAACTGGTGATGAAACCAATTGAGTTTTTGGGTTTATTTTTTCGGAGGTATGGCTCTGCCAGTTTTAATTCTTTGTTAAATCTGTGGTGGATATCATGACTTTTACTAAGTTATAAATTAGTAACTTTTTTTTTTATAGAAGTAGATGGGTTCTTCTATTACCTGGTACAAACTCCTTCCTTTTCTCACTTGTTTCCTGTTTAGAAAGAAGTTCCTGGTTCTTTTCCTCTCCTTAGGCCTTAATAGTGTTGCTGTCACCAGTTTTTTGTGATATGTATGGATGATGACAACATCTCTCCATACTGAGGTTACCAGGTTGGTAGTTCTCTGGTTGCTGCTTCCTGACGGGCAGTTAAGTGCCTGAACTTTCGCATAGCATCTACAGAGGCTTTTGTGATCATCAGTTGAATAATAGCAGGGTTTTTGCAGTGCTATGTAACACATGGAAGAGTGTCACCACAAGCACTTCTGCTGGGCAACCCTGAGGCGACATTATGCTGCAGTCTGTGCCAGTTTCCTTCTGACATTGATTACATTTGATGACTGTTACTATCACCCTAAGCTACATCTTACCAAAATAACTCACTATGACTATAACCAATTAAAGATAGAAAACTAAACCAGCCCAAAGAAAAACACTTAAACCCCTTAAAATTTCTTACTTCAACATCCATGGTATTTTTTTTTTTTAATCATATCACCCTAAGCAAGGTGGTAACGCCACTGATGTGCAGGGGGCTATGTAAGAGTGAAAAGATTGGAAAAGAGAAAGCCGGAAACCACATCCTAAACAGGGAACAAGGGATGAGCCTCTTCACCTGTTCAATAGACGTGGCTGGAGTGTGAACCGGGCGATAGTTTAGTCTATCTACTCCAATTGAAAAAAAAAAAGAAAAAGGAGTGAAAAGATTGGAAAAGAGAAAACCGAAAACCACATCCTAAACAGAGAGCAAGGGATGAACCTCTTCACCTGTTCAATAGACGTGGGTGGAGTGTGAACCGGGCGGTAGTACCAACTTTTGCAGTGTGATATTGTTCCTCTTCAAAAAATCCCCAAATATCTGAGCTATCTCTGAAACTAATCTAAACTCTGTAATTCCACACTCTGATTTCTCAATTTCTGGTTACCTTCCTCTCTTTAGGAAGGACTCTAATGTCCACATGCATGGCCTGGGAGTTTATGCCAGCAAACATCTCCCTCTGACTAGAGAGATCTCCTTTGCATCTCCAGCTCACTCTTACATGTGTCTTTATCTCTCTCTATTAAACTCAGTCAGCTATATCTGCTTTCTCTATTGCTCCCTTTCCTCTCATGACTGTTGCATGCTAATTAGTATTTCTGATAATATATACAAGGCCATTTCTTTATATACATTTGCAAATATATTAATGTTCAGTGGCTTTAATGCCTATCATGCTAAGTGACTTAAACACACTGTCACTGACCTTTCTGGCATCCAAACCCTGAACTTCTCAATTATTTAATCTTTTATGCAAGTGGTGGACTTTCCAACATGTTTCCCTAATAAACCTAAAGGGCACCCTTTTCTTCTAGGTCTCATCTTGTAGAATTAGTAGATAGCAACAGACCTTAATCAACTGTATTTGAATTTGAATTCCCAAACTAACCCAGGTAGGTGGTTTATATAACAGCCTGGGAGATTCTACTCTGCTATCAAGGCAAGTCTATTCTGTAGGTTCTGATTGGCTGATGATTTCTGTGTGGATATTGTGCTCAATAAATGTCAGCATAATATCCACCCTATGACTTATTCCTGAGAGGGACATGTATTGAGCTACAACCCTGTTTATTTTTGTCTGCCAACTGGATGCTAGTTGGAAACATCCTTGCAAAGGTGAGTCTCCCACACATTCTTCATACCTCAGTCCCTGACTCATCTTATGCCATGCAGCTCTGCTTTCTTGGCAACTCTGATCATGTGGTTATGCATATAAACATTTCTTTCTGCTTTGACGCCAGCCAATAATCTCCTATTTGGTTGAGTTTCAATCCTGGGTAAAAAGCAATCAGAGTCTAACCATACTGATCTGTCTGCGGATGACTATATATATATATGAATGCTTGTTTCATTAAATAATATAGATAAGTTTTGTCTATTTTATGTAAACTTGTCTATATTATTTAATGAAACATGCATTAATGAAAAAATGCTGCCTAATACACATTATATATATACACACACACAGGTTTCATTAAACCTGACTGACAACATATTATCATCAAGTTTTTTATATAATTTTTCATGTGTTCGTATAATTTTTTTCTTTTGGGAACTCAAATTATATAAGAATTGTGCAAATGTTTTGAACTTTTGAGTGCTTTCAGTTATACTTTTAGCCATTATCAAGAATTAAGTTAGTCTTACATTTAAATAAACATGTGTAAAGTTTATGCATATAGAGTTTTGTGTATGTTAAGTTTTGAACACAGTTAAGCACATTGTTACCATGTTCATAATTGATGTTATTAAGTGTAGGAGTTCTCTTTTTTATGAGGAATGCCTCCGTTATTTTTAACCTTCTGCTGCATATGGATGATGCTATTATGTATATATTACAATTGATAATAAAAACATAATAGCATCATCCACATATCAAGAAAAGGTTAAAAATAATGGAAGCATTATCAATAAAACAGAAAAACTCCAACATTTAGTAATATCAACTATGAACATGGCAACAATGTCCTCACTCAGGATATGGTTTCTGGCTTTCTCCCTTCCAATCATTTCACTCTTTTCTTTTTTTCTTTTTTTTAATTGGAGTAGATAGTCTAAACTATCGCCCGGTTCATACTCCACCCACACCTATTGAACAGGTGAAGAGGCTCATCCCTTGTTCCCTGTTCAGGATATGGTTTCCGGCTTTCTCCCTTCCAATCTTTTCACTCCTTTCTTTTTTTATTTTTTTCAATTGGAGTAGATAGTCTAAACTATTGCCCGGTTCACACTCCACCCACGTCTATTGAACAGGTGAAGAGGCTCATCCCTTGTTCCCTGTTCAGGATATGGTTTCCGGCTTTCTCCCTTCCAATCTTTTCACTTCTTTCTTTCTTTATTTTTTGCAATTGGAATAGATAGTCTAAACTATCACCCAGTTCATACTCCACCCACATCTATTGAACAGGTGAAGAGGCTCATCCCTTGTTCCCTGTTCAGGATATGGTTTCTGGCTTTCTCCCTTCCAATCTTTTCACTCCTTTCTTTTTTTATTTTTTTCAATTGGAATAGATAGTCTAAACTATCGCGCGGTTTGCTGAGAGAATGCGACAGCACAGAGCTGACCGCATGTTTGGCTCCAAGGACTATTGGAACATTTGCAAATGAGTGCTCAACAATAGGAAATCCTCAATACCTCCTTTAATCCATGAATTTGAGGTTCTCACGTCATCTGCGGACAAAGCTGAGTGCTTTGCCCACAGATTCTCATCCAACTCCACATTTGACTCATCCAGAGTACACCCACCCAACTTCCCTATTAGAACTGAGGTCAAACTGCACAACATATATATTACCACGACAGTAGTATCCCGAGTAATTTCAAAATTCGACCCCCATAAGGCAAGTGGAGACGATGGAATCCTGGTGATAGTCCTTAAGAGGTGTGCTCCTGAACTTTCCCCTGTCCTCTCTAAACTGTTTAACTACTGCCTTTCTGCTTCCTGCTTTCCTGCATGCTGGAACTTCTCTTCAGTCGTTCCTGTATTTAAGAATTGTGGTGAACCCTCGGACCCATCCAACTATCGCCCTATCAGTCTTCTACCAATATTCGGGAAAGTATTCGAGGCCATAATCAATGCTGAAATAGTCCAACATCTCACTGCCCACAAACTCTTCTCTGACAGGCAATATGGCTTCCGCTTTGCCAGGTCCATGGCCGACTTGCTAACAACCGTAACGGAGTACATGCTCCAGGCCCTTGATGAGTCTGACAAGGCTTGTGCAGTTGCTCTGGACATCTCCAAGGCTTTTGACAGGGTTTGGCACTCTGGCCTCCTATGCAAGCTATGGAGTTACGGTATTACCGGTTGCCTGCTTGACCTAATCCAATCTTTTTTAAATAACCGCAAAATGAAGGTCGTTTTGAATGGGTGTGCCTCTTCATCCTACAGCACGAATGCTGGTGTCCCACAGTGCTCTATCCTGGGCCTGACGCTCTTCCTTATTTTCATCAATGACCTCCCAGATTAGATCAAGTCCCAAGTAGGCATCTATGCAGATGGCACTACAATATACTCCTGCATCAGTAAGAAACCCGTCGTGGTGGACAGACATAATCTCACTGCTGACCTTGAACGGGATCTACACTCTGTGGTGAATTGGAGCAAGAAGTGGCTTGTCAACTTCAATGCGTCTAAGACCAAGCTGTTGTCTCAAATGGAACCATTATGTTGAATCCATAGCTAAATCTACTGCTAAGAAAGTTGGGTCACTATGTCAATCCAGGATGTTTTCTCTGCCTGAATCCATCCTGCATATATACAAGTCAACCATCCGTCCGTGCATGGAGTACTGCTGCCATTTATGGTCAGGCGACCCTGCCGTTCTCCTCAGTGTTCTCGACAGGCTCCAAAGGAGAGTCTGTAATGTGATAGGTACTGATCTGGCGGCTCAACTGCAGCCACTTCCCCACCGTCGAAATGTGTCCTCCCTTTGTCTGTTCTATAAATACTTTCATGGCTTCTGCTCAGACAAACATAAGTCACTGGTGCCTCCTCAACAGGTGTTTACTCATACAACCAGACTGGCAACTGGGTCCCACCCATTAACAGTCAGGTTATCCAAATGCAGACGACAATTCTACTCCTGCAGCTTCTTCTCTTGCACTTCCCGCCTGTGGAACTCGCTCCCATATTCTTGCTTTCCTGGCGGCTACAACTTCCAGAAATTTAAATGCAATGTCAATACTCATCTATTAACCACTGGACTCTAGATCTCTCCCCAACCCCATATATCCTTCCCTTTCTCTCCATCTATGTATCTGTCATCGCACCTGCATTCTCAGCTTTCTATTGCTCCTTTCTAACTAGTTTGTACTCCTCACTCTTTTCTAATTAATCTTTTTACAGTTATGTAGCCCCCCGCTCATCAGTGGCATTTCTGCCTTGCTCGGGGTGAAATGATTAAAAAAAAAAAAACTCCACCCATGTCTATTGTACAGGTGAAGAGGCTCATCCTTTGTTCCCTGTTCAGGATATGGTTTCCGGCTTTCTCTTTTCCAATCTTTTCACTCTTACGTAGCCCCCTGCGCATCAGTGGCGTTACCGCCTTGCTCTGGGTGATATAATTAAAAAAATATATATATATATAAAACATAACTCTGACTCTACATACACAAACAAACACCTTATATATTCAGTTCGAGTAAAATTAAATCCATCCTTGATAATGGCTAAATGTATAGCTGAAAGCACTTGAAGAAATAAAACATTTAGTCAATTATTACATAATTTATGTCCTAAAAAGAAAAAAATTGTCAGATCACATGAAAAATTACATAAAAACTTGATAACAACACCTTGTCTGTCATTTTTAATGAAACTTGCATCACAAAGATTTTGGTTTTGTTTGATTTGTTTTATTTAACAGCATATCAACTTTAATGGGTTATTTAATGCCAACAAATTTTTACAATAGATTTGTATGAATAAAATATATATATTCTTTGTAAGAAATATGTTTGTAGATCAGGTTTCATTGATGTATTTTGGTAAAGTGGGTTTTATTGAGAGACACATGTATTGCTGTTATGTATTCTTTTTCCCAAAAATGTATTGCTGGTAATAATTTTTCCTTCAAAAATGTATTACTGGAACTTTTACTATAAAAGTCTATTTTTATACTTTCATGTTTTGGGGTTAACTATTTGCCCATATCTGAGACCCTAACGGGTGCTACCACTCCAGGTCAAGATGGACCTGGAAACAACAGCAATTAAGAGGTGGTTCCATTCTCCTCGCAGCCTCCCAATCAGAGGCCTTGCTGCTAGATGTAGTTTATTGTCATACCCAGGACCAAACATTTAATGCTGAAATGTAAAAAACTTTAACAATTTTATGGTTTCAGCTGGATATATTTTGAACAAAACTATATGCCTACAACTACAAATAAAATGTATTGCTGGTTATATATTGTTTTTTTTTTTTATTTATATATATAAAAATTTATTTTTATACTTTCATGGTGCTTTTGTTTAGGAGTCACTCTATTTGACTATAGTTGGACCCTAACAGTGCTACCACCCCAGATCAGAGTAAACACCAATTAAATGGTGGGTCCAGGTTTCTTAAAATCTCCAATCTCTTGATCAAAGCCTTGCTGCAAAATTTAGTTTATTGTCATACCCAGGACTAACACTTAGAACTTTTAGAGAGGTAACAAGCATTGTGGGTTGAATTGATTTTTTTATTTGAAAAAAAGTTCTGAGATTATATAAAAAAAGAAAAATCCTTTGGTGATTTTGGTAAAAGTTTGAAAATAAAATTATGGGGGGAAAAAAAAGCCAAATCAAAAAAGAAAAACATAATTTTTCTACTCTTAAAAAAAAAATCCACTCCTGTAAAAAAAATAAAATAAATGACTACTCGTTAAACTGTATTAAAAGTGTGTATTTATTATAGGCTTTTTTTTTTAATCCAACATGAGATAACAATGTCTTGATCATTGGTGTGACTGCAATTATGTGATGACGTTTTCATGAATATTTATATAATTGGGAAGCCAAAGTCAGTCAGCATGTATGTTCAAAAGAAAGGTTCCATGGTTTCATCTGGGCAAAAGACCCCTGCGTCTTGCAAACAAACTTCACCACCACTAACACTCCCCACTCTCTCTTTAATAATTCTAAGTATCTCTACATTTTCTTCTCAAAATATCATCCTCTCCCTGGCTTTCTTCTTTTCCACCACGCCACTCTTCAAACTGAATTCATTATTTCTCAAGCTCATTATTTTATCTTATTATTCTTCTCTGTAAGTCTTCCTCTCTTGGTTGATTCCTAACTTTTGTCCTCTCTATCACTAAGCCTTTCTTTTTCTGTTGCTTGTTCTTTCTTTGTTACCATCTTTGCATTATTGTCATTAATCAACCATGTTTGCTGTGTGATATACCAACTCCCACTTTCACTTTTGTTGGCATTCATTCACTTTCTTTCCTTCTTTCTTATTTTCCACTGCTTACTTTTTCTTCTTTTTAATCAACCTCCTTCTCTTTGTTAAATTTTTTTACTCTCTTTTTTTTGTTAATCAACCTCCTTCTCATTGACACTTTCTTACTCTCTTCCTTTTTAATTGGCCTCCTTCTCTTTGTGAGTTTTTCTTACTCTCCCTTTTTTAATTGACCTCCTTCTCTTTGTGAGTTTTTCTTACTCTCCCTTTTTTAATTGATCTCCTTCTCTTTGACACTTTCTTACTCTTTCCCTTTTAATCAGCCTCTTAGTGATTTTTCTTACTCTCCCATTTTTTTAATAGACCTCCTTCTCAGTAACACTTTCTTACTCTTTCCCTTTTTAATCAGCCTTCTTCTCTTTCTAACTTTTTTACTCTCACTTTTTTTAATTGAACTCCTTCTGGACACTTTCTTACTGTCTCCCTTTTTAATCAGCCTCCTTCTCTTTGTGATTTTTTTACTCTCCCTTTTTTTAATCGACCTCCTTCTTTTTGACATTTTCTTACTCTCTTCCTTTTTAATCAGCCTCCTCCTCTTTGTGATTTTTTTACTCTCCCTTTTTTTAATCGACCTCCTTCTTTTTGACATTTTCTTACTCTCTTCCTTTTTAATCAGCCTCCTCCTCTTTGTGATTTTTTTACTCTCCCTTTTTTTAATCGACCTCCTTCTTTTTGACATTTTCTTACTCTCTTCCTTTTTAATCAGCCTCCTCCTCTTTGTGATTTTTTTACTCTCCCTTTTTTTAATCGACCTCCTTCTTTTTGACATTTTCTTACTCTCTTCCTTTTTAATCAGCCTCCTCCTCTTTGTGATTTTTTTACTCTCTCTTTTTTTAATCGACCTCCTTCTTTGTGACATTTTCTTACTTTCTCCCTCTTTAATCGGCCTCCTTCTCCTTGTGACTTTTACTTGCTCTCCATTTTTAATCAGCCTCCTTCTCTTTCTGATTTTTTCTTACTCTCTTTTTTAATTACTTCTGTTTGTGACTTTTTCTTGTTCTCTTTTTAAATTTATCTCCTTCTCTTTGTGACTTTCTTACTAATTTCCTTTTTAATTGGCCTTCTTTTCTTTGTGGCTTTTCCTTACTCTCTCTTTTTGTCTCCTTCTTTTTGTGATATTTCTTACTCTCTCCCTTTTTAATAAGTCTCCTTTTCCTTGTGACTTTTACTTGCTCTCCTTTTTTAATCAGCCTCCTCCTCTTTGCGGATTTTTCTTCATCTCTTTTTATAATCTACCTTCTTCTATTTGTGAACTTTTCTTACTTCTTTTCTTTTAATTAGCCTTCTTCTTCTTCTTTGATTTTTTACTTGCTCTCTTTTCTTCTTATTACCTTTTTTTTACAATTTCTATTTATGATCTTCCTTCTTCTCTTCATGACTTTTTCTTACTCTCTTTTTCTTTTTAGGCAGTCTTCTTCTTCTCTTCATGACTTTTTCTTACTTTCTCTCTTTTTATTCTTCTCTTCATGACTTTTTCTTACTTTCTCTCTTTTTATTCTTCTCTTCATGACTTTTTCTTACTTTCTCTCTTTTTATTCTTCCCTTCATAACGTTTTCTTAATCTCTCTTTTTTCAATCAAACTTTTTCACCTCATAAGTGGTGCAATGGTTAGCAAGCTTGTCTCACTAGAACTATTGCAATTCAGTAGTGAGTTCGATCCTCACTGGGCGCTCCATACTTTCGGCCTTGTGCCATATCTAAGCTGTGCTTAGTAAATTACATGACTTTTTCACATATTCTGTTTTTAATCTTACTCTTTTTTTTTTTAATCTTCCCCCTCCTCCTTCCCATAACTTTCTATTTTTAATATTTCTTCTGCTCTTCCCAACTTTTTCTTAACTCTCCTCTTTTCAAACAGCCTTCTTCTCTTCATGATTTCTCTCGCTCTCTCTCTCTCTCTCTCTCTCTCTCCCTTTTTAAACCAATCCCTTTCTCTTTTGTCATATTCTATCAGTCACCACTCACATCCCAGTCATTTGGTATCTTACAAATTAGTCCTCCTGTCTTATTCTTACTCTTTCTTCCTTTCTTACCCTAAAACTGATTTTATTCAGTTTGTTAATCAATTTGAGATTAAAGATTCAAAAATTTGAATCAAACAACTTTTAAATCTAATGCCAACAATAACCATTTTCAAGCATTTGCTTTTAATTTCACACACAAAATAACCTTGCAATGTAATTTTTCAAAAAGGTCATTATGTAAATTCAAAGGTCAAGCACTGTGTGGATATATCTTGACCGAATAAGAAATGTTGACAGAATTGACCAATGGACAAACAAATGAATGATAATAACATCTGTCAACATTACAGCTCATTTCTAACATCTTTCAATTATAATACGAGAATGATTATTCGTGAGTATGAACAGATTTTATTCAAAAGAAGCAGACACAATGTTTGCAGTTTATTTAATCTGACACACACACACATATATATATGTAAACATATATTGTTAAATATAAGAGACAATGAATGTCTATTATGTTTAATCATGAGACGTTCTAAATGTCATATTTTGGCTTTAATTTCAGTTGAAAATAAAGACAAAAATTCTCCAACATTTGGATAAGTTTTTTATTAAGTTAGATCTAAGCTTTTGGATCACATGAGCCATCTTCAGTTCTTTTAAGTTCATTGTTTGAGATTTACTTATTTAATTTTTTCACAGTTCAGACTGTTTCTGATAATATGGAAAATTTTAATATAAATTATCTAATGTCTTCTGTATACCTTCAGCTTTTATAAAGACCATTATCAAGGACTTTTATTTTTCTGTTGATAAGTATTGAATTTTTTCAGGAATCAAATCTTCATTTAACCTATGGAATCATATTGTTGTATTTTTGTTTTTTCATTATGAAATATATTTATTATCAGTCAGTAAAGTGCGATACATGATACACACTTTGGACAATCATGTCTAAAATGAGACATGACTGACTGGGCAGAATATTATATCGCAGTAGGTTGCCATTACTTTCTGTGGTAGACTGGTTCCTAGCCAAGGCTATAGAACCCAATCTGTCTTATTATTTAACCCATAACTGGAGAGAAGAGATGGATTAATACCTTTCCCAAGGGTATTTGTGCGTAAATGAATGCAACAAATTTAACTGAAATTCAAACTCAAACTCAGCTCCACGATTTGTCATTCTGAGTTGATATTCACTGCACCACAACGAACATCCTAACAGTCAGTTACGTGCTTTACATGATACAAGCTTTAGGGGATCATGTCTCAAAAGAGACATGACTGACTGAGCAAAAGATTATCCCACAGTAGGTTGCCATTACTTTCTGTGGTAGACTGGTTGCTAGCCAAGGCTATAGAACCCAATCTGGCTATCATTTAACCCATAACTGGAGAGAAGAGATGGATTAATACCTTTCCCAAGGATATTTGTGCATAAGTGAATGCAAGGAATTCAGCTGGAATTTGAACTTGGCACCCCGATCTCTAGTTTTGAGTTGAAATCCACTGCACCACAATGCACATTTGTTCTTTTAATCAGATGAAATTTTATTGATGTTGGATTTTATGGTTATGGCTTCTAATATTTGTAATTATATTTTTTATAGCTTATGTGGTATGGTGCTTTTGTGGACCAGTCTGTAAAAAAATTTAAAAAAAAAAAAGAGCTTTGTTGTTCTTTAACCAAACTTTCATAAATAGAAGTATACATCATTAATAAATATTCCCTGAACGAAAACTGTAATAGTTAACCATGATGGCTGATCTTTGTCATAAGGAATCGATGAACCATAATAATTATAATCTCATTAAAATTTAAATCTGTTAATGATGCAAAATCACAAAGGAAGAAATATGATGTTAATGAGATTCTATTATCACCTCTGACCAGTCAACACCAAAACTTCATTAACCACTGATCATACCAGCTTCAATAAAATTGTTAGTCAAGACAAAATAAAAAAATTATATATATATATATTTGAATGTCATTTTTTATATATTACAAAATTAATGACAAAGAAGAAATTTTTTTGCACATGATTCCTCCTTTTTAGACTACATTAGACTAAAGTGACATCTTTGTTTTATATAATTACATATGCAGATGAAGGGAAGGAGGAATAAAAACTACAAAAGTTATATTTATATATCGATAGGATTCTGAGGATACTATGACATGACAGCAATGATGAGGTTTTGGAAAGATTGGAAATGAAACCAAAACTAACATCAGGAAAAGACAGCTGAAGTTCGTTGGGCATATAATGAGGAAGGAGGGCTTGGAGAATCTGATACTCAAGGATCAGATAGAGAGAAAGAGAAATAAAGGAAAGCAATGCATAGCATACTTGATGGGCTTGGGCATGTGGATTGCAGAGTAGGGTTTGGGTGGGGTAAGAAGAGAAAGTTTGTTAAGAGCCACTAGGGATAGGAAGATGTGGCGGGCCATGATTGGCTATGTTCTGAAGGAATATGGCACACAGAAGAAGAAACACTGAAAATGTTAGAATGCGAAAATTTTACACTCTTAAATTTTGTTTGCTTTAGATGTGTTTTTGTGCACATCTCTGCACATTTCTTGCAACCAGATTGGCAACTGGGTCCCACCCATTCACAGTTAGATTAACCAAATGCAGACGTCAATTCTACTCCAGCAGCTTATTCTCTCACAGTTCCTGCCTGTGGAACTCACTTCCATATTCTTGCTTTCCTGATGATTACAACCTCCAGGAATTTAAATGCAATGTCAATACTCATCTATTAACCGGCTTTCATAGCAGTGGATTTAGCAATGGATTCAATATAGTCATTCCACTTGGTCCACTGAGAGTGTGAGGCCAAGGAGGTGTAGTGTTTTACTCTCAGGGAGGCTAGCCTATTCCATGCTAATGCAGTATGTGAATTTTGTATTTGCTGATATACTATAATTCCCAACCTCCATTTTGGAGATAAATCATTTCAGGCTTACAGCAATATATATATATATATATATATATATATATGCAAATTTTTACTCTATAGATAGCAACTGATACAGCTGGTGGCTAAACTAATCCAGAAATTGAAGACTAAACTACTAGAGTGAATAGAGTAGTGAATACTTTTAGCTGAAGACAATCAATTCACTACTATTTTGGGGGTTTTGGATATCAACATGACAAGGTAGAAAAGCCTAAAATTCAGGATCTAAATAATCAGACCTCTGGGCTAGAGAAAATATGGAATCATTTGTACCAAACATTTTAAAACTTCTTCAAACCTACTGAGGTTGAGGAACTGAATGCTCTTATAAAGTATTAGTTGTCTCATGTAGACAAACTGTTGAAGAACCTATTAACATTCTAAAGAGAGATTTCAACAAAGTAAAATAGTGTGTTATATGCCAGGTATGTATTATGTCGCCAAGTATAAATGAATAACTCAACAACAGAATCAGAATATAAGTTGTATTCCGCAGAAAGACGGTTAGTATGTACAGAAGTGATTAGTAATATTTACAATAGAAAGACACAAGAGTCCAATCCGTCGTAAGACGTGTGTATACATGATTACTTCCGGTACGCCACCGGAAGTGTGACTAACTCTTCAGTAACTCATTAGAGACTCTCAAGTGACTCTTTACGACTCCCTTGTAGAGAATCCACCATTGCTATATATAGCAATGGGAACAGTCCATTTGTAGTCAAATAGGAGCGGCACCCTAACAGTATGTATTTACAAATAGAACTCAAGAGGCTGGAGAAAACTTGGATCAGTATCTTCAAGGACTGTATATTCTAGCAAAGGACTGTAAATTTAAAGAGGTTACCACTCTGGTTTACGAATAAGAGGTTATTAGGGATGCCTTTATTTTTTGGGTTATCTGCATCTTCTATTAAGCAGAGACTTCCTGAAAACAAAATGCTCTCCCTCGTAGAAGCTGGAAATCAAGTATGAAGTGTGAAAAAGTGCTATCCTAAATACTGAAGCCTATTCTGCTGATACCCAAACAGGTTATCAAGTGGTATTGGTATCTGAAACCCAGACTAACACCTTAGATTCTCAGCAAGAAAATGAAAAGCTGTAGATCTACGAGCAAATCTCTTTTAAAAAAAAGGGCATTTTCTGCAGACACTAGCCACTCTAGAAGTAAGTGTCTTGTTCAAGGATCGAGTTCCTACAATTGAAAAAAGGAAGGTCATTTCATTTGTGATTGAAAAATACCAAAAATTAGAAAGGCTCCATGCATAACTTCTTCTTCTATGTGCCCTTTCCCTTCAGGTCATAGGTGATCATGGCTCTCCACGTCTCCCTGTCCCTGGTGGCTCTTAGCACGCCTTCTCCTGTTACATCATGCAACCCTCGTTCCATCATCCACCTGATTAGGTCTTTCAAATATGTTATCTGTTGCTTTCCCCTGTCTCTTTTTCCCTCTATCTTGCCTGTTAGTATCAGGTTCTCCAAGCCCTCCATCCTCAGTGCATGTCCAAGAATATTCAGCTGTCTCTTCCTGATGCTCTGTATTAATTTCCTTTTTGTTTCCATCATTTCTAAGACCTCATCATTGCTCAAATGCTCGATCCATTACTAGCATAAAAAATTGAAAAAGAAATGAATGCCAGAAAATAAAATAATTTTGGCCAATCAAAAGCAATAACACACAGAGACATTTGATGATAGCTGAAACTAAAGTTCCTGTCAGAATTTTGTAGCCTGTCACCTCTGAGCTAGAAGCAGAAAGAATGGTGAGACTGACAACATGAGGCACAACCAGGGCTGTAGCTGATGCTAAAAAAACACCAGGCACAAAGAAAATTGCCCGGATTTATTAGTTGACAATGCGATGACGTCATCAGTGTCATCTGTTTCCAGAAACTATGATTTTTGAGGATTTTTTTGGCTATTCCAATGGAAATTAGGCACAGAACGTGAACCAAAGCAGGAAATCGGGTTCGAACTTTCTGAGTATAACCAGTCTTTTCTCTTAAAATTAATAAATAAACAGATTTTTACTATGTTCATTCGGATGTTTTCTTCATTTTTCTTTCTTTCTTTCTTTCTTTCTTTCTTTCTTTCTTTCTTCGTGAATTGTTTAGTTTGATTTCTGATGAAGACATTTTTCCTTGCCCGGATTGGCCCAGACCCGTGCTCGGTGTGCCTGGTAGTCAGATACGGCCATGGGCACAACCACTAGCAAAATCATCCAAGCATAATGCAGGAAGTAGTTAAGATATTTCTGTCCTAATTAAGGCCAAGAAAACACAGTAGATACTGACCTATTTCAAATATTAATACTACATATATTAACATCTGACTTCAAATATCTGGTTGAACCAGACGTTTCTTCAGATTGCTAACAATAGCCACCTTATTAAGGAACACTTTTCTACAATGAATAACAAAGGACACACACTGAAGCAAATAAATAAAGAAAATCAGTAAAGAAAATCTTACTACAGTAATATCATTAAAAGACAGCTGAAGTTCCTTGGACATATAATGAGGAAGGAGGGCTTGGAGAATCTGATACTCAAGGGTCAGATAGAGAGAAAGAGAGATAAAGGACAGCAATGCAGACCATATTTGATGGGCTTGGGCATGTGGATCTCAGTAAAGAAAATCTTAATATATATCCACATTTCTTTTATGAATGTTCCCCATTATTATGTGCATCAACTTTCTATATTTTGTAACATTAACCACTGTTTGTCTACCTGTTATATCTTACCGTAGCTCATTAGAGATGTTACTTTCCATTTCTCTTTGCCTCTATTGTGAGTATTAAATTCTCCAAGTCTTCCTTCCTTATTATATACCTCAGAAATTTAAATTCTCTTTCTGGTCTTAAAGAAAGGTGTCCTTTTAATTTCCATTCTCTGTAAAACTTAGTGAAGTCAATTTTTCTCAACAAAATCGATCTATATCTACCTGTTCGTAGATATATATTTATACATTGTATATAATACTGTTAGAAGAGAACACAAATTACATATTTTTTAATCATATCACCCCTAGCAAGGTGGTAACACCACTGATGTGCAAGGGGTGATTCATAGATATATATTTATACATTGTATATAATACTGTTAGAAGAGAACACAAATTACATATTTTTTTTAATCATATCACCCCGAGCAAGGTGGTAACGCCACTGATGTGCAGGGGGCTACGTAAGAGTGAAAAGATTAGAAAAGCGAAGGCTGGAAACTACATCCTAAACAGGGAACAAGGGATGAGCCTCTACACCTGTTCAATAGACGTGGGTAGAGTGTGAACCGGGCAATAGTTTAGTCTATCTACTCCAGTTGAAAAGAAAAAAAATGAATGAATAAATAAAAAAATAAATAAAGAAAAAAAAAAGAAAAGTGAAAAGATTGGAAAAGAGAAAGCCAGAAACCACATCCTAAACAGGGAACAAGGGATGAGCCTCTACACCTGTTCAATAGACGAGGGTGGAGTGTGAACCTGGCGATCGTTTAGTCTATCTATATATATCTAAGCAGAAGCCTGCAACAGAGGGCATACTCAGTACATGAGGAGGCATGCATTCTAGTTATATATATATATATATATATATATATATATATATATGGAATTATTATTGTAATATTTAGGTAAGTCTTGTGTCTTGTAAGATGTGGTTAAGTCTTGATTAACCAATTCAGTATAGACTTGACTTTCTGTTGCTTAATCAAGACTTACCCACAAGAACATTCTTAATTCTGTCCTTATACCCACCACTTTAACTGTCAGAAAAATGGTAACAAATGGTTTTTAAATTTCCATAATAATCATTCCTATCACTCGTTAACAATCATCTCCTGATGAAGTACAATTCATCGTACTGAAATATGAAAGCTTTGTGTAGCAATGTAAAATGTTTTTATTATAACCACTTATAGAAATGTTACAATAATAAAATATTACTCTATTATTTTGCATTCAAAGGCAGTAATATTGTAAACAACATGCACGCGTGAAGTTGTATGCTCATGTAGATGTGTGAATTATGTGGTTGCTAAAGATTTTAAATGCCGTAAAAATACGTTAGAGAATTTGAACTTCGAAGGAACTAATTATGTAAATTATCAAATTACTCAGAAGTAAAGAACTATTTCAAATAAACCCTCTAAACACAACTCAGTACATGTCCAAAAACTTGGTAAGTTGTACAATTGATAAGAGGTTTTTACTTCTGATATGTAAATTTTAGAGGCACTACATATTGCCATTGCTTTCTGTAGTAGACTGGTTGCTGACCAAGGCTATAGAACCCAATCTGTTCTCTTATGTAACCCTCATAACTGGATGGAAGAGATGGATTAATACCTTTCCCAAGGGTATTTGTGCATAAGTGAATGCAAGGGATTCAGCTGGAATTTGAACTTGGCACCCCGATTTGTTATTCTGAGTTGATATCTACTACACCACAATGCACATCCTAGTACCAAACTTAAATCTAGGCACTATAGAGAAAAGTTCATCAGAACAATTAACACAAAAATATTTATAAAAAAGACACAGAGAAGCTACATTATGGTGGCCATAAATTTTGTTAATATTGACTTTGAAAGCCAATCACAGCATGACGCATGTTTGGAAATTGCCTTAAAACCTTGCCACAGGTTGACACAAGCCTTGTGAATGCAATTAGCTCAAAGAAAATGTACAGAAGGTGTAAATGATGATGCTAGCATGATGTCCAAAGTTACCATGACCAAGTGTTTGAGTGTACAAGCTTTGTTCGATGTTAACTCCTTGCTGTATGTGTCTAAAATTTATAATGAAATCAGATTTGTAACTAAAGCAAAACAGTTGATAAATAAAATTAATTTCTGCTCTTCTTTTAATGGGTATTGAACCCCAGACCTCAGATAGATTCCTTCGCGGTATCACACATACTATAAAATTAACACAAAAAGAAAACAGTAATGTACATGTTTTTCAATAAAAATTACAAGTATCACAATCCGAATTTGCACAAAATGCAGATCGAGCTCGTTTCGAATTATTTTTCACTTTGCACTTTCTTCAGTTCTTACCATTTCTCTGATTAATTTTGTTCCGTCCGTTCTTGATCGAATTACCGTCTGAAGTTGGCAGTTTAACTTCCTTTGAAACTCAATTTACTTTCACACTCATTGTCACTGAGTGCTTTAGTTGGAACAGTGTTTAGTTTGACCAGAAAAACAAAAACAAAACAACAAAAAGAAATTATCCTCTCTCCTTGCACCCAGTTAAAAAAAAAAGGTCCCTAAAAGTGAGAATCTGGATTTTTCTTAAGGTGGAAGGAACTAGATCAAATAAGAAATTAAGAAAAATTTAAGAATGAAAAAAAAATAAAAAAAGAAAGTGTCCCAAGTGTGAGAAGTTTTTATTTATTTGTTTATTTTTTTTTTAATTTTAAGCATAAAAAACAAAGATCAAGTACCAAAGTTTTAACAAAATCTCTCCAAGGCTTTTTACCAAGATTTTACCAATTATCAGAAAATGCAGACTGAGTGGTAATCAATAAAACAATAAAAAGATAGACAAGAAACAGTCATAAAGTAATAACAAGTGCAGTGGCTATTAGATAAGGTTGCAAGGTGTTATAGCTAAATTGGCTAAGTGGTTGAAACATTAAGAATCTGACCATAAGACAAAGGTTCAAGTCTCACAATGTTTGATATTTGTCAAAGACATAACTTTATTAATACTGATTTTAGAAGTTAATCATAGCCTATGTAACAATCAGCAAGTGCCTGAAAATCATGCCATTTGTAAATAAAATTCTTCTTCTTCTGTGCTGTGACCCTTCAAGACATAGGCAATCATGGCCCTCCACATCTCCCTTATCCCTTGTCACTCATAATACCCTTCTCCTGATAGCCTACTCAACCCTTGCTCCACTATGCATATGCTCAAGTCAATTAAGTATGTCATGCATATGTCACAATCAGGAAGTGACTGAAAATGATGCCATTTGTGAATAAAATTATTCTTCTTCTGTGCCGTAACCCTTTAAGACATAAGCAATCATGGCCCTCCACATCTCCCAATCTCTTGTCACTCATAATACCCCTTATCCTGATAGCCTACTCAACCCTTGCTACACTATCCATCTGCTCAAGTCAAGTATGTCATGCACTGTTTTAACTTATCTCTCTTCCTTTCTATCCATCCTGTGAGCATCAGGTTCTCCAAACCCTCCTTCCTCATTACATGTCACAGAAACTTCAGCTCTCTTTTCCTGATGTTAAGTATCAGTTTCCTTCTTGTGTCAATCCTCAATGAAATTAGGTAGAAAAAAATGAATGTATAGGAGCTAAAAATGATGCAAGCATGATGTTTCTAGTCATTATGACCGAGTGTTTGAGTATACTGGCTTTGATACAAACTCTTGATCACACTAGATTATGCATTCTCTTACAGAGACTGTAATTAAAGATCACTGAGCATAGTCCCAGTTGAATCCAGAAGTCGACTCTGTGAGTGTTGAAGGAAGTGAAATGTACTTGAATAAAGATTTTCGATAGATATGATTATTATTATCATAATTATTTTCGTTTCCTTTGCTCTGATATTAACCCTGTTTCTCTTGGGGCTCTCAGCCTTTGTACAGGGTGAACATCATTGTAAAAGGGCTTACGACCTATCACGTTGAATACACCGGTTCTCGCTCGATCACCTAAGTTAAGCAAAGTTGAACCTGGTCAGTACTTAGATGGGTGACCAGTTGGGAATACCAGGTGCTGTAAGCATTTAGTGACAGATGTGCATGCTTATGGCCATATCACGTTGAATACACCGGTTCTCACTCGATCACTGAAGTTAAGCAATGTTGAGCCCGGTCAGTACTTAGATGGGTGACCACTTGGGAATAACAGGTGCTGTAAGCATATGGTGATGGATGTGCGTGCTTACAGCCATATCACGTTGAATACACCTGTTCTCCCTCGATCACCAAAGTTAAGCAACATTGAGCCTGGTCAGTACTTAGATGGGTGACTGCTTGGGAATACCAGGTGCTGTAAGCGTTTAGTGATGGATGTGTGTCATGGTGCAGTGGATATCGGCTTGGAAAGAGAAATCGGTGAGCCGAGTTCGAATTCCAGTTGAATACCCTGCATTCACTTAAGCACTGGTGCCCTTGGAAAAGGTATTAATCCATCCCTTCCCTCCAGTTATGGATTAAATAACATGGGTAGGACTTGGAGACCCTGCCCTTTAAAAAAAAACAAATCCCAATGAAACATGATACTCAAAAAGAAAAAAGGTTTACTAGACACAAAACTTATATAAAAAACAACAATTGTTGAAAGAAAAAAGGTATTACCAGCAATAAATAAATAAATAAAATTTAGTTGGCAATAAATGATCCGCCGAAGGTTGATATGTCATAAAAACACAACAACCAATCATTGTAAAAACGTATATTTAATCCATAATTAGAGAAAAAGAAATGGATTATTGTCTTTCCTAAATGTATTAGTGCTGTAACCAGTCTAATTTATTGAGTAACACTGACTTCCTGAGTTACCCAGCTTTGATTTCTCTCCACGGATGGGGCTGGTGTATTATCTCAATAGAGTTTATTTAGGTTTCTCACAGTCATACACTATTGGGATTGACAGCAAAATCTAGCGTGAACATCTCTTTGTACATTGTGTATCATATACAACATTGCATAATTCCTGCCTGTGGCCGTGGTAACACTTGTTGCTTTGTACCAAGGCCAGCTTCTGCATCAGGCTCTAATTCCTAATTTCTGTTGTATACACATTTCCACTGAACATTTTTTGTGGAAAAACAAACTAAGATCACATACATTTTACATAGATAAAGCTCTTTGTAATGTGTGAGCTGCACTTGTGAGTACAATTTTTCTTATTTCTTTCAGGCATGGGCTACCAGGAATCCCTTCAATGAATCTACTGGAATCTTTTCCAATCAATCTGACTACAACTGGAATTATTGTTGTCATTAATTGTTACGATTTTGAGATTTCTACTTCAAGATACTTGTATTTGGTAATTTTTTGAAGATCTTCAAAAAATCATTAAAATCTGCAGGAATTGCCATGTCAATAAGAAAGATCATTCTGTTCTTGTGGTTATTATTATTATTGTTATTATTATTGATATTTATTTCATGGTCCCAACCAGTGACCTAATGTCAAAAATGACATCATGACATTTTCCTCTAAACATTTAAAAACAAACAAACAAACAATCCCAAATCACATACATTTTAATAAAGCCATTAGTAAGATCAATGAAACAATATTTTGTATTTCTTTAAACCATGGACTGCTGGAGATCCATTCAGTACTTTCTTCAGTCAAACTCTGGGCTCCAAACCCAACTTCAATGAGTAACGTTTTCATCTGTTACATTTCTGAGACTTCCACTTCAAGATCCTTGTATTTTGATAGATTTTTGAAGATCTTTAATGATTCCAACCAGAGACCCAAGGTTAGAAATGGCTTCATAACATTTTCCATGGCTCATTTTTGGTAAAAAAGGAAAAAAAGACCCCTAAGACCAGACACATTTTACACCTGATGAAGTATGAATGGAGCAACAGTTGAAATATTGTGATAACAACATAATTGAGAACACCAGTCTGCATGCAAATAATGTCAATAAGAAATTTTTTATTTACATTATATATATATATGAGGTGCAATGTGCAAATTGTTACAATTTTCTGTTTTTAATTCTGTTTTTAAAACAGTTTATTTTTTATTTTGTCAATTGCACAGGACAGTAGGATCAGTTAAGCACCATCTGTGAGAAAAAGTGCACAATATCTAAACTTATTTATAAATGGAACTTTGTCTGTGTGTGTGTGTATCCGTTACCTATAGACTCTGAAACGGCTGAACCGATTTTCTTGGAAATTTACACAGTTGTACTATAAGCATCTGCGAGTGTTCTTACCTAGGTTTTGTGTTGAGGTACCCCCGATAAATATCGAAAATTGATTATCGAAAAAATCGGGTTATAGAAGGAGTGGTCTGATTTTAATCAAATTTGATACACTCATAGACAAAGACATAAGAAAACGATATTCAGAAATTTCAAGGTTGCAGTTCTTACAATTGTGCAGAAAATAGATATATATATATTTAAATTGATACCAGGAAATCAAAATTTGACTTGCATCCATTCATTTTTCTTTCAGTCTGCGGTTTGACTTTAACTGGAAACTTTTTAGTCTTTCATGCCAACGTCTAAAGAGTCTGAGCTCCAGAACCATGGATTAGTTTTAAAGCTTTCATTACACCCGAGCAACACCGGGCTATACTGCTAGTTTTACAATAAATATAACAAATTTTGGCATCCATTCTTCATTTGATTTGGCTAAAGATAAATGAAAGTTCTATGTTAAGGATTTTTGTTTATTTTAATAGCTTACAAAAACAGAAGTTACTTTTAACAAAGAACAATTTAAAATAAATGTTCAATAGAAAATTATCCAAAGTACTGAAAATTAAACAGAAAATTCTTAATTAAAGTAATTTCTTTGGTGGTTATAACTAAACTTGTCATATATGCATATACATATAACTTGTATATATATATATATATATATATATATCTGAGATCCAGGACCATGGATTAACTTTAAAGCTTTCATTACATCCGTTATATATATATACTAGCAGTATAGCCCGGCGTTGCTTCGGATGTAATGAAAGCTTTAAAGTTAATCCATGGTCCTGGATCTCAGACTCAACCTAATGAATATTTGTGTGAAGTTTGTGGTGAGAATCAGATAAAAATTGTGGATTTGTATAAAGGACATACAGACAGATAAACAGACACACACAAACAAATATATTGCCTTTTATATATATATATATATATATATATATATTATTGATTTTCTGCACTATTGTAAGAACTGCAACATTGAAACTTCTGAATATCGTTTTTTATATCTTTTTCTATGAGTGTATCGATTTTGATTAAAATCGGACCACCCCTTCTATAACCCGATTTTTTCGATTATCAATTTTTGATATTTATTGGTGGTACCTCAACACAAAACCTAGCTAAGAACACTCGCAGACACTTATAGTACAACTGTGTAAATTTTCAAGAAAATCGGTTCAGCCATTTTGGAGTCTATAGGTAACGGGTATACACACACACAGAGACAAAGTTCCATTTATAAATAAGTTTATATATATATCTATATCTATATATATATATATATATATATATATATATACACACACACACTAGCAGTAAGTATCCAGCATTGTACAGGATGGGAAGAGTAAGAATTCCCATTTTTATAGGACCCACATCTGCAGACATTAAATAAAAGAGATAACTCTTGTATTTTTTGAAAGTTATTCTCCATGTAAAAGTTACTGTGTTGAACTTATCTTTAACAAATAAAAATAAATGAAAATAAGAAATTAAAACAAACTTTAAACTAAGGGGCAATGCACAATTTTTTTTCTTTGTTGTGTAGAATAATAAATCTGCAAGGGGTGTGTAGGTTTTGAAACAAATCAGATGAAAAATATGCAGTACATGTTAATAGAAATCAGTGAAGATACACACAAAAATACACAAACACACACACTGACAGACATCTTTAGATTTATATATACACACAGAAACACAAGTTATATATATTGCAAGATACAGTGGGTGAGGAAGAAGAGCTAAAAATGAAAAGTGGTGGAGAAAGGATAAGGGAAAGATGGAAATGAGAGAGATAAGAGATGACAATTGACATTGCAATTGAATACTTGGAAATTGTAGTCATCAGGGAAGCAAGTATACAGAAGGGAGTTCCACAGGTAGGAAGTGCGAGAAAAAAAACTGATGAGTAGATGAGAAATATATATGTAAATGTAACTGCTACTTCTACTCAATCAGTTTCTTTTCTCACAGGTGCTACCACTCTGGGTTAGGGTGGACCTGGGAACAACAGCAATTAAGAAGTGGATCCATGCTCCTCACAACTTCCTAATGAGGGGCCTCACAACCTCCTAATGAGGAGCCTGGATGCAGTTTACTGTCATACCCAAAACCAAGACAAAATGGAGAAAGTTTATTTATTTCATCCTTTAAGATCTCATCACACCGTGTTTGTTGATATTTGTCATGACTACACATGTGCATGCATGAAAGATGCTAGTAGTTTCAACATTTCAAAAGAATTATTGAAATAATTTATCGTTTTTTTATGTCAAGAGTATGATATGAAACAATGATGTATATTATTATATATCAAGAGACAGTATTAAGTATATATATATATATATATATTTTTTTTTTTTTAAACATATACTGTTAAATATAAGAGATAATGAATGTCTATTATGTTTAATCATGAGCCATTCTAAACATCGTATTTTGGCTTTAATTTCAGTTGAAAATAAAGACAAAAATTCTCCATTTGTTATTTTTAGTAACTTTTGGCGTTTCCTAGCAGAGTTTTATGTCAGCACAAAATAAAATCACCAGTGGTGGGGGATGTTATTGTGTTACCGTCTTAATAACGTCTCTGAAGATGCCTCATGTGAGCCGAAAGCTTAGAACCAAATTAATAAAAAGTTATCCAAATGTTGTAGAATTTTTGTCTTTATTTTCAACTGAAATTAAAGCCAAAATATGACGTTTAGAACAGCTCATGATTAAACATAATAGCGATTCATTGCCTCTTATATTTAAGAGTATATGTTTAAAAAATTATTTGCTGCCCTGATACACTAATTAACTATATATATATATATATATATATATATATATATATTAGTTAATTAAGTGCCATCTGGGAAACACGTGGTCATGTCTTGAATGAGACATGACTGACTGGGTAAACGATTTTCCTGCATTAGGTTTTGCCATTACTTTCTGTGGTAGACTGGTTGCCAACAATGGATATAGAATCCAATTTGTTCTGCTATTTAGCATATAGCTGGAGAGAGAAGTGATGGATTAATATTTTCCTAAGGGTATTTGCGTGTATGTGAATGAAACAAATTCAACTAAATTTCAAACTCGGTGCTTTGATTTCTCATCCCGAGCCAATATCTGTTGCTCCACAATGCACATCCACTGTCAATTTTAAAATCATTTTCTCTTTTCCAATCTTCTCACTCTTTTTTTTTTCAATTGGAATAGATAGACTAAACTATCGCCCGGTTCACACTTCCACCCACATCTACTGAACAGATAAAGAGGCTCATCCCTTGTTTCCCTGTTTAGGATGTGGTTTCCGCTTTTCTCTTTTCCAACCTTTTCAATTTTCTTTTTTTTGCTTTCAATTGGAGTAGATAGACTAAACTATTACCCGGTTCACACGTAGCCCCCTGCACATCAGTGGCATTACCGCCTTGCTTGGGGTGATATGAAAAAATTTTCATTTGTAAAATCGTAATAGTGGTAAATATTACTGATTTCAAAGAAATAACACGAAAAATGAAACATGGACATGTGATGTCAGAAAAAAAAAGGGAAAAATAGAAATTTAATGAAACATGTAGGTAAGAGATCTATGGTTGTTGTTGTTGATGGGGATGATGATGATGATGATTTCATCTCCCAATGCAAAGAGACACTAGTAAAAAAAAAAAAAAAAAGTAGCCAAAAATTTCCTAAAACAACATAGGCTTTGTTTTAGATTGTCTTAGTACTCATTAAACCATTTTCAAATGATGAAGACATAAAAGACAGGAGGATAGTGTGTTGTGGGAGGAGGGGGGGCGAGATGAAGAGAGATCTGCTATGTCTGAAGATGAAACACAAGAAGAATGATTAAAAGACAAGGACAAAAAGAACAAAAATATATACACACACACAAAAAAAAAAAATGGTACAGGAAACCCAAAGACTTTCAAGTATAATCTCATTCTAGTAGGACGTGGAGAAACATCAGAAACTGATACACAGCATGTAAATACGAACAAGCAACACCCGTTAACACTGACTTATCTCTTTATTTTTGAAAGCATTTATGAATAACACATTTCTAGATATAGACAAAGTTGACGTTGTTATCAATGCTGCATGGATATTTTTATTTTCCTACTTCCAATGATCTTCATACCTTGTGTTACTACTCCTTGTGTGGGCTGTATATATTAATCACTGAGGTGTTATGGAAGGGGGAGAATACCCCATTACTATTATTTAGTTTTGGAATAATATTTTGGGTTATCTATATTCTTGAACTTTAGCTTGTGCATTTTAATTATCTCTTTTTTGTTTTAGTCGTTTATGCTGTGAATGTATCCATGTATTTCATTTATTTATAAATTTATCAGATTTAGGTTAAGGGAAATTATCTAGCCTTTTGAATCATGATGCAGTTGTAGGTAGTGTAGCAGGAATTTCCTTATGTTTTCTAATGGGCAAATAAATATCATATAGTATAATAAGATTTTATATATATATATATGAATAAAAGAATGAGGTAAGAAAAAACTATTTAGTTTTAGCCAATGTATTTTCATCTAGTGAGAGACTTTATCAAAACCAAATGTTTTCCTCGTCTCTTTATTTTATTCATATTGTCCACTTTACAGATTATATCTGAGAATATTTACACACACACACACACATACACATACATACATATATATATATATATATATATATATATATACACACAGACAGAAAATCTAAGTGAGAGCCAACAAACCTACCTAGGTTTCACCCTTCGGCTCGTCAGGGTAAATTGGTTTTCTGTCTTTGTTGCTCTACTTTCGTATTGAGCACTTCAGTGTTAGGCATTTTTTCTCTTGCGTTTTTTTTCTTTCCTACAAGTATTTGACTTTTGTTCATGTACTCCGTTTGTTTTGTTTTTTACTTCCCCTCCTTTTCCCTCCAAGTTCGTTCTCGGTGGGTTTTTCAAGACAAACTTAAATATAGTTTAACAATTACTAGTTTTAGCAGAATTATTTTTGTTACTATTAATATTTTTAATGCCATATTTATGATTAGAATGCTCTCTGAAAGGGTAATACAAATAAAAAAGGACTTATACCTGTGCTTTATTGACGATGCAAAAGCGTCGACAAAATACGCTACAAAGAATTGATACTCAGCAGGCTCGACATATTTGGGAAAGACATTAAGGTAATTAAAAATCTCTACTAGCAGCAAACTGGCTGCATACAGAGAGGTAACAAATTCAGCAGTTATACAAAGATAGAAAGAGGCATAAGAGAGGGATGTGTATTTTCACCAAATTTATTTAACTTGTACAGTGAGAATATTTTGAGGACCCTAGATGTTATGCCAGGATTTGTCATCAGAGGTCACAATCTGAACAACATAAGATACACAGACGACACAGTGTTGATTGCAAACACAGAAAAAAACTGCAGGACCTCCTACAGAAGATAGCTGAAGAGAGTGACATGAAGGAATTACAAATAAACTGCAAGAAAACCGAATGCATGGTCATCAGCAAAAAGAGCAGCCCAAAGTGTCAAATACAAATGGGGTGGGTGTTAAAATCAAGCAGGTATGAAAATTCAAATATCTGGGAAGTGTTCAAACTGAAGATGGAAAGTGCAACACAGAGATCCAAAGGCGAATTGGCATGGCAAAAAACGCGTTCCAGAAGCTGAGTAAAGTATTAAGACGCAGGAAACTTTCACTAGAAACAAGGAAGAGAGTACTGAATTGCTACGTGATGTCAGTTTTTCAATATGGCAGCAAATGTTAGACAATATCAACAAAAATGAAGGGAAAACTTGAAGCAGCTGAAATATACTGCGGATATCGTGGACCAAGCATGTGAGCAATGACGAGGTTTTGGAAATGATGGAAAAGAAAAGGAAATTAATATTGAGCATCAGGAAGAGACAAATAAAGTTCCTGAGACATGCAATAAAGAAGGAGGGCTTGGAGAACCTGATACTAACAGACCAAATACAGGGGAAAAGAGACAGAGGAAAGCAGCAGATAACATATTTAAAAGGCCTGAGCAGGTGGATGACAGAACGGGGGCTGAGAGACGTTACAGGAGAAAGCGTGCTAAGAGCCACCAGGCATAGGGAGATGTGGAAGGCCATGATCGCCTATGTCCTGAAGAGACAAAGTACATAAAAGAAGAAGATGGGATGTTATAGTTTTCATGTGCAGCAGATATCTACCTGGTATTACCAGTATGCCCATGTTAAGATTGTCTAAGAAAAACCTAGAACAACTACCAACTAAGAGAAAGAGAACCCAATATTTCTTGCCCAGGGATGATTCTGCAGTTAAATAATGTTAACTTCACATTTCATAGCTGTCACAGCTACACTATCTATTTATCTATTATCTTAAAACTTATGTCATCCAGCTGAATTTATTTCTACAGTTTGGAACGGAGGAGTGTTTTGTGTATTGCGCCTATTAATTTTTGCTATCTTATGTATATATCTGTTGTATCTATCTAATAATATAGACTGTGCTTTCCTACAGAGGTTCACACACATATATTAAGGAAATTACTCAACAACAAACATAAAAATAAGAATAAAAAAATATGGAAGTGAGCTTTTAATGTTATGGAGTTGGTTACTTAGATGACAAAATAAAACCTAGAGCAACTATTACTTCAGAGACACAGTACGCCATCTTTCTTGCTCAGGGATCATTTTGTAATTAAATGGTGTTAACTTCTCATTCCATAACTGCCACAGCTACACTACCTTTTTGCCTATTAACTTGAAAATTATGTCATCTTATTGGGTTTATTTTTACAAGTTAGAATGGGAGAGGGTGAAAGCATCTTGGCTATAGCACCTATTAATTTTTGGTAATTTATGTATATATATGTTGTATCTATCAAATAAAACAGCCTATACTTCCTGACACAGATGCATAATTACAGAGGTGTACACACACACACAGTTATGAAATTATTCATATACTCAACAACAAATATACAACTGAGGAGGGAAAAAAATGACTGAAGTAAGCTTTCAATGTTATGGAGTTTGTTGCAATGACAAAACTGAATTCTGAGAAATAAATACGTAAATATCACTTTGTAAAACCTATCAGAGCCAATTAATTATCTCAAAACAAACACAACAAGAAGTAATCAATACAAATATATATATATATGTATGTATATATAGGCACTTGTATAAGATTGGTACTTAATTATCTTGAAACCAAATAAAGAATAAAAGTTAATAAAACTCATTAAATATATAATTTGTAAATATTACATTTTTCTTTTTCTATCTTCCCTAATGAAGTCTTTCTTGGTCTTTTAGTCGTCAGAGATATAAATGTGGACAAGCAAAACCAAATTTTTCAGAGCAACTTTTGAAGTGCAAATATTCAGACTGAGAGAAGGAGGGTAAGAAAAGAAGGACACAGATTTGGGAGCGGTAAGGAAGAGACATACAAGAAAGTCAAAGAATATAAAACCTAATTCTTCTAATTGAGTATTATTTAAAAAATAAGAAATTGACTGAAACTTTCAGCTTATTAAAACGAACGTTAATATAACAGTGACTTTGAGAACTGATGACCTTTTTAATAATTATAGTATCAATATTAGCATTGTATTGTTTTCTTTCATTTTATAAGTTTAGCTCAATGGTTAGAGCATAAAAATTTCAACATAGAAGGTTTGTTTTCTTTTTGTTTTCTCATAAAGGACATTTCTCATTTTGTTTTTAATTCCTAATTTCAGTGAAGCTAAGATAATTTTACAAAATAACATCTACTGCACTTCAGAAAATAAATAAAATTAGTTTCTATGCAAATTTCTGCAATGAGCAGTTAACATTATTTACACTCTGGCTATTGTCTCTATCTTTGTTGTTATTGCCAAAACATTGCAGCCATTTGTCTCTCCAACCATCGTCAGACATTTATCAATCTGGATAACCTTAAGGGATTTATGAATTGAACACTTTATCTATTCTAGAAAAATTACAATTGATTTGTGGAACAAAATAACACTTCTGGAAATAGCAGCTACTACACGTATCAGATGTTTCATCTGATACCAACTTTATGAATTTATTTCCATCACCCAAAAAAACCATTATATTGTTGCTATAATAACCATAATCTGTCACTTAAAAATTTTGTATTACTATTTATAAATGAAAAAGAGAAACTCAGGTTTGTTGCAATTTTTTCTGCAGATTCTTGTTTTATTTTAACAGTACACACGTTGGTTGGTTGGTTTGTTGGTTGGTTCATTTAACCAGCATATCAACCTTCATTAGGTCATTTAATGCTGAAAATTGTTTTGATTTGTTTTATTTAGTTTATTTGTTTTATTGTTTTTGTTTGTTTATTTCTTTTTTTTCAAAAAAGGTTTTGTTGGTAAGATTTTTCATTCAAAAAAGGTTTTGTTGGTACGATTTTTCATTCAAAAAAGGTTTTATTGGGAATATTTTCATTCAAAAACGTTTTGTTGGTAAATACTTTCATAGCATTTTGACCCCAGTTTGGGTGTTAACTAGTCACCCATAACTGAGACCCTAAAAGGTGCTACCACTCTGGGTCAGGGTAGACCTGGGAACAACAGCAATGAAGAGGTGGTTCCATGCTCCTCATAACCTCCCAATCAGAGGCCTTGCTGCCAGATGCAGTTTAATGTCATACCCAGGACCAACACACTTTGGACGTCATCTTTCTGTTATTGATGAGCATATTTATGCTACTTCCCAAATTAATCATCAAAAGTAGCAATTTTTAATAAACAAAATGTTTGGCAATTCATCTACTTTCAATGACAAGGTTGTTTTAAATTTATCTAAATATTAATTGTATACCATTGAACTCTATGCATTATCTCATGGATTAAAATACAGTATTCCTCTGATGTCAGTTAAGTGAATATTTTTGTGGAATTCAAAGTGTTTTTCACTCAAATTGTGAAACTTTCCCCTCTCTCTCTCTTCAGATAAATTTAAGCTAAATGATTTAACCATCATTCAATCATGTTGAATTTAAATGATGGTGTAGGGTGTGTCAGCTATGCTTTAAAAATGTCCTTGTGCCTAACATAACCGAGTTCACCACATTTGAGAATTAGAGGGTTGAATGAATATTAAAAAAAGAATAAGTGGTCTTGTTTCTATTAATAAATGTAAATTTATTTAGCAAAAATTTAACACCAACTTTTGTTATTTATGAAATAATGTTTGTTCGAAAGTTTTCATACAGCTTAACTTGAATATGAGCATTTTGAAGTTCAGTATTTTTTTAAATTGATCTGTAAAGAAAAAATAAGTCTGTTTCACTGTGTACACAACTGAAATCAGCAAAATTATGTCTTGTTTCTCTTTTTTGTTGCTGACAAGTAAATGAGGAAAGAGGAGAATCAGTTGTGAAAGAGAGAGTGAAAAAATGCATGTCATCTGGACCTGGTGTCTACTCAGATGATAAGAACTGTCTGTGATGTTCTTTCTTTCTTTGTTGTTTAATTATTAAACAAGATTTCTTAGAAAAACATAGCCATGTAGGTAATATCAGACAAATTTTAGTCAACAATACAATAATCCTCAAAAGCTCTCACATGGTGTCACATCATAGAACCGCATTACAAATTTACAAACTGTGTTTACTATTTTTGGTAACTGTTATTGTTGCTTGGCAAAGTTTTATGTCAACATAAGATAAAATTGTCACTGATGGCAGATGTTTTTATGTTAACATCCTTGTAACCTCTCTGAAGAGGGCTCATGTGAGCCGAAAGCTTAGAACCAACTTAATAAAGAATTATCCAAATGTTGGAGAATTTTGTCTTTATTTTCACCTGAAATTAAAGCCAAAATACGATGTTTAGAATGGCTCATGATTAAACATAGTAGACATTCACTGTCTGTTATATTTAACAGTATATGTTTAGAAAATATGTATATATATATATATATATATCCTCTTTACTATAATAAAGACCATTGTGTATGTACAGATCATTATGTATTTATTTATATATATATTTAGTGTATCGAGGCAGCAAATAATTTTTATAAACATATGCTGTTAAATATAAGAGACAATGAATGTCTATTATGTTTAATCATGAGTTGTTCTAAATGTTGTATTTTGGCTTTAATTTCAATTTATACATTTTTTTTTCTCCTGTCTCGCTCATGGATAGAGAGACAATAGTGAGGCAGTGTTGGCTCAGTTCATTTTTTTTGCTACCAGTATGTTTGCTCTTTAACAATGCCTTATTATTTTATTTTTTGCAGTAATTATGTTTATCAGTAGTGAAGAATATATATATATATATATATATATTCTTCACTACTGATAAATATATATATATATATCCTTTCTGTTATGACAAAGACCACTGTGTGTGTCTATAGATAGATAGATAGATAGACAGATATGCATGAAAATAAGTATATATATGTGTATAAATATGCAGCACAGATACACATCAATATATAATTATTCATAAAGTTCTAATAGAACAGTGCTCAATGTCGCATAACAGAGCAAAGAGTATATACTAATAAATATATATATATATATTATCTTCTGTTTTCATATATATTTCTCTCTTGTTATGCTCAGGTGTTTGGATTATTTTTTGATGTCTTAATGTAAGATGCTCAATAATATGTACATCAATATATATGTTGCTGTCATTTGAGACAGTATATCGATATAATTCTTTTCCCATCATTTTTTATGAAACAGCCCCACTTGTATACAATAAATAACAAATAGGAAATGTTTATCAATATAACATGTTTCTTTTTATTAAAGCTTCATCAGAGAATGAGATATAGAGATTTTTTTTTATTGTTGTTTATCCTGTCATTCTTATTCCAATTCATATTTGATTACAACTAATATATATATATATATATATATATATATATATATATATACACAACAGTAAATGAGGTACAGGTTAGACCAGCAAACAGTTGTTCAAAAAAGTGCTCAATGCACAAATAAATTTACTGAATATGCAGAGCCAGCATTATGTTGAAGGAGGAAATATTCATTTCCTAGTTACTGAGGTTTCAACCATACCAGTTTCATCAAGCAGTAACTACCAGATGAATCTGATATGGTTAAAACCAAGGTAACAAGGGGTAACAAGAACGTGCTGAATATTTTGTCCTTTGAGACATATATATATATATATACTAGCAGTATAGCCTGGCATTCCTCGGGTGTAATGAAAGCTTTAAAACTAATCCATGGTCCTGGAGCTCAGACTCTTTGGACGTTGACACGAAAGACTGAAAAGCAATAGTTGTTTCCAGTTAAAGTGAAACCGTAGACTGAAAGACAAAAATGGATGCAAGTCAATTTTTGATTTCCTGGTATTGATATCAAATAAGTTTCTTCATCATAAACTGAATTTTGAAGGCTAAATAAGTCCTCTGAGTAAATGGTATCATGGCTGAGATTAAGAACTACAATTATACCTGCTTAGAGCCAAACCTGAAGCAAAAACTAAAATAAAAGGGCTGAAAAAATAGACATACATGCAGATAAACAGACACACACACAAACATATTGCCTTTTATATATATATATATATAGTATTGATTTTCTGCACTATTGTAAGAACTGCAACCTTGAAACTTCTGAATATCATTTCTTATGTCTTTGTCTATGAGTGTATCAAATTTGATTAAAATCAGACCATTCCTTCTATAACCCAATTTTATTCGATTATCAATTTTCGATATTTATTGGCGGTACCTCAACACAAAACCTTACTAAGAACACTCGCAGATGCTTATAGTACAACTGTGTAAATTTTCAAGAAAATTGGTTCAGCCGTTTCGAAGTCTATAGGTAATGGACACACACAGACAAAGTTCCATTTATAAATAAGTTTGTTTATATATATATATATATATATATATATATATATATTAGTCATCCATATACAAGCCTGGTTTGCTGTATCACAGCTCATCAGTGTGGCTAGATGCATCCACTTGCTTCTGGCCGAGATCAAAACTCGACCGATTTGGTGTCAGTCAGAGTCGCTACTCCCTAAGCCATCGATGCATGGAATCAGAGAAGGGAAATTTTATATATATATATCCTGTATTTAAGAACTCTGGTGAACCCTCGGACCCATCCAACTATTGCCCTATTGGTCTTCTACCAATTTTCAGGAAGGTGTTCAAGGCCATTATTAATGCTGAAATAGTTCAACATCTTACTGCCCATAAACTCTTCTCTGACAGACAGTATAGCTTCTGCTTTGCCAGGTCCATGGTCAACATGCTAACAACCATTATGGAGTACGTGTTCCAGGGTCCTTGATGAGTCCAGTGAGGCTTGGGCTGTTGCTCTGGACATCTTCAAGTCTTTTCACAGGGTTTGGCACACTGGCCTTCTATGCAAGATATGGGGTTACGGTATTACCGGATGCTTGCTTGATCTGATCCAATCTTTTCTAAATAACCACATAATGAAGGTTGTCTTGAATGAGCATGCCTCCACATCCTACTGTACAACTGCTGGTGTCCCACAGTGCTCTATCCTAGGCCCGACGCTCTTCCTTATTTTCATAAATGACCTCCCAGACGAGATCAAGAGCCAAGTAGGCATCTACGTAGATGACACCACAATTTACTCCTGCATCAGTAAGAAACTCTGCATGGTGGAAAAACATAATCTCACTGCTGATCTTGAGAGGGATCGACATTCTGTAGTGAATTGGGGTAAGAAGTGGCTTGTAAATTTCAATGTGTCTAAGACCAAGCTGCTGTCTGTCAATCATCACAGGCAACCTCTCCTGCCTCCAATAAGCATGGACCAAGCAAGTCTCCCTGAGAGCAATACACTGCACCTCCTCAGCTTTAACCTCTCTTCTGATCTCAAGTGGAACCACTACATTGAGTCAATAGGCTAAATCCACTGCTTGGAAGGTTGGGTCACTGTGTTGGGACAGGATGTTTTTCCTGCTTGAATTCATCCTGCATATATACAAATCAACCATTCGTCTGTGCATGGAGTAATGCTGCCATATATGGTTAGGTGCCCCTGCTGTTCATCTCAGTGTTCTTGACAGGCTCTAAAAGAGAATCAGTAATGTATAGGTACCAACTTGGTGGCTCAACTTCAGCCACTTCCCCATTGATGGAATGTGGCTTTCCCTTTGTCTGTTCTATAAATACTTTCATGGCTTCTGCTCCAAGAAACTTAAGTTACTGGTGCCTCCGCAACAGGTGTTTACTCATGCAACCAGACTGGCAACTGGGTCTCACCCATTCACAGTTAGATCAACCAAATGCAGATGACAATTCTACTCCTGCAGCTTCTTCTCTCGCACTTCCCGCCTGTGGAACTCGCTTCCATATTCTTGCTTTCCTGACGGCTACAATCTCCAGGAATTTAAATGCAATGTCAATACTCATCTCTTAACCACTTGACCATAGTTTTTTCTTCACCACCCTGTATATCCTTTCCTTTCTCTCCACTTTTCCAACTGTCATCACACCTGTATTCCCATCCTTCTCTTGCTTCTTTCTGACTGATTTGTCTTTCTCTTCACTCTCTTCTAATTAATCTTTTTACTCTTATGTAGCCCCCTGCATATCAATGGCATTACCACCTTGCTCAGGGTGATACAATTAAAAAATATATATATAAATGAATAAAAAACAAAGAAAATAATTGCAACGTTCAAAACATTAATTTAAAACAGTGCTCAATATAAAAATAGGGCAATTAATATTTATTAACAATTATTACTTTAGAAAATCTACACACTACCTGTAGTGTGTACATGTTCTAAAGTAATAATTAACATATATATATATATATATATATATATATATATATAAAACTACTAAAAAGTTGTAAGTTTAAAAATCTATTTTTCTGACAGTATTTATTTATTTCTATTATTATATTTGATATTTCAGACCGTCCTTGGCCTTTCATCAGAAACAAAAAATCAAAAAACTAAAAGATTTTTTGTTTCTGATGAAAGGCCAAGGACGGTCTGAAATATCAAATATAATCATAGAATTAGATAAATACTGTCAGAAAAATACATTTTTAAACTTACAACTTTTTAGTAGTTTTTCTTATACATATTAAGACAGTATACGTGGATCATTACTAAATTATATATATATATATATATATATATATATATATATGTATGTGTGTGAGGGCATAATTCTGCTTTTGCTGTGTTATATTGCCACTGATTTCTAAAACAGTTTTGTTACTAACCTGCCACAATAACAGTCAAAAAGTTGAATGGAACAATCCTCACTAGTATCAGTATCACCTTTCCCATGAAAGTCGCCTTGCTCAGGGTGATATGATTTAAAAAAAAAAAAAAAATGATTTGCACTTCAAATTGCTTCCACATCTACCCTATTTATCAGATCTCGCCCCCAGCATCTACTAGCTGTTTGCAAGACTCAAAAGAATGCTCCAGGGAAACAGATATGGCTCCAATAAAGAAGTGATATCGAAAACTGAGGCATATTTTGAGGCCAAAAACAAATTGCTTTACAAAAAGGGGCATTGGAGTAGATAGATCTCTCTATCACCCGGTTCACACTCCACCCACGTCTATTGAACAGGTTAAGAGGCTCATCCCTTGTTCCCTGTTTAGGATGTGGTTTCCGGCTTTCTTTTTCAAATCTTCTCACTTTGTTTTTTTTTTTTCTTGGAGTAGATAGATCTATCGCCCGGTTCACACTCCACCCATGTCTATTGAACAGGTAAAGAGGCTCATCCCTTGTTCCCTGTTTAGGATGTGGTTTCTGGCTTTCTCTTTTCCAATCTTTTCACTATTACGTAGCCCCCTGCACATCCGTGGTGTTGCCGCCTTGCTCGAGGTGATATGATTAAAAAAAAAATAAATAAATCAAATTGTTAGAGAAGTAATAGAATCAGTGTCTCACCCAAGAAGTGTGAGTTTCTGTCTGTTCTTTAAAAAATTATTGAAACTCCATTTCCACTCTTAAATAGTTTAAGGTTGATGGTAGGACAAAATTGTTTGATATATAGTGCCTCTCTTAAAGCTCACATGATGCTCCACCCCGTCCGTCATGTGACAGCTTTAAAGAACCCTCATTTTCAAAAAACAAAAAAATACACTGTAAAACAGAAAAAAATTACCCTTGAAAATGGCCTGTAAAGAGGCTGAAACCACTTGGCAAGTCATAAATGATGGAATATTTTTACATTCCTAATCTGCAGCAAAAAGGAAATATGTAAGAATACTAGTAAAATTAAATAAAAAATTAATCAAATCTTGCTTGTCGGTCATTTTTAAACAAAACAAAAAGTTAAATGAAAGATTGCTACCCAAATATATAAAATATACATATGTATATGTGGCTTCCCTTTGTCTGTTCTACAAATACTTCCATGGCTTCTGCTCCAACAAACTTAAGTCACTGGTGCCTCCGCAACATGTGTTTACTCATGCAACCAGACTGGCAACTGGGTCTCACCCATTCACAGTTAGATCAACCAAATGCAGACGACAATTCTACTCCTGCAGCTTATTCTCTCGCACTTCCTGCCTGTGGAACTCGCTTCCATATTCTTGCTTTTCTGATGGCTACAATCTCCAGGAATTTAAATGCAATGTCAATACTCATCTATTAACCACTTGACTCTAGTTCTTTCACCACCCTGTATATCCTTTCCTTTCTCTCCACCTTTGCAACTGTCATCACACCTGTATTCCTATCCTTCTCTTTCTCCTTTCTAACTGGTTCGTCTTCTTCTTCACTCTCTTCTAATTAATCTTTTTATACTTATGTAGCACCCTGCACATCAGTGGCATTACTGCCTTGCTCGGGGTGATACAATTAGAAAAAAAGTACATATATAAATGAATAAAAAACAAAGAAAATAATTGCAATGTTCAAAACATTAATTTAAAACAGTGTCCAATATAAAAATAGGGCAATTAATATTTATTAACAATTATTACTTTAGAAAATCTACACACTACATGTAGTGTGTACATGTTCTAAAGTAATAATTAACATATATATATATATATATATATGTATGTGCGTGAGGGCATAATTCTGCTTTTGCTGTGTTATATTGCCACTGATTTCTAAAACAGTTTTGTTACTAACCTGCCACAATAACAGTCAAAAAGTTGAATGGAACAATCCTCACTAGTATCAGTATCACCTTTCCTATGAAAGTCACACTTATATTCACCGTCAGTCTTGACACGTATAGGCTTACCAATTTTGTGCACTTATGTGTGCGTATGCATATATTTGGATACTAATTTTCTCTTTCTCTTCTTTTTTGTCAATTTGAAAAGCAAACGAAAAATTGAAAATTTACTCACTCATTTTATTTCCTGATTCACCAACCAGTTGACTAGAACGTCGGGTTTGGAAATACGAATTTGAATTATTTTCACTTTTCCACAGTTTCTGCAACAAAGATAAGAAATTTAAACAGTTATAAAATGATTTATTTTAACCATGCAGAATAGCAACATATGTTATAATATGAGACCAGGCAATTAACAGTATGTCCAAAACATGAATGCTAGATTTTAACAACTTAGGCACTAAAAACTTTTTTTCGTCAATCAAAAACAGAAAAAAAAATGGAGATTCTATAGAGGACCCTATTATTGAAAAGCAGGTATTAGGTCAATGCTTGGTCAATGTTATATGTTTCGTTCTGTTGTTTAATCAGTTCACCTCAAGTAAATGATGTCATTAAGGTGCAAAAGGTTAATGGGAGTGAAAAAGAATAAAAAGATTTTAGAAGGAACCAGAAAGCCGATCCTAAACCAGGAATAAATGGTAAACCCCTACTTCTGTTCAAATGATCAGGAAGGAGTGCGAACAGGACAAGGGGTGAATACTTCAATAAAGGATAGAAAACAAAAAAATTAGGAGATAAAATTTCAGAGTTTGGATGAGTTCATTAGGAGTATAGAGTTGATATAGACTTTAGAAGGAACCAGAAAGCCGATCCTAAACCAGGAATAAATGGTAAACCCCTACTTCTGTTCAAATGATCAGGAAGGAGTGCGAACAGGACAAGGGGTGAATACTTCAATAAAGGATAGAAAACAAAAAAATTAGGAGATAAAATTTCAGAGTTTGGATGAGTTCATTAGCAGTATAGAGTTGATATAGACTTTAGAAGGAACCAGAAAGCCGATCCTAAACCAGGAATAAATGGTAAACCCCTACTTCTGTTCAAATGATCAGGAAGGAGTGCGAACAGGACAAGGGGTGAATACTTCAATAAAGGATAGAAAACAAAAAAATTAGGAGATAAAATTTCAGAGTTTAGATGAGTTCATTAGGAGTATAGAGTTGATATAGACTTTAGAAGGAACCAGAAAGCCGATCCTAAACAAGGAACAAAGCATAAACCTCTACTTCTGTTCAAAACAGTGGGAAGTTGTATGAACTGGCCATAGGTCAAACTATCCACTTCTATTGAGGAAGAAAAAAAATATAAATAAATAATTAGAATAAACTAATGACATAGTGGATAAAAGCATTCTTTGTGTGATTCAAAAGTGACTTGATCCAGAGAGTTGTGAATTCAATCCCTGGCCTCAGCAGTCAGTCAGTCAGTTAAGTGCCATACGTGATAGATGCTTGGGCGATCATGTCTCGAAAGAGACATGACAGACTGGGCAGAAGATTATCTCACAGTAGGTTGCCATTGCTTTCTGTGGTAGACTGGTGGCCGACCAAGGCTATAGAACCCAATCTGTTCCTGCTATTTAACCCATAACTGGAAGGAATAGATGGATTAATACCTTTCCCAAGGGGATTTGCGTGTAAGTGGCCTCAGCAGAGGAAGCAGAAAAAGACTTGAGTTATGTTATAACTCACTAAATTTTTTTTCTTTATTCCTGTTGAATTCCTTGCATTCACTTACACACAAATGCCCTTGGGAAAAATATTAATCTGTTTCTTCCTTCCAGTTATGGGTTAAATAATAGGACAGACTGGTTTTTATAGCCTTGACTGGCAACTAGTCTACTGCAGAAAGCAATGACAACATACTGCGGGATAATCTTCTGCCCAGTCAGTCATGTCCCTTTCAAGACATGATTGCCCAAGTATGTATCATGTATGGTACTCAACTGACTGTTAGAGATGTGCGTTGTGGTGCAGTAAATATAAGCTCGAAACGAGAAATCGGGGAGACAAGTTCAAATTCCAGTTGACTTCATTGCATTCACTTACGTGCAAATCCCTTAGGGAAAGTTATTAATCTGTCTCTTCCCTCCAGTTATGGGTTAAATAACAGGACAGATTGGGTTCTATAGCCTTGTCTGACAACCTGTCTACTGCAGAAAGCAATGGCAACCTACTACAGAATAATCTTCTGCCCAATCAGTCATGTCTCTTTCAAGACATGATCGCCCAAGCATGTATCACATATGGCACTGATTCTTATGACTCTGTATATCTCACTTTCTTGATTTTCAAGAATTATTTAAAATGAGAAAACCAAAGGCAAGATGGTCTTTCTGACAAACACTTCATTGTTTAAACAGATTTTTTTCCATTTTCTTTTTGTTTTCTATTTGATTGAATATGTTACAATGTCTTGTAGGTGATAACTGACATTATAAATTCATGTAGCCACACCCTGTAGATTTACCGCCTTTTTTTTTTATTATTTTACACATGGCATCCAATAGTTACAGTGAATCTGGCCACTGCAGGTGATCTGCAATCTTGCTGACTGGGCTTGGCCCCTCCCATTTCATGTCATGGACTTTACTCCAAGCAAGATGGTGCTTTTCTACCTGTGGCAACAAATATTCTTGGAATCATTCCAAAAAATGAGATACTGCAATCTACATTTATACAATGAAGGAACCATTCACTGTATGAACATATATTCTTCATTATTCTAGTAGAGAAAATGTTTGGAACCAAAATATCATCTTTTAATGTTGAATGATTGAGTTATTTGATTTTTGAGGAATTATTTATGGTGGAAAATATTTTGGATTGTTCTTTTTTCTAAGTACACTATTTCCTGAAAAGATTTTGTAGATTTCAACTAACAGTAAATGTTCTGCCAATGAATGTCACATGTTTACTGTATTGAAATGGCTAATGCATTGCAATACTAACTGTTTGGTTAATGAATGCTGAATGTTTACCAATGGAATGCATTGCAAACAATTTTGTCTTTTAAGAATTTTTTTTTATTTATGAGTGGCTAATGTATTAACATTTTTAAAACTTTTTTGAGAATAGCAATGATTTTTCCAAATAGAAGCCATAGTATTTAATCCATATATTGGGAGATAGAGTTATACCTTTTTAAAAGGTATTTGAATTTCAAATTGATCGCTTTGATTTCTTACTACAAGCTCCTATCCATTACTCCATTTGCACAAATTAAAGGAAAGTGACAAAACATTGATTTATTTACGGTTTTTTTATTTCTATATTAAAATGTTTTTTTTCTTTCCTAAAACAAGTTAAAAAAAAACTGATTTACATTGTTAGTTGAATCCCTATTGCTTTTTAGTTAAACTTGTATTTTTTTAATGTCATCAGAAAGATGGTAATTTTTGAAGCAACAGAATTAAGCCCGAAACGTATGAAGTCAACATTGGAAGCCAGTGTTAGATTAAATTGTCATGACATCATAGGCCACAACCAGTGAAACCTCTGGTCACATATCAAGTGATTTGTAACCAATCCCTGCCTACTTTCCATTTGCCATCATCTCTTAAAATGATAAATATTTAACAGAGAAGCAGGTCAAGTCCCTATCACCTCAGTCCAAGCCAAGTGACTCCCTTTAGGTTCATTTCCTGTAAAAGTGACTACACTACAGCATTTATTATTGGTAAGGAAGTCTTATTGATGTCATACTAGTGTGACTTGATGGGCAAGGTCAAAGTTGGTCAAAGAACACCAAATCAGTTTTCACAGGAAGGAATAAATGGTTATGATGGCAGGTTTGAGTAAGGTACCTTTGTCTGAATTTCATCATATAAAGCAAACTACCAAATGCATTTCTTGATGCTTGAATTATTGTAAGTTGGACTGACATGATGGGTTAGATCATTCCCAGGTCAAGTCTGTTCAAGATAACTAGAAAGAAATAAATAGTCTAAGAATTAAAATATCTCATCTATATGATGAAATTCCCACAAGTTAAATAGAAAAAATGCAGGGAAAATAAAGCTCTTCAAGCAAAGTATAACAAAATGTGAAAAGGATACACTATTTAAAACCATCAAAAATTTGCAATATGAACTCTGGTAAATATACTAGAGAAAACCATTAACACTAAAAAAATATAAAAAACAATTAACATCAGAAATTGCAATATGAACTCTGGTGAAAAATGGTTACTGAACATTAGGTTTATAAATCCCAAAAATTCAGTTGTTCTTGTCCTTAAGGATACATGGCCCAGTGGATATAGATGTTGGTTAGTTTCAGTGACTTGATTCAAAGAGTTATTAGTTCAATACCAGACTACAACAGTTGTGAGCGAGTAACTTAGAGTCAAGTTAGAGCGAGATACCTTCATGACTGTCAAAAGAGGCTTCACACAAGGAATGAGAATGATTATACCCCAATGATCATAATCAATGATTTGGTTAAAAATTCCTAATTTTTTCTCTTTCCCAGTGCTTCTTTGGATATCTGTGTCGCATTTTCCATACACTTTCCAAATATCTAAAGTGTTACACCTGTTTGATTTGTTTTTATCTCCAATCAATCTGTAATTTGCCTGTTGTGCTGTTCCTGAAACATAAGAATAATTCTTTTTCCCAATGGTATTAAAGTGAATATAACAAAATCCAAAGGGAATTGGGACTCACTGATTAACTATCAAGGTATTGACCAGGTGTGACATTGCTTAATTTCAAAGGTTATACAGAACCAATGTTTCAACGTGATATGGCAATAAGCCAAGGAAATAAGATTACAAATATATGTAAAAAGCATAACAGTGGTCCCTAGACTTGAAGAGGTTAAGTTTGTAGTAGTCAGGGAAGCACCCACCCAGGAGTTTCTTGCAACAACTAGCAGTTCTTTTTAACAATAAAATACAAAGGTAATAAAGATGATTAGTCCCAGTGTATGTGACATGGCAGCTTTTGGCTGTAACAGATTGTATTGAGAAAATTATTCAAAAACATTTATTTGAATTGTATATTGTTTGAACAAAAATTAAGTGAAAGGACAAGTCTTTTAATGATAATGAGTCAAAATACCTATGTTCAAAATGCATATGTGGCTTGCTTTGAAAGAGTCAGTAATGATTTACTTAGAACTAATAGCGCCCTTGAAGGATGGCATAGGGCTTTTTTTGTAGTAAGTATCATTCTATCTTCCCACGATGTTTCTAGACAGATATCAGCAGACTTAGACATGCCTAGAATTTATATCAACAGGCTTAGGTATGTCTAAATAGACAGATATATATCAAAAGACATGTATGTCTAGAATGAAAGATATTTATCAACAGACTTAAGTATGTTTAGATAGAGAGATAGATAAATATCAAGATTTAGCTATGTCTAGATAGATAGATAGATAAATATCAAAAGACTTAACTCTGTCTAGATAAAAAGATAGATAGATAAATATCAAAAGACTTAACTATGTCTAGATAAAAAGATAGATATATAACAGACTCAGACATGCCTAAATGGATAGATAGCTATCAACAGATTTAGGCATGAACAGATCTGCATATGTCCGAACAGACAGATTGGCATGAACAGACTTAGATACATTTCGATAAATCTAAACTTATTTATAAATGGAACTGTGTGTGTGTGTGTGTGTGTGTGTGTGTGTGTGTGTCTGTTACCTATAGACTCCAAAATGGCTGAACCAATTTTCTTGAAAATTTACACAGTTGTACTATAAGTGTCTGCGAGTGTTCTTAGCTAGGTTTTGTGTCAAGGTACCCCCAATAAATATCGGAAAAAAAAATTGGGTTATAGAAGGAGTGGTCTGATTTTAATCAAATTTGATACACTCATAGACAAAGACATAAGAAATGATATTCAGAAGTTTCAAGGTTGCAGTTCTTACAATAGTGCAGAAAATTGATAATATATATATATATATATATATATATATATATATATATATATATATAAAAGGCAATATGTTTGTGTGTGTGTCTGTTTATCTGTCTGTATGTCCTTTATACAAATCCACAATTTTTATTTGATTCTCACCAAACTTCACACAAATATTTTTTAGGCTGAGTCTGAGCTCCAGGACCATGGAATGGTTTTAAAGCTTTCATTACACCCAAGCAATGCCGGGCTATACTGCTAGTAGACAGATAAAAGTCACTGCCTGCTTTGTAATACAAAAACCATGTCATGCTAAATTTTGTTCCTAGTTATGTAGACCACATACACGTTTTATATTCTGCACTAAAATCCCAAAATAATTTCTCATCAAATGCTATGCTTTATATTTCGTTTAATCATTTTGCAGAGTATTTTATTTACTCAGTTGAGCCCTGATGAGAATGGAAAAAAAAGCTGGTCAACTGATCCTCAAATTTTTTTCCCTTATTTTACCTTTTCTTTTCATATTGTTAATTACTGTGGTCATATTTACTTTTGTTGAATTTCCTCTTCACTTTTTTAATATGTCTGTTCTTATGGTAATGATTAAATTTTGTAACCTTCAAATGATCAAACTATTCAATTTTCACATAACACAAAACAAAACACATGGCAGGAAATTCAGGTAATACTAGAATAGTGCATACAGCCCCATCACATTGAAACACTGATTCACATACAATTGTGGTGATACCGAGCAAAAGCGAGGGACCGGATGTTTGCTCTATAACAACCAGAAAGCAAATGACCAAAAGTTGTCTGTGCACAGGTAGATCCGCGCAGATGTTCCGGTTGAAAAATAAAAATTAATTAAATATTAAATTTCCATTTCGCAAGCCTATGCAAATTTTATTTATCAGCCAATGGGAAGCCCAGAATCAAATACAAGTGTAAAATCCTAAACGAGCTGCTTTGATCCAAAAAGCAGATATAAAAAGCCAAGACAGAAAGCACCCAGCAGACAGACTGATGGAGACAGACGAGCGTGATTAGTATCTCCCTTGACCAATTCAAGCAGCTACTACGTTCGCCTCCCTTTACCTCTTCTTACCTTCTTCCCTGTCTCAAAACTACTTACTGACCTAAGGAGCAACTACATCAAAGACATTCCTCACTTACACGCTCCCCACATTCCTAATCCTTAAATCTCTTTCAGCTTATTATTTGCCATGAACATTTTAACCCCCGTTGGACCTATATTCAAGTATTACTTTAATTGTGAAAATATTAATTGATATGTGTATATATAAAAATGTTATTTTTCAACTCAAATTGCTTTTCTTGATTTTATAATCATTTTATGACTTATAATGGGCTATCTACCACAAGGCCAATTTCTGTTAATCTGCAACAGTATACAATTACCCTTCACTAGAATGGACTCCCACTACAACTAGAAAAGGAATAGATAAGCAACCCACTATACAATAACTGAAGTTAAGCAATGTTGAACTTGATGAGTACTTAAGAATGTCAGGTGTTGTCAGTTTTGGTATAATGGATAATGGCTCAGAATTGTTAATCAATGAGAGTTCGAGTTCCAATTTCTGTTGAATTCATTATATTTACTTGCACAGAAATACTCTTGGAAAAGGTATGATTCCACCTTGTCTCTCCTCAGCAATAGGTTAATTAGTAAGGCTACATTGTGTTTGAAGAAAATAACAAAAAAATCACTTAAAGATTTCAGACAGTGGCAACAACTAAAATGAGTTGCACATCTTTCTTTTTTTTAATCATATCACCCCAAGCAAGGCAGTGACGCCACTGATGTGCATGGGGCTACTTAATAGTAGAATGATTGGAAAAGAGAAAGCCGGGAACCACATCCTAAATGTCTAACTGTAGGTTTGATTTTATTTTTAGAAAATTTTTTGACTGGAACCTCGTCTTTTTTATTTTTCCTTAGTATGTTAGTATCTTTCTTTCTTTCTTTCTTTCTTTCTTTTGCTGCCTGGTTGGTGGACTGTCTTTTAGTCCCCCATCTCCTGATTTTCTCTGACCATTTTTTTTTATTCACTTTGCCAGCAGTTCGGCTTGGAATCATGACTTGAATAAGTATGCCATATAGAAACTTTGAATACTAGAAAAAGCCTTTCTTTTTTTTTTTGGAAAAACTGTTGTAAAAAATTATTTTGTAAATTTAAACCAATAATAACTGTTTGATCAATGAGTACCAAATTCCTTCTCTATGGAAACAGATCATTTTACCATTAGCATTCAACTTCCATAACTTTAATACTTGTGAATAATTTTTTTATTACTATTTTTATTTCAGCTAATGCCTCGCTGATTATTTTTTACAATCACCTCACTTTGTATCAAGCGAAATCTGTTGTTTCATGATATATCTTTCCTTCATATCTTTTCTCGCACAAAATCTTTACATATTAATTATTCAGTGTTTGGTGTTAAAACCAGCAAAAACAACACCGGATGGCTGTCTGAGGTGTAAAAAAAAAAAAAAAAAATTAATGAAAACGCTTTATTTTTTAAATACATTTTTTTTCAAACGCATGTTCAAGTAATTTAACTTTTCATAAAGATAAAAAGATTTCAATGTGCATTGAATACTCCCAGGTTGAATATTTTTAATTTCATGTCTTTTTGTTTGAATATTGCAATTAAAGGTTTGCCCTTTCAACCGAATGTCTGTACATTTTGCCCCTCATAGTGGATTAAGAATTTTCTAATCCATTCAAAACAAAACTCCGTTTACCATCTCTTCTCTCTCACTCTCTCCCTCTCTCTCTTCTTCTTCTTCTTTCTTTGATTTTTACACGTTGATTATTCATGTGTGTTATTCATGTTGATATGTACTAGCACGAAGTCACTGGCTTCTTAGACTCATTACCAGAATTTGATTGTAACACGAGATAATAAAGTCTCATCTATGCAAAATTTCAGGAAATTCTTTTTGGAAGAAAAAACAAAAGAAAAAGAGAAATCAGTCACACCATTTATACATTGGCCCAGAAGCCAAACTAAATCAGAAAGTTTCAGTCAATTTTCTTGCTTTTTATTTAACTTCATATTTATTTATTTTACTCAATTTTTGTTTTCATTTAAGACAAAAAGCTGCATGAACAAAGAAAGGAAATAATCATTAACATGAACTCTTGCTTTCTAACCTGCAAGAAGATATATATATATATATATATATATATATATATTTTTTTTTTCTAAACATATACTGTTAAATATAAGAGAGAATGAATGTCTATTATGTTTAATCTTGAGCTGCTCTAAACATCATATTTTGGCTTTAATTTTAGTTGAAAATAAAGACAAAAATTCTCCAACATTTGGATAATTTTTTATTAAGTTGGTTCTAAGCTTTCGGCTCAGATGAGTCATCTTCAGAGAGGTTACAAGGACGTTAATATAAAAACATCCACCATCAAAGATGATTTTATCTTGTGTTGACATAAAACTTTGCTAAGCAACAATAACAGTGACCAAAAATTGCAAACGCAGTTTGATTTGTTAAGTACAACAAAGATGTTAGCCTTGTCAGCTTTTTTTACAATTATGTGAGGGTGGTTGTGTAGTTTGTGCGCAAATGCACCCAAACTACAAACTAGATGAAAATATCCTAAAAAAACTCATTGACGCTAATATTTCTTTGACAGACTCTAACAAAGGAATTAAGTATATATATTACTCTAAATCTGCTATATCCAATTCAATCATCTGCAATGACACCTCCCTCACTGCTAGCGATTTGCAAAAAAACCAATGTAGTTTATAAATTCAAATGCCCCTTTTGAGAATGTATCTCGAACAAACTAAATCATATCTACATTGGCCATACTACCAACTCGCTCTCAATGCATCTTACACTACACTTAAATGGCAGTTCAAACATATTCTGACATTTAAAACACCATGGTTATCAACGCACATTTCTCAGAAAAACACTTGTTGAAAATACATGTATACTTAGACAAGAAAATAATAAATGAAAACTCAAAATCCTAGAAGCTATTCACATGAAACAGCTTAAACCTAGCTTAAATAAAATAAATTTCAATATCTCTACTAACATACTCCAATGCCTGTAATCGACGGGAGAGGTCATCGTTACTATGCTTACCCCCTCTACCCATAACAGTAGTAGCTTGCAGACCAATCTCCTCATGCCACTATACCCTTATGTGACCAAGAACCATACCACCACCATCTTGTCACTGTCTTCAGCCATCCGCCACGTTAAAAATGGAGTTATCTCTATGATTAATTCTCTTTGTTTAATTCCACTTTGTCAATAACTTGTATGTTCACTCTTTGATAATGGCTTATGCACACCGAAAGCTCAGACCGGACAAAAAAATCAACAATTACTGCAATTTCTTGTTGTCTTTTAACAATAGTACTATCAAGCTTGTCAGACTATACGAAAGGATCCTGCATAAAATTAATAGACAAAACTTGTCTATATTATTTAACAAAACCTGCATATATATATATATATATATCTATAGATATAGATATGTGTGGTGTGTGTGTGTGTGTGTGTGCATGGCCAAGTGGTTAGAACATTCGCTTTCTGACCATGAAGACCAGGTTTAAATCTCACCATGCTTGATTTGTCAAGAAGGAGACGTCTTGATGTTATCGGTCTGGAGGAGATGATCCCAGTGTGCGGCACCTTTAAAAAGCACTGGAAAACCATACCACAGGTTGACTCAAGCCTTATGAATGAAATTGGGTAGACAGCTTCCTTTGATGAGTCATCAACAGTTGTGCTAGCTCAATGTCATGCATCATCGTGACTGAGGGTTTGAATGTTCTGGCCTTGTTCAGATTATTGTTCACACTAGAGAACGTGCTCTCTCACAGATACTTTAACAAAGGTCTGCTCAGCATAGCTGCAATATAAACCACAGGTGGACCCTGTGGATGTTGAACAAACAAAAACGTGCCGGAGCAGGTGTCTGCAATGGGGATTAGCTCACCACCCTGGTAGACAGGTATCCTTGAATACAATTGCCCGGCCATTATATGTATATATTCATATATATATGTAACGATGTCAAGTCCATAAATGGAGAGGATAATCTAACAAGATTTACTTAATATATTAAGTGTTAGATCTGTACAGAGATTTCATTGGATTTAAGCTGAACAACCCACTAAGTAAGATTTTCAATAGGAAAAGATTTCTGAGAATTAAAAGACAGTAATCTCTCTAAGGATGTGCATTGTGCTGCAGTGGATATCGACTCGAACGAGAAATCGAGTAGCCGAGTTCAAATTTCAGTTGAATTCATTGCATTCACTTACGCGCAAATACCCTTGGGAAAGGTATTAATCTGTCTCTTCTTTCCAGTTATGGGGCAAATAACAAAACAGATTGGGTTCTATAGCGTTGGCTTGCAACCAGTCTACCGCAGAAAGCAATGGCAACCTACTAGGGATAATCTTCTGCCCAGTCAGTCATGTCTCTTTCGAGACATGATCACCCAAAGTGTGTATCACGTATGGCACTTGACTGACTGAATCTCTCCCCATAGACTGAATGAAAGATTATAGGTAAATCTCAAACCCCAACAGCTTCAGAAACAGATGCAATTTATACTGGGACAAGAAAATTAGAATTATCAAATTCAGAGAAACTGGCCAATTATTAAACCAGAGAAACGAAAACCTTTTTAAATGCCATCATAAAAATAAATTTAAGCTATCTATTACATAGAATCTTATAATTACCCTATTCCGTCTTACTTGCCAATTCATTCCTATCTTGCGTTGATCATGCATTGGAGGATTTTAGAGATTGAAGAATTGAAATTAGAGATCTACCGTGTAATGGTAGATGGCTATTTTTATGCCATTATATATATGCAACGACTTTGTATTATATATGAATTTGAGAGTGCCCTACTTTGCATTATGTAATTATGGATGTATTTTAATATAAATATTTTATGTGTATATGGGTGATCTAGTTGCATGTTTATATAAGGGTTTTTCTTGTATATGGGTGTACCTAGTTATATGCATGTTCTGAGTATATGGGTGCACTCTCTTAGAATTATAGTTATATGTAATTATATGTATAATTGTATGTATATTCTGTGTATATGGGTGCACCTTGTTATATGTATGCTTCATATATATCAGTACACCTAATCATATGTGTCTTTCGTGTATATGGGAGCACCTAATTATATGTATATTAGCGCTAAGTTTGTATTAAGGATGTAATTGATTGTCCCCCTCCTATATTGATCAGTCTACTCTTGTATGTGCATGTTGGCATCAGTATCCAAAATATATATGCCAGTATATGTATGTAACAGTTTTTTATGATGTATGTAATTTGAAGTATGCCACCTTGTTTTGGGATAAAAAATGTGAGCATGTATATGTATACATGTTAGCATTGTTATTGTATATACACATATAAGCTCTTATAAATGAGTGCATGGATGGAGAAGGCAAGAGTGCACAAAGATAAGAAATTTATATGTATATATAAAAAAAGTTTGTGTATGTATATACATATACTAGCAGTATAGCCCGGCGTTGCTTGGGTGTAATGAAAGATTTAAAACTAATCCATGGTCCTGGAGCTCAGACTCTTTGGACGTTGGCACGAAAGACTAAAAAGCAATAGTTGTTTCCAGTTAAAGCAAAACCATAGACTGAAAGAAAAATGAATGGACGTAAGTCAAATTTTGATATCCTGGTATCGACATCAAATAAGTTTTTTTCGTCGTAAACTGAATTTTGAAGGCTAAATAAGTCCTCTGAGTAAATGGTATCATGGCTGAGACTAAGAACTACAATTATACTTACTTAGAGCCAAACCCAAAGCAAAAACTAAAATAAAAGGGCTGAAAAAATATAAACATACAGGCAGATAAACAGACACACACACAAACATATTGCCTTTTATACACATATATTATTGATTTTCTGCACTATTGTAAGAACTGCAACCTTGAAACTTCTGAATATCATTTCTTATGTTTTTGTCTATGAGTGTGTCAAATTTGATTAAAATTGGACCACTCCTTCTATAACCCGGTTTTATTCGATTATCAATTTTCAATATTTATTGGGGGTACCTCAACACAAAACCTACCTAAGAACACTCGCAGACACTTATAGTACAACTGTGTAAATTTTCAAGAAAATTGGTTCAGCCATTTCGGAGTCTATACCTAATGGACACACACACACACACATACACACACACAGACAAAGTTCCATTTATAAATAAGTTTAGATTCAGATATTTATTTATTTATTTTATTAATGTAATTATTTATTTTATTTTCATTTGAAAAAAATTATTAATGCATTTTAAGTAACAGAATGTCATCAGTTAACCGTTTTCTTGAAATTTTTAAAAGATTTTATGGTCATGTATATTGGCTTGGTAAAAAGGTATTTAAATTATTTACATTGTTTGGACTGTTGTCCTCATTGTTATTGCCATGCTTATGATGTTTCAGCTGCTGTACACTCTGGCCTTCTTCAGATGCTAAGAATTTTGAACCAAACCGTTTATTTGGATCACTAAGGTATATCATTCTCATTCCATGTGCAATACCACTTCTGGATGCATGTAGCTATCTCCCTTTAACTCAACTCTCTAAGTTATTTGTTCACCACTACTGTAGCCAGGTATTGAACTCACAATTCTCAAGTCACTGGAACTGACCAACGCCTATATCCACAAGGCCATGTGTCTTCAAGGATATAGACATTGGTTAATTCTTTAAGGACACATGGCCCAATGTAAATAATATAAATACTAACTCATCTCAGATGTACAGTCATCAGTTAAGTAAAAATGTAATGCATGCTTGGGTGATCATGTCTCAAAAGAGACATGACTGACTGGGCAGAAGATTTTCCTGCAGTAGACTGCAGGATTACTTTCCATTACTTTCTGTTGTAGAGTGGTTGCTAACCAAGGCTTTAGAACCCAATCTGTTCTGATATTTAACCCATAGATGGAGGAAGAAGAGATAGATTAATAACTTTGTCAAGGGTATCTTTGCAAAGTGAATGCATTGAATTTTACTGTAATGTGAGCTCAGCCGAAGTACAGGCAAATATGAAAAGGGTATTTCTTTTTAAAAAAAAAAGAACAAAAACACGATATCTGAAAAAAATCCAAGGTGTGAGTTAACATTTTGGCAAGAATCAGTTGTTGCATTCTCAAGAACTTTCTGTCAAAATAAGTATTTTTTGTTCATAGAGAAAAGTTTTCATTTTATCTTTAATCATATTGTCTTTTTTACAGATCTATTTTTAGTTATATCTCAATGTTTACACTTCAATTATTATATGTGTTTGTGTAAATACATATTGTAATACATTACAAAATCAATAATTAAAAAAAATCAATATAAAATGAGTAAAATAAAGCTTTGCCTAAAGTGTTAGTCCAGCTAGTTTTCTGAAATTACAATGCAAGTACATGTTAGAATATTTAAAGTTTACTGATAGTGGTAAATTTTACATTATTTAAAAAGAAAACAAATTTAGAGGAATTGTCACAAACAGAATAATTTAAGACAAAAGACATCTGATGACAGAATTTGTGTTTATATTTGTAGCCACTTTCAGGAAAGTAGAAAAAAAAACTGAGATGAAATGAAAAAAAAAAAAACACAATAAATTGCATATTGAAATAAAAATAAAAAAAATTCTCCAGTTGTCATTCTAATGAAATTAAAAAAAAAATTTTTTTTCTAATTTTCTCACCATATGTTTATCAAAAAGGATGTAAATCCCAAAAGTACTTGTAAGAAATCAATATTTGAATAACATAATGTTGATATTTGTCAACCAAATATTGATTCACTGGTAGATTTGCATACTGAAGTCACGTCGAACTTGTTTGTTTTAAAAATGTCAAATGGACAAAATCTTTAACAAAATTCACCTTTAGTTTTAGTTTGTTTGATTACCTAGTCCTGATGACGATCTTGGGCAAGATTTTGAATTACTGACCCCTCATGATAATTTCAGGCACACGAGATTTGAAAGAATACATTTTTTCTGGGTGACATTTTATAGCAAAAAAAAACATATTCTTTTCACTCCCACCAACATGTAATTACCTCAACTACAGACACTGAAGGTTGCTTTGAACTCTTTGAATTTAATTACGTTTTTAATTTTTTCTTTTGTAAAATTTCCTATCAAAATATTTATTATTTATTTGTTTGAATTCTATGTCATATTTTTCTGTGGACTCTCGCAAGTTCACCAAAATTATTTGCAGATCAATGTACCAGAAGCATAAAAATTTTATCAAAAGGGTTGATACATGCAACAGGCCTAGAATATGCCAACTAACTGCATCATCTGTTAGACTTTTCATTTTAAACCAGGGCTAAATATACATTTTCAACTCAATTTTGTAAGCCAGACATATGTCTATCGTTTAGATTCAAGTGTAAACCAGAACAATATCTATCTTTTCAACTTAAATACAAACCTGACCTATGTCTTATTTTAGGGGCTTAATACCATGTTACATTGAAACACTGGTTCTTGGATGATCATCAAAGTTAAGCCATGTCAGTACTTAAATGGGTGACTGCTTAAGAATACCAAGTGTCTTAATCTTGGCTTGGATGTGCAGGTAGTGCAATGTATAATGGCTCAGAATTGAATATCAGAGAACCAATTCCATTTCCATTCACATTCATGATATTCATTTATGCATTGATACCCCTGAGAAAAGTATTTTTTAAATTTTTTTAAAATCATTTTACCCCAAGCAAGGCATTCCACTGCCACTATAGCACAGGGGGTTACATAGGGGAAGGTACTGAGAGAGCAATTAGATATAGGAACTGTCAGAAGGAGGGTGATAGACAAGTAAGGAGGTACATAGGAAGAGTGTTTGAGAGAATGGATGCGAGTTAGTGTGTTAGGAGGTGTCTATTGACCTTACATTTAAACTCCTGGAGATTGTAGCTGTTGGGGAAGCAAGTATGTGGAAGGGAATTCCACAGGTGGGAAGTGTGAGAAAAGAAGTTGTTGGAGTAGAAATTGCAGTTACATTTTATCGGTTTCACTGTAAAAGAGTGGGACCTAGTTGCTAATCTAGTATCTCATGCAAATTCGTACCTAGAGGCACCAGTGATCTAAGTCATCGGAGCAGAAGCCGTGAAAGTATTTATAGAAGAGGCACAGAGAAGCCACTTCACGCCAGTGAGAGTGGTTGCAGCTGGTCAGCCAATGAATCAACTTCTTTTCTCCCCATCTATGGCTTAATTAGTAGGGATTGTACCTGTAAATCATTGTTATGTGCAAACATTTCATACAATCTAAAAAGGTTTTCTGACTTTAGATAACTTTTAAGAGGTTGATAAGCTGAAAAAAAACAAATTAATCAATTTATCTTTTAGACTTGAGTGTAAACTAAACCTACATCCATCTTTTTAACTCCAGTGCAAACCAGACCCATGTCTAACTTTTTTATCCTAATATAAGCCAGATATATTCAAGTTTCTTTTTTGCCAACCACCTACAATCTTAACAGATTTTTAATGAAACATCAATCACAATATTCTGTCTTCTTGAATTCTGTATTTCAATGTAATATGGTATTAAGCCCTTAAAATAAGACATAGGTCAGGTTTGTACTTCAGTTGAAAAGATAGACATTGGCCAGGTATAAATGAATAAATTAAACAATCACACCTAACAATTCAAAATACTTTATAATTTGTTTTCATTCATAATTTGATTTATCTAAACTATTATTCATATATTTGGTTATTGTAAATATTCTTGCAGACACAACATTTTGGCCAACTATCCTCTAGTCATCTTCAGGCATTCATAGATGACTGGTATAAGATAGCTATGAGTTGGTTATTGTGTTATTTGCTCCATGAAGAGTGAAAATTTGCCTGTTCCTGCTATATTCGACCCTATAGTTTTCACCTCATCTGTTCAACTTGTACAGCGAGAATATTTTGAGGACTGTAGATGCTATGCCAGGATTTGTAATCAGAGGCCACAATTTGAACAATATAAGATAAGCAGATGATACAGTGCTGATTGCAGACACAGAAAGGAAACTACAAGACCTCCTACAGAAGGTAGCTGAAGAAAGTGAGAAAAAAAGGACTACAAATAAATTGCAAGAAAACTAAATGCATGGTCATCAGCAAAAAGAGCAACCCAAAATGCCAAATACAGTTGGGAGATACTAAAATCAAGCAGGTACAAAAATTTAAATAACTGGGAAGTGTTCTAACGGAAGACAGAAAGTGTGACAAAGAGAACCAAAGGCGAATTGGCATGGCGAAGGACTCATTTCAGAAGCTGAGTAAAGTATGAAGAGACAGGAAATTTTCACTAGAAACAAAAAAAGAGAGTACTAGATTGCTATAGGATGTCAGGTCTTCAATATGGCAGTGAATGTTGGATGATATCATCAAAGATGAAGGAAAAATTTGAAGCAGCTGACATGTGGTTCTACAGAAGGATGCTGCGGATATCATAGACCGAGCATGATGTGTTGGAAACAATGGGAATGAAAAGAAAATTAATAGTGAGCATCAGGAAGAGACAACTGAAGTTCATGAGACATGCAATGAGGAAGGAGGGCTTGGAGAATCTGATACTAATAGGCCAGATAGAGGAAAAAGGAGACAGAGGAAAGCAGTGGATAACCTATTTGAAGGGCCTGAGCAGGTGGATGATAAAGTAGGGATTGCGTGGACAAGGCACATTGAAGAAGAAGAAGAAGAAGAAGAAGAAGAAGAAGAAGAAGAATTTGCTGTTGTTCAGAGCTGCCAGTAATCTCTAGACCCAAACTTGCGAGATGCTATACATTGATTCATTCTATCAGCAAACAATAATATTGCATCATTTAGGACGTGCTCGCAGCAGATAACCTATTTGAAGAGCCTGAGCAGGTGGATGACAGAAGGGGGGTTGCATGGTGTAACAGGAGAAAACATATTAAGAGCCACCAGGAATAGGGAGATGTGGAAATCCATGATCGCCTACATTCTGAAAGGACAACGCACATAGAAGAAGAAGAAGTTTTCACTGCCTGATGCAGGTATTTAACTTTTGACATGAGGTGACTGTAAACTTTCAAACATTGTGTAACACTATACCACTCCACCAAAGTTGTATTTTTGCAGATTTAAATACATATGCAAGATTTTTTTTTTCTTCTGATATTGCTTTTTAGGAGAAAAACTTTAAAAAACAAAACCGCTGTTACTCGTGTCTCTACCATTGTATACCAGCCAAGAAGATTCTTTTTTTTTAATTTTATCAGCTCAGAAGAAGAGAAAAATAAAATAAAAGAATGACTGATACTGTAAATGTGTCTGTACAGAGTCAAATAATTTGTCTCAGAAAGTTGAAAGGCTTCCCAAAATAATATTGACATCTCATTCAGAACAGACATGTTTTTACCAAAGAAAGTAAAACCTTTGTATATCTATGCGAACCTTATTGTTCATTCATTATTATATATAAAAGTCTCTCTATATATTTACATATACACATGCAAATACATGCACATATCTGCATACATGCACAAATATATATTTATATATACATATATATACATATATATATATATATATATACACAGACACATATATGCAAATATATATTTATATTTAAACTTTCACTAGAACACAGAAAAAATAGTAAAAAATAAAGAAAATATTTCTTTCACTGATCTTCACCGAACATATGTAAATGTATAACTGCTACCCTCATACTATATATATATATATATACTAGCAACTAGGTCCTTCCCTTTTACAGTGAAACTAATAAAATGTAACCGCAACTTTTACTCTAGCAGCTTTTTTTCTTGCACTTACCACCTGTCGAATTCCCTTCTGTATACTTGCTTTCCTGACAGCTACAATCTCCAAGAATTTAAATATAAGGTCAATTGTCATCTCTTATCTCTCTGACTCGCATCCTTTCCCACTCACACATGCTCTTTTCTCCATCCACTCCACTCTGATCACACCAGTATTTTCATCCATCTCTTACCCACTTCCTGAAACACCCTATAACCTGTCCCTCTTTCTCATCACTTTCCTCCTATGTGACACCCTGCACACCAGTGGCAGTAAAACTGCTTTGTCTGAGATGAAGTGATTAAATATATAGTCATCCGCAGACAGATCTGTTTTGCTGTATCACAGCTCATCAGTACGGTTAGACTCTGATTGCTTTTAACCCAGGATTGAAACCTGACTGAATTGGCGTCAGTTGGTGATTCTACCTCTGGGCTATGGGCGTTCGGTAGAAGAAGGCAGACTTTTTAGATCAGTTTTAGACCCACTAGAGTGACAGGGTGTAATTAATTTCTATTTTTTTCTCAGATCAGGTCATTTGTAGTAGTGTGCAGTAATATGAATCTACTTTTGGGGTGTATGATGAAATTTGTTTTGCCTTTAAAAATATTGCGTCATCCATGATTGCATCAGATTTTTATCACTACCAGGCACTATTCTCTCGACTATCGATTAGTTGTCCTACTGCCATTATCTGCAATGGACATTACTCCAAGGTAGTGTACACAAATTGTAAGGCTGCACGTATTTACTGGCAAGCTTTCCAGAGGGATTGCAGATATTGTTGGTGTCAGTCTTTCAGCCGTCAGTTGCGTTATCAAGCTGAAGAAACAAACTGGATCCACCAGTCCAAAATGTAAAGGAAAATGCAGTCAAAAGAGAAAAACAATGCCAAGAGGCAACATGTATATGGTCAGGGAAAGTGTAAAAGATCCTAGGAAGACATTATTCATTTTCTTTCAGTTAATTTGCACTGGGGTATGTATATATATATATATATATATATATATGTGACAAGAAACAAAAATTGTCTGCCCAAAACTAACCCTGTAAAAAAACTGAAAATTCCTGAGAATAGGAAACCATCACCTGATCTGATGAGATATTGTTTGGTGGGAACATCAAACATTCTTTGTTCCTGAACACCTAAAGTAGAAAGTCGTACATATTCAAGCTTGTGGAAATCATCATAAGTTTACATTTTATTTCAGACAGCAAGTCCCTTGTAAACATTTGTCATATAAGCAAACATATATGGAAGTTTCAAGAGTTTTAATATAATAAATTCTGAGGCTTATTTTTTTTTTTATGTTGTGAATTATTTGTTTTGTGAATAAAACCAATAATATATGTAATTTGTGCAAAACTTATTTTGGTGACCACGAAAAACACACAAAAAAAGAAACATAATTTAGCCACCACAAAAAAAATAAATGGAACAAGAGAACGACAAGATGGTCATCCAACAAATAACCATCAAAACACTGAAATTCATGAAGACCAACATTAGCAGTTGGTTTACAATAATTGAATATTAATTGTATTTCCAAAATATAACATTTCACACCACAAAATTTTACAATAACATTGCATTGCTACTGGCAGAAATAGTAGCTAAGATTCCAGGCAGCATTTTGAGTGTGAACTAAAACAAACCCTAACAGATTCACATGAGCAAACAAAACTAGAGATGCTAGACAAACTAATGTCCACCTCTGTTATTACAGATCGGCTATCAGTTGATCTCTAAGAAATGCTATCAACTGCATTGAGATCAGAAATCAGCAACAAAATAGTATTGCACAAATGTTTTCAGGCATTGTCAGTGTTGATAAGTCCTGTGCTAACCATGCAAAATGTCTTAAGCCCAACCAGACTGAGACAGTTGGTGGATAAATTAATGCCTTCAATACAAGGAAGAACAGCCATGTGCAGACACATCCAGATACAAGGAGTGTCCAAAACTTCAACAACAATACTATATGGTCTCAAACAATGAGCCATGATGAGGTGTTGAAAAGGATGGAAACAAAAAGGAAATTAATACTGAGCATCAGGAAGAGACGACTAAAGTTCATGGGACATGCAATGAGGAAGGAGGGCTTGGAGAACCTGATACTAACAGGCCAGATAGAGGGAAAAAGAGACTGAGGAAAGCAGTGGATAACATATTTAAAGGACCTGAGCAGGTGGATGACAGAACAGGGGTTGCGTGGTGTTACAGAAGAAAGCGTACTCAGAGCCACCTGGGATAGGAAGGTGTGGAAAGCCATGTCTTGAAAGGACAAGGCACATAGAAGAAGAAGAAGAAGAAGAAAGATTGAGAATTTGCTGTTGTTCGGAGCTGCCGGTAATCTCTAGACCCAAACCTGCGAGATGCAATACATTGTTTCATTCTATCAGCAAACAATAATATTGCATTATTTAGGACATGCTTGCATTCATTACAAGAAGAGACAAAAAGATGGCTACTGTAATCAGACCTGTCACTCCAGTACAGCCAGAAGAAGTGATTCATGTGGGCAATGACAGATGAACATGCAGGTGAGAGCTAAGGAGATGAACGAGATTTAATTTTGCATTACCTTGCAGGAATGAAACATTGACTCTCACTTTTACCCACAAGGAAACCTCAGATGTGCATTTTGAAATGAGGAGACTAAAAGCTTTGTTCCAAGATATGTAATGTAGGAAATCACAAAATGAGTCCCAAACTGCACATTGATAAGTGAAAAATATTCTGTTAGTAATAGGTTCCCAGATGGAGAAGGAGCAGAAAGAGACATTTACATATAATACTGTATTATCAAAGTTGCCAAAAGGGCAGAACTGCATAGTAAGACATAAGACAGGGATCAAAGTAAAGAAGAGATCTAGACAAGCAACATATTCTTCAGGATTATTGGGGAAATGTGTGAGAAATTCCACCACCTGTGTGAGAGATTGAGTGATTGAGAATTTCAGGGTTTGAACCCCATCAAAATCAGTGACAGTGTGTTTAAGCCACCTGGAATGATGGGCATTAAAATCACCAAATACAAATAGATTTGCAAACAAATGTGGTGAAATGGCCTTGTCAGAAATACTATCAAGCACAAAAAAGTCATGAGAGAGACAGGAGACATAGAGAAAGAAGAGATAGCTGATTGAGTTTAATAGAGAGAGACTGAAACCCATACAAGTGACAGAGACTCATGTAAGAATGATCTGGAGATTCAAGAGAGATCTCCTTAGCTAAAGGGAGATGTTCACAGACATAAGTTCCCAGGTCAAGCATGTGAACATTAGAGTTCTTCCTAAACAAAGGATGGCAGAGGATGGAAATTACAAAGTTAAGATTAGTTTCACAGAGAGCTAGGATGTCTTGGGACTTTTTGATTAAGAAGAATTCCACACTGCAGAAATTGGTATGAATACCACAGATGTTAGCTGGTTTAGTCTTATATATTTTATTGCTCATGGTCATATATTTGGGTTATTGGTAAGGAGAGGCCTAGTGATATAGTAGCAGTTGGTTGTCAAATACAACATGTAGGAAGAAAACTAGTGCAGTATGCAGCATAGTATGGCTTCATGGTTGCCAACTGGAAATGCTTGCAGAGACATCCATTAATGCATGACATGGCACTGCAAGAACCCCAATATTATTCGGCTGTTGATGAGAGCAGCCTCTTAATTCTCTACACAAGGGTTTGGGCTCCTAACTACCAGTCAGAAGCAGCAACCAGAAAACTGACAATCTGGTACCCTCAGTTTGAAGATACATTGCCACCATCCATATACATTACAAAACCTAATGTTTTGTAGTAGTTTGTAGCTTTTTACATGTTCTAACGTAATAAATATTCATTGCTCTATTTTTATATTGAGCAATGTTTTAAATTAATGTTTTGAATGTTGCAATTTTATCCTTCATTCTTATTCATTTGTATATAATAAGCCATAGGCACATGGAAGAAGGGACATTTTAGCATGTTATATATAAGCGGTGTATACACATGTCAGTCACTGAAAGAACTCAATTCATTGCTGAACAGTTATGCATATATCACCGAAGTGATAACTGTCTTTTTTAAAGCTTCCTCTCTAGAGTGCTCAATCGTAATGAAAGCATAATATTCATCATCCACATACAAGCCTGTTTTGCTGTATCACAGCTCGTCAGTGTGGCTAGACATCCACTTGCCTTCGGCCGAGATCAAAACTTGACCAATTTGGTGTCAGTCAAAGTCGCTCACCTCTAAGAAATATAGTTTTAAGGTGTGCTATATTTAAGGTGTGTTCAATATCAGAGATAGAGCATATGTAAATATAAAAGCATGAACATTGAAGTCAAAACTCAGAGGCGACAGACTGTTTCATGCTAGGCCTGATGATTAGCACCTACTATGAAAGTCTATTGCCTGTGTGTGTTGACTTCAATATTCACTTTTATATATATATATATATATATATATATATATATATATAGAGAGAGAGAGAGAGAGAGAGAGAGACAGAGAGAGAGAGACAGAGATGTAATGTTTATATTGGAATTTCAGCGGGAATTTGGAAGCAATGGCTTTATACCCACAAGTACTCCTACACCAACCCTAGTTTAAGATACCAAACAGCCCTTTCTAGAAAATATTGGGAATTAAAAGAAAGTAACTTAGATCCCAAGATAAAATGGGAATTCATAGGCAAGGCTAGGACCCCTAATTGCTTAAGAGATAGATGTAATCTATGTTTGACAGAAAAAATTAAAATTTTAAAATTTCAAAACCAAAATATACTTCTAAACAAACGAAGGAAGATCATAAATATGTATCGCCATAGAAATAAGTATAAATTACAATAATTATCCTATTCCCCTAATCAGTCCAAGTAAAAATTAAAAAAAAATTTTTTTAAAGTTGGCCAAGCAGTTACTTCCCCACCACCTACCACTACTAACTCAAGGGTCAGGCCACATACCTCCCACTACCAAGGAGAAATTACTACTAAATTCCTTCTCCCAATACATCCCAACCTTTTCCTTTACCAAATCTAACCTCTGGGCTTAGAATTTTTCCTCATTCTCTGTTTATTAAGGGTCAAAGAATGCATGCTTTAAAATGACATGTTGAAAATGACTATTTCTCCACTAAGTTTTATCTGAATTTACAGATAAATAAAAGTTACATATATATATATATATATATATATATATATATATATATATATTGCACAATGAGTCCTGGTATTAATAAAATTGTACTTGATGTAATTAATATACATATCATCCCTCACAGTCATTGATCTTTGCAGTATTAATTGGAGCTTCCTTACTAAACTTTTGTTTAAAGTAGTGTAGCACATCAGCGTTTTCATTATTTTCTCTTTAGATATTTCTGGATGATTTTGGCATCATGCCTCACATCCATATAAAAGTTTTGATATGACAAGACTATTTAGTATGTTTGCTCCTGTTACTCCTGGCAACACCCGTTCCGTCATCCACCTGATCAGGCCTTGCAAATATGTTATCTGCTGCCTTCCTCTGTCTCTCTTTCCTTCTATCTGGCTAGTCAGTATCAGGTTCTCCAGGTTCTCCTTCCTCATTGCATGTCCCAGGAACTTCAGTTGTCTCTTCCTGATGCTCAGTATTAATTTCCTTTTTGTTGCCATTCTTTCCAACACCTCATCGTTGCTTGCATGCTCAGTCCACAATATCTGCAGCATCCTTCTGTAGAACCACATTTCTGCTGCTTCCAGTTTTGTCCTCATTTTTGATGGTATTGTCCAGCATTCAGTGCCGTATTGAAGAACTGACATCACATAGCAATCCAGCACTCTTTTCTTTGTTTCTAGTGAAATTTTCCTGTGTGTTAGTACTTTACTCAGCTTCTGGAATGCGTCCTTTGCCATGCCAATTCGCCTTCGGATCTCTGTGTCGCACTTTCCATCTCCTGCTAGAACACTTCCTAGGTATTTAAATTTTTGTACTTGCTTGGTTCTGGTGTCCCCCACCTGTATTTGGCATTTTGACAAGATTATTTCAAAGCTACTGAAATTTACAATTATCTCCTTTGAAGACATACCTCAGATATTATGAATGCATCTTTCTATTTCCCTATTCAACATAAACAGGTAAGTAATCAGTGAAATGTGATTTGCAAAAATGTAAATAAATTATTTCTGACATAGCCACAAGATTAGCAACTAGGTCCCACTCTTTTAATGTGAAACCAATAAAAAGTAAACACAAAATCTACTCCAGCAGCTTCTTTTCTTGCACTTCCCGCCTGTGGAATTCCCTTCCATTTATTTGCTTCCCCAACAACTACAATCACCAAGAATTATTTAAACATAAAATCAATAATCATCTCCGATCTCACAATTCTGCATCCTCTCTCTTTCATGCTCCTTTCTCCATCCACTCTACTCCGCTCTCATCAGTATTCTCAACCTTTTTGTACTCACTTCCTGGCACCCCCTATAACCTGTCACTCTTTCTCATAACTTTCTTCCTATGTAACCCTCTGCAAAACAGTGGCAGTAAAAAGCCTTGCTTAGGGCAATATGATTATATAAAGAAAACATCTCCCGCCTTTGGAATTCCCTTTCATTTACTTGCTTTCCTGACAGCTATAATCTCCAAGAATTCAAATGTAAAGTCAATAATCATCTCCTACTTCACTAATCTGCATCCTCTCTCTTTCATGCTCCTTTCTCCATCCACTCTACTCCACTCTCATCAGTATTTCCATCCTTCTCTTACCCACTTCCTGACATCCCCTATAACCTGTCACTCTTTCTCATGACTTTCTTCCTATATAACCCTCTGCAAAACAGTGACAGTAAAAAGCCTTGCTTAGAGCAATATGATTATATAAAAAAAACGTAAAAACAAACAAGCTATGTGTTTGATTTCTAATCTTGTGGACATAAGATAAATATGGAGGCAAAATGTTAAGTTTCTGAGATAAAGATGGTGAGGCTAATGCTACTTAATGAATGAGAAAACAGTAATTGTATTTTATTAAGACATACTCTGCTTTTGTGCTGTGCTTATGTATAACTATATGTAATCTATTACTACAATATATATAGATTCATATATAATATAATATTAATAATATTAATAATTAAAAATATTGTTTAAACAAATAAATTATATATATAATTAACCGAGCACAAATCGACTCTTCCATAAAAAAGGTATTTTACTTTGAACTAAAATATATTAAGCAGACTCTCATTAATAATGACTTCCCAAACCAAATTGTAGATGAAGAAATAAGACAATATTTCAGAAACCACAATACACATCAAACAAAATATGGTAATTCTACAAAAGACCCTAAACATATCAAACTCTTTTATTGCAACCAGATGCACGATAGCTACAAACAGGATGAGAAAATAATAAAAAATCTCATTCGTACTAATATATCTCTTGTTGATCCTAATAAAAAATTAAAATTAATAATATATTATAAAAGGTACAAAACTACTGATTTGATTGTCTGTAATAACTCCTCCCCACCAACTGATGTGTTATGAAAAACCAATATTATATATCAATTCAAATGTCCTTTAAGAGAATGTATCTTTGACAAAAAAACAAATATATATGTTGGATTTACAACAACCACATTAACTAGACATTTTACGTTACATTTGTCCAATCATTCATCCATTTGTAGACACCCACAACAATATTCCTGTCTATATTAACAATATGAAAAAATAATGATCAATAATACAATTATTCTACACCAAGAAAACAACAAAAGCAAACTACCGATTCTCAAGGCAATATTCATTAAAACACTCAAGCTATCAATTAATAGAATCAGCTATGAATACTGTAGTAATGTTCTAAAATGCTTGTAAAAAGAACAGTTTTTTCATGCTTTAACACATGCATGACATTAAAACATATAAAAAAAATTCCATTTTGGATAATTTTCACATTCTAATGAATGCTAGCAATCTGTCAACCATTACATTTGAAGTAGAAAAAATGCACAGCAAGTTTTAGCAACACAGTTTTCGAGTTACATTTCTTGCCATAACTCACACCTCTGAAGATGACATCAGAAAGAGGTTGAAAGTACTTGAGTACCTTAAGAAATGAATGAAAATAACATCTGTCAATGTTCCAACTCATTTCTGACATATTTTGATTGTAATACATGAAAGATTATCTGTGAGTATGAATGGATTTTATTAAAAATAAGCAAACATATCATTTGCAATTTATTTAATCTGACATGTTTAAAAGAAAATTTGCTGCTTAAATAGACAAATATATATATATATATATATATACATTCAATAATTAAAGAATCAACAGTAAGCTATCTTGTGCCTGACAAGATCTCACAATTGAAATCTGGGTAGCTTAGTGTTGAATCCTTAATTATCTAAACTTATTTATAAATGGAACTTTGTCTCTGTGTGTGTGTGTGTGTGTGTGTGTGTGTGTGTGTGTTTGTTACCTATAGATTCCGAAACGGCTGAACCAATTTTCTTGAAAATTTACACAGTTGTCCTACAAGCATCTGCGAGTGTTCTTAGCTAGGTTTTGTGTCAAGGTATCCCCAATAAATATCAAAAATCGATAATCGAAAAAATTGGGTTATAGAAGGATTGGTCTGATTTTAATCAAATTTGATACACTCATAAACAAAGACATAAGAAATGATATTCAGAAGTTTCAAGGTTGCAGTTCTTACAATAGTGCAGAAAATTGATAATATATATATATATAAAAGGCAAGATGTTTGTATGTGTGTCTGTTTATCTGTCTGTATGTCCTCTCTACAAATCCACAATTTTTATCCAATTTTCACCAAACTTCACACAAATATTCTTTAGGCTGAGTCTGAGCTCCAAGATCATGGATTAGTTTTAAAGCTTTCATTACACCTGAGCAACGCCGGGCTATACTGCTAGCGAGTATATATTTTTGCTCTATTTTCTTCTTATTGAATATTGTATTGAGCACTTTTTCATTGTTTTATACCTCCCGGAGCAGTTGTTTACTGCCTTCCTCTGCATTATTATTATTATTATTATATATATATATATATATATATATATATATATATATATAATAATGGTTTAGTGATATAAGTCTTACTCATTAACTCATAGCTTGGGGGAGATGAAGTGGTTCATGGCTTCATCAAGATTATTTTTGTGTAGCTGATAATATTGGAACTGGTGTTTCAGAATGAAACAGCAGTAAGACATATACATATATGTGTATGAGATGATATGTATAAACTTTTATATATCATGAACAACATTGGCAGATAAAAATGTAGGACAAAGTGAGAAAAATTTTTTGTGCAACAGGTTTCAATTAAGTCCTAAAAGACGAAACACATCATACAAAATCTTTTTTACACACCTTGATTATATATAAATATATATATATGTACTAAAAAAATTAGTAAATACTAATATATCTCTAACAGATCCTAGAAAAAAATTAAGTTAATCATATACTACTCTAAATCTAGTATATCCGACTCAATTGTTTGCAATGATTCTTCTCCCCTGGTTAGCAATTTGCAAAAAACCAATACAGTTTACAAGTTCAAGTGCTTTTTGGGAGAGTGTCTCTCCAATGAATTAAATAATATTTATGCTGGTCACACCACAAACTTGCTTTCAAAATGCTTGACACTACACTTGAATGATAATTCTAACATTTTTAGGCATTTAAAACAACATACCTGGCCACATACACAATTCTGGAAAACCTTAGTTGAAAACACAACTATACTTAAACATAAAAACAATAAACAAAAACTAAAAATTCTCGAAGCTATATACATAAAACAGTTGAAACCTAACCTTAACAAGATAAACTGTGAAATCTCCACAAATATCCTTAAATGCCTATAATTAATAACAGAAGCCATTGCCTTATGTCAATGGCTTCCTATACTTAATATTTCTTGTTTTCACTCTTGCTTGGTCATGTGTGATGTCAAGAGCTGTGATGCAACATTTGCTTCCAGTGTCTTAAATACACAAGTTTGTTGCTGCTTGGAAATCTTCCATGTAAACAAAAACAGTATGTCATTATGGTTTGTTTGTGTTTATAATATATAATGTAATTTGACATCTTTGAAAATGGCTCATGTAAGCTGAAAGCTTAGATTGGATTATTAAAAAAATTATGTATTAATATTGTAATTTTCTTTCTTTATTTAATGATAATGCTATTAAGTTTATTAGAGAATATGAAAAAACTTTACATAAAATAGACAAAACTTGTCTATATTATTAAGTGAAACATGCATTAATATATATATATATATATATATATATATATATATATATATATATAATCATTATATTTGGTATTTCTAATAATCATTAATGCTTGAAATTTGAAGCAATAGAAATGCGGTTCTACCAAAGAATGTTGAGAATAACGTAAACTGAACATGTCAGTAATTACTAAGTTTTAAAGAGAAATGGAAAGAAATAGGACACATACATAGCCCTATGAATAGACAGTGAAAATTTCTAAGATACATAACAAAGAAAGAGAGCTTAGAAATTTAGACACTCACAGGACATATTGAAAGCAAGAGGGACAGAAAACGAGCTTGCATAATGGTTGACAGAAAAGGAATTAAGAGATATAGCCAAAAGACAAAATTTATTAAGCACTGGAAGATGTGGAGAGCTATGATTGTCAATGTTTCAAATAGATGTGACATATAGGCGAATAAAAATAAGCATTACTTATATATTATATATATTATGTCTGTATGCACAAAATGTAATTGACCGACACATAATCCCTGAAACATTTCAAGGATGGAGTCAAATGTAACCTAAAGACTCTTGGAGTTAATGTTGAAGACACTTGAAAATGAAGATAGATTTGGCTGGTGAAGGTTGATTTGGGAATGCTGCAAAAATTTTAATTTGAAGAGAATTGAACATTCTAATAAAAAGAACACCATGAAGAAAGAAGAAATAGAATCTGTTTCATAGCTATTAGAAAACCAACATCAGTGATTTAAGTGCCATACATGAAACACGCTTTGGGCAGTTATGTCTCAAAAGAGAAGATTATCTTACAGTAGGTTGCCAATGCTTTCTGTGGTAGACTGGTTGCCAGCCAAGGCTACAGAGCCCAGTCTGTCCTATTATTTACTCCATAACTGGAAGAAAGAGACAGATTAATACTTTTTCTAAGGGTATTTGTGTGTTGGGGTGCTCTCCACTTTTCCACGGAAATGGACTATTCGAATCACTATATAAAATACTAGTGATTATGCCTCGAGGAAGGAAGTCGAGTAAGGAAGTCGAGTGAGCGAGTCAGTCGGGTATTTCCAGTATTGCCCCGGAGGTGTTCTACTGGTCAATCTATCACGTCTCTACGACGATACTGTATACTAATTACGTAGTTCTGTATTCTACTAATCCTCTCCTCTTGTAAATACTTCTCTTTCCTGTCAATACACCTACTTTTATACTATTACATTGTTTTGTATTATTTCACATAATTCTGTTACCCAACGTAACATTGTGCTTAAGTGAATGCAAGGGATTCAACTGGAATTTGAACTCAGCTCCTCGATTTGTTGTTCCGAGCTGATATCCACTGCACCACAATGCACATCCACTATCCAAAAATAGATTTGGCTGGTGAAGGTTGATTTGAGAATGCTGCAAGAATTTTGATTAGAAGAGAATTGAGCATTCTAACAAAAAGCACGTCATTAGGAAGGGAGAAATAGAATCTGTTCCATTGCTATTAGAATACCATCTTACTTGCTCCACTTGTGGAAAAGTCGCCCTTTCAGTGGCTGGTTTAGCCAGTCATATGAGATCACACTAGACAGGTCAAGTGCAAACACCTATGAATGCATCTCGACCAGAAAGACCAGCAGGTACTCGTGCAAGTTTTGTGATAAGGTTTGTAAGTCTATTACGGGACACAAACATCACATGATTGTACACAGAGACAAGCAAGTTTCCAATATAAGTAACACAAACAAACTGGATGTTTGCCACATGTGTAAGAGAGATTGTAAACATGAAACCGGCTTTAAGAATCATTTACAGGCAAATAGCAGAGCATTAGCCTAAGGAAAATGATAGAAATAATATTCTGAATGAAAAACACAATAAAGAACTACAAATTGAAGAAACACAAGTAAAAACTATGGCACCTCCATTGATGAATTTCATCTTAACATTAAGAAATGGATTAGAGAACTGGAAAGAATCAATATAAAAATAACTAGACACAATATGTCTATACTTTTTAATGAAACATGTTTGAATTTCATTTCAACATCAAGAAACTTATTAAACAACTGGATAAGGATCAGTATAAAAATAAGTAGTGCAATGTGTTTATATTATTCAATAAAACATGTTTGAATGAGGATGTTCTGACTAAATGTGGTTTCCGGCTTTCTCTTTTCCAATCTTCACACTTTGTTTTTTTTTTTTCAATTGGAGTAGATAGATCTATCTATCTCCTGGTTCACACTCCACCCACATCTATTGAACAGGTTAAGAGGCTCATCCCTTGTTCCCTGTTTAGGATGTGGTTTCCGACTTTCTCTTTTCCGATCTTCTCACTTTATTTTTTTTTTTTCAATTAGAGTAGATAGACTAAACTATCGCCCAGTTCACACTCCACCCACGTCTATTGAACAGGTGAAGAGGCTCATCCCTTGTTCCCTGTTTAGGATGTGGTTTCTCTTTTCTAATCTTTTCACTCTTACGTAGCCCCCTGCGCATCAGTGGCGTTACCACCTTGCTCAGGGTGATATGATTAAAAAAAAAAAACTAGGGGGAAAAAGTTCATCAAAGCAGTTGCCATGAAAATATTTGTAGAAAAGATAGAGGAACAACATCTATGTTTCCTCAAGAATCCTCTTCATCTGTGAGGAGATTGTCCAGCATTCGATACCATATAGAAGGACTGATATTATATGAGAGTCACTTATCAATAAGAAGCTTGGACTTTCTATCATGCTGGTTAATTGGTGACATTCATAGTTATTAAATAAATTAAGAACTAAATGATATATCGATTATATTTTAAATGGAGTGTCTGAAAACCACACAGAATTAATACCTTGACAAAGCTTCACAGGAAAATGTGAAGAAAGAAAATGTTGGAGTAGCGATGGTGGTTATATTTAACTATTGCAATGGTAAAAGAGTAAGACAATCTTGTAGAATACTTAAATTCACATGGACAGGACACCAGGGGAAAAAGCTTATCGGAGCAGTTGCCATAAAAATATTTGTAGAAAAGATAGAGGAACAACATCTATGTTTCCTCAAGAATCCTCTTCATCTGTGAGGAGATTGTCCAGCATTCAATACCATATAGAAGGACTGATATTATATGAGAGTCACTTATCAATAAGAAGCTTGGACTTTCTATCATGCTGGTTAATTGGTGACATTCATAGTTATTAAATAAATTAAGAACTAAATGATATATCAATAATATTTTAAATAGAGTGTCTGAAAACCACACAGAATTAATACCTTGACAATGCCTCACAGTACTAACAGAGTTAAATATAAATCTATTTATCTTTTAGCATTTTATGGTTTCTTTATTGGTTCTACTAATAGAAAGAAAGATTGTGGTGAAAGTACTTTTGTTAACATGTAGCTTTGTTAAAATGTAGCAATCATGCTGCCAATATTAAAAGAAGAAATGAAAGACAGAAAATATCTTCTTCCTGTGTATGCCGTATTTTTTTCAGGACAGTTTTACGACGTTTTGGCTGTTGTATGCTCTGGCCTTCTTCAGGTGCTAGGAATTTTTAAATTATTATTACCTGACGAAGGCCAGAGTGTACAACAGTCGAAACGTCATACAAATGGCAACAAAGATGAGGACAATAGTCTGAATAATGTAAATACTGTACAGACTAAGTTTATTCTTAGCCTTTATAAGGCAAAATCTTCGTGTGTCTGACAATAGTATATCTATACTTCTTGCAGCTGCTGCTACAACCTCCAGAGATAGATGCAAGTGGAAGTCCATGATTGCCTATGTTCTGAAGGAACATGGTACATAAAAAAGAAGTGATATTCACTTTAGATAAATTTTTGGCACCTTTGCCATGATTCTATATTTACATAAAAACCTTGTGTTCACTTAGACTAAGTTTGGCATTTGTCTATATTTCTGAGATGAGGTAGTATTTACAGTATTTACATTATTAGCACTACTGTACTCATCTTTGTTGCCATTTTTATGACATTTTGGCTGTTGTATGCTCTGGCCTTCTTCAGGTGCTAGGAATTTTTAAATTATTATTACCTGACGAAGGCCAGAGTGTACAACAGCTGAAACATCATACAAATGGTAACAAAAATGAGGACAATAGTCCGAATAATGTAAATACTGTTCAGACTAAGTTTATTCTTAGCCTTTATAAGGCAAAATCTTGCTTCCGTGTATTTAAAAGTCAGTTAGTTAAGTGCCATATGTGAAACACGATTGGGCGATCATGTCTTGAAAGAGACATGACTGACTGGGCAGAAGATTATCCCGCAGTAGGTTGCCATTGCTTTCTGCGGTAGACTGGTTGCCATCCAAGGCTATAGAACCCAATCTGTCTTATTATTTAACACATAATGGAAGGAAGAGACGGATTAATACCTTTCCCAAGGGTATTTGCGCATAAGTGAATGCAATGAATTCAACTGGAATTCGAACACGGCTCCTCGATTTCTCATTCCGAGCCGCTATCCACTGCACAACAACGCACATCCCATTTAAAAGTAGGTAAAACAAACAATTTATTCAGTTAACTTCTTCCATCATGAGTATTTCCTTTAAAACATTTGTTTTATTTCTGTGAACTTTTATTTCTTTTACAACAATATTTAACCTGTACAAGGCCTTACACATCTCCCTATTCCTAGTAGTTCTAAATACGTTTTCTCCTGTTACCTCTCCCAAACCCCACTCTGCCATCCATTTGCTAAAAGCCCATCAAGGATGTCATGAATTGCTTTTCTCTTGATTTTCCTCTGTCAGACCTGTGAGTATCAGATTCTCCAGGTCCTCCTTCTTCATTACATGTCCCAGAAACTTCAGCTGTCTTTTCCTGATATTAAGTTTCAGTTTTCTTTTCATGTTCATTCTCTTAAAACCTCATCAGTGCTCACATGTTCAGTCCATGGCATTCTCAACTTCCTTCTGTAGTACCACATTTCAGCTGCTTCCAGTCTTTCCCTCATCTTTGATGAGATTGTCCAGCACTCACTGCCATATTCAAGGACAGACATCACATAGTGGTCCAGTACTCTCTACTTTGTTTTCAGCAAAATTTTCTTGTCTCTCAATACTCTACTTTGCTTCTAGAACGCTTCTATTTCTTTTACAACAATGTCTAACCTGTACAAGGCCTTTTAAAGTAGAGGGCCACCTAATAGATTTTAGAAAAAATAAATAATATATAATACAACCTACCAAGTCGATAAAGACAACAAAGTAAATGTTTTTTTTTTCATCAATTCACCCAAACAAGGTAATAGTGCCCCTAAGACACAATGGGTGTGAAAGAGAATGAGAAAGATTTAGAAGGAGATTGAAAACTAATCCTAAATAAGAAAAAAGGGATAAACTTCTACTTGTGGTCAAAAAGCTGCAGAAGAGTGTGAACTGGACGATATGCAAACCTGTCTGCCTCGATTACTAAAGAGTTTTCAGATTAACCAATCACTGGCTTCTTTTTAAGTTTCCATTTTATTCATTCATTCAGTGACTTTATGACGAAAGGGATTCTTAGTTTTTTCATTGATTTGACTAATTGCCAGTGAGCATAGTGTTGAATTAATTTTGTTTTGTTATCATTTTCTAGGGAATTAGTTTTAATGAAACCTCATCATTAAATATAATGAGTTTTTTGTTTACTAATTGATAAAACTCAATTAAATGCCAACCATTTAGAAATTAGATTTTTCTCTTTTGCAAGCCTTGACTATATGACATTTCTATGACTTCCAAACTTAGTTTTCATAATTGTCAACCTAAAGCAAATATAAGAAAAATGATCAAAACTTATAACTTATATTCAGCTTTAATGTATTTATTCCTACTGTAGTGAGTCAATAGCTTAAGGGGTGTTCTATAACTAAGTCACAGTGGCGGGAGGGATCTTTGTTATAGATCTTTTACCATTTCTGCAATATATCAAAAATATAATTATTTCATATCTAACCCTGTTTGGACATTCAAATCTATTTTTGTATATTTATTACTGATACTGATACATTTTGGCTGATCTTTTCCTCAGCCCTCATTAGATATAATCTACTAGAAAAAAAGAAACCTTTATTAAGCAGAGAAGAGTGTATATATATACTAGCAGTATAGCCTGGTGTTGCTCAGGTGTAATGAAAGCTTTAAAACTAAGCCATGGTCATGGAGCTAAGACTCTTTGGACGTTGGCAGGAAAGACTAAAAAGCAATAGTTGTTTCCAGTTAAAGCGAGACCGTAGACTGAAAGAAAAATGAATAGATGTTAGTCAAATTTTGATTGCCTGGTATCAATTTATATATGCATATATATTATCGATTTTCTGCACTATTGTAAGAACTGCAACCTTGAAACTTTTGAATATCATTTCTTATGTCTTTGTCTATGAATGTATCAAATTTGATTAAAATCAAACCACTCCTTCTATAACCCAATTTTTTTGATAATCGATTTTCGATATTTATCGTAGGTACCTCGACACATAACTGAGCTAAGAACACTCGCAGATGCTTATCGTACATAGTACAATTGTGTAAGTTTTCAAGAAAATCGGTTCAGCCGTTTCGGAGTCTATAGGTAACGGATACACACACACACAAAGTTCCATTTATAAATAAGTTTAGAATGGAAAATAACAAAGATTAACGTAATGGTCTTTAAACAACTGACAATTTGAAATTATTTGTTTGAACATTATTTTTGATCAATACTCGGATTTAAGTAGATATTCTGTTTTATAATCTAAGAGTATTATATATTTATTTCTACCGGCCTGATTATTTACAATAAATTTTTGTTACGAATATATATGTCATTTGGCAGGATTTGAACCTTCAACCCTATCCACATAGGGGAAGCCACCAATGATCTGGTGCATCTTAGACCTCTCGACCATGAATAACCAACAGTCTAAACAAAGTTAAATCAGCCCTATATGTGTTTCAAGACTATTTTGTTAATCTTCGTTAATTTCTGTAACACGCTTACATTTGTTGACATTATGATATATTTCAGAGCAGATATGATTATTATGATGAATTAAAAATTGTCTTATATAGGCTTGATTTAACTTTGTTTAGACTGTTGGTCATTTGTGGTTGAGAGGTTTAAGTCCTTTTCTATCAGCTCAACAATCAATAGTTTCACACATCTATTATATCCCTCTAATCTCTTACCTCTAATTTCAATACTCCTGGTCAAAAGACCTGTAAGGAGTGTTAAATTCAGCAACCTCCTAATTTCCTCCTGTTATAACATGCAGGTTGTTTATTTCCTTTTCTGTCGTCTCAACAATCAGTAGTTTCACACATCTATTATATCCCTCTAATCTCTTACCTCTAATTTCAATACTCCTGGTCAAAAGACCTGTAAGGAGTGTTAAATTCAGCAACCTCCTAATTTCCTCCTGTTATAACATGCAGGTTGTTTATTTCCTTTTCTGTCGTCTCAACAATCAGTAGTTTCACACATCTATTATATCCCTCTAATCTCTTACCTCTAATCTCTTACCTCTAATCTCTTACCTCTAATTTCTATATGCCACTATTAATCCTATCTATTGCAAGGATATAATTCCTTATGTATTAACCATGTTGTTGGTATTGATTATAAGACATGGCTTTGAAAATCTATAACTCTGCAATAGCTGTCGTCTACTGGCGCCATAGTTGATCCTGTGATGGGTGATAACGCTGTGAATTGAAACACAATGTTACCTCATTGGAAGCACATGTAGGTGTTCACATACTGTAAGCATGTGAAAGTTGTGGACACTTCTGGTGTAATATAACAATCTGGCCCCACCCGAGGAAGGCTGATGCAAGCGAGGGTGTTTCCGGTCGTTGAAAGGAACGGATGTCGTTTGACCTTATTTCCGGCAGCAGCGGAAATAACTACAGAGGCAAACAGAACAGGTGTCTCTGAGAATTACGTGGCGTGCGTGAGCGAGGCAAAACCGAAAGAAAAAGTCCCGGTTCTGGAAGATTATAAAAAGACCTCGGCACACGGATTCGCCAGTAGAGGAGCAACAGAGATCGGCCGGTGAAGAGAGAGACACAACAGATAAGACTACACTCCCGTCAACCCATTAGAAGCGCGCTCTCTCAATTCTCTGTTCCCTATGCTACACGGTTCATCGTCATTAATAAAAATATAACTTTATATTTTTATATATATGCGTGTTTGTTGTTTGTCGATATATAACACTGGCCTTAAAGAATTAACAGATGCTTAAAGGAGGAAATGAGTAATCTATGCAGACTAGAAAGCACTAACATTTTTGAGCAATCCCCTAAGAATGGTTTTTAAATATAGATTTTCAAAAAGCTGTAGATTTTTAGTACCTTTATTTCATGTAACGGGTGTTAAATTTGTGTATGGAAATACAATGCTACCCAAGAATGGGTACATTCACATACTCACAGACTCATGGTTTACTCAACTTGGATTTGCCAAAAACACCCATTAGCATTACTTAAGTCTGTAAAAAAGGCAAACATTTCATTCTCAATGTGGTGTAATGGTTAGCAAGCTTCTCTTGCTAGAATCATTCCAACTGTGTAGTGAGATTGATCCTCACTTGGTGTCTCATACTTTCAGCCTTGTGCCACAGTTAAGCTGTACTTAGAAAATCACTATTTCATTCCTTTACACCTGTAGTGAACAAAACACGTTCTAGATTTAAAAATTCACATGCTAAGCACTGAATCATTGATTTTGTTAGAAATAAACTAATTTTTTCAAACTTACAAACTTTGCTCAACACACACAAAACTCGTGAAATTTCACACCTTGATGCAAAATGTTTTTCGGCTAATAGAAAACTAGGAAAGATCTAAAGACAAAATAGAAAGGCCAGAATTACATCCAGGAGTGAATTCCCAAATGACTTATTCAAGCCCTACAAGCTCAACCATTGCCAGAGAGATAAGATAACGAGCGTATTTAACACATAGCCTTGACAAACGTCAAGTGATCGTTATTATTATTGTCTCTATCTTTCTCTAACCTCTCATCTCTCACCTCCTTTCTTTTCACCATTTGCTCTGAACGATAATTTCAAAGACAATCCTATGCTACTAAAACCATCATACATACATACATACATAATTATATACATTCCTGCCTATGTACACATAAACTCGCTCTTGCAAGTTACTACTACGAACTCTTGATACCCTTAACTTCTTAATACTGTTTCTCATTGAACATTAACTTCTACCAATTAATGTTATTCTTTTCCATTAATAAATTTCTATTTTAACATACAAAAGGTATACTTTTATTCTTCCACAAATCCACCTGCTGATAACCTTCTGATAATTCTGGATACAAGCTGTAAATTGTAGGAAGTTTGATTATTTTTAACACAAGGCCAATTCAATAAGCGTTAACCATCTCCCTACTGCTATACATCTTATTTCTGGATGTGTTCGAAAGTAGAGAAAGAATGGCGCTGCCTGGGCATGCTTGTTTCCTTGGTTTGCTGATTATTGAACTCTCACATACACATATGTACATTTGTTTCTCCCACACACATATACACACAAACATATATTCTTTTAGCTAGTTTTAATATCCTTTCCTTTGATTTCAATTGTGTACACATGTAATTCTCTTTGTTAATAACATGTATTAATTCTTTGTTTAAATACCATGTTTTGTAATTTATTCTTACCTGGACTCACAGGAATCTGCCAAATATTGTTTGTGGGACAAATTGTAACTGTTAACTAAAAAACTATAACTTGCAACAAATGAGACAATTTCTACAACAGACTGTAAAAATGTAAAACTTGCAAGTACTTCTAGACTTAAAGAATTAACAGATGCTTAAAAAAAGAAATAGGCAAATGACACAAAGGCAGACAGACCAGTGAGCATTAAAATATTTCAGATAACTCCTATATCCTATTTTGATAGTAAATCCGATTAGTCCAATGAGGTCAAATTGGTGGCTGATATAAAAAATAACCTTTAGTTAACTGAAGTAAAGGATGGTTTGTTAATTTTAAGGCCTTCAAAACTAAACTGATCACTATTAATCATCTGAGAAAATTATTTTTACCTTTCATTAGCATGGCTGATGCTAACCTCCAGGACAGTGACTCATTGTACCTTCTCACGCTGACATGAAGTAGAAAGAAAGACTATACTGAATGCATTGTTAAGTCAGTTCCAGGAAAGTTGGTTCACTGTGTCAAGCTAGACAGTTTTTCTCTTCAGAATCTATCTTACATATCTATAAGTCTACCATTCGACCATGCTTAGTGCTATATATTTAGAAGTCCTTAATAAAATTCAAGGAAGAATCAGCAAAAGTATTGGTCATGATCTGGTATATTGGCTTCAGTCTCTTTCCCACCATCGTAAAGTTAGATCCCTGTGTCTTTTTTCATGGTATTTGTTCAGATGATCTCTTCACAATGGTTTCTAGGCTTTATGAATTTAAGTGCAGTATGAGATTTTCAATGAAGTCCCAATTTACAGTTGAACTGGCTGGATATAGCTGTAAGTTCTATGCTAACAGTTTCTTCTCTCACACTTCTCACTTGTGGAACTCCTTTTTGGCTCCATGCTTTTCAATCAGTGCCATACGTGATACACGCGAACGAAACATGACTGACTGGGCAAAAGGCTATTCTGCAGTAGGTTGCCATTGTTTTCTGTGGTAGACTGGTTGCCAGCCAAGGCTATAGAACTCAGTCTGTTCTGTTATTTAACCCATAACCGGAGAGAAGAGATGGATTAAAACTTTTCCCAACTGGAATTCGACCAATGCATCACAAAGCCCATCCATGCTTTGCAGTCAATTTTAATCTTCAAAAATTTAAGTACAATATCAATCACTATGTACTGTCTTCCAGATTACTCTTCTTTTATTGTTCTTTAATAATGTGTTTGTTTTCTAATTCTTTCACGTTCAGTAACTCCTCCTGTCTTAGTGGCTTTACTACCTTTGCTTGAGGTGAATTAAAAAAAATTTTGGTTTAATATAGATGTTCAAAAAACTGTAGATTTCTATTGCCTCTAGTTAATTACATGATAGGTGTTAACTTTCAGCATGGAAATACGGTGCTGCCCAACATTTGGCACATTTAGGAACTCATGGAATGTCGGCATGTGAAACTTTCAATTACATTTGTGCACTTCTGGCATTAATGTAGAAAATATGTTCAATGTGATTTCAAGGAATTTAAATGTAAACTTTAAGTATTGGATTAATAACATGGTTTATTGATGTTTTATGTCATTCAAATAATGAGGATGAAAGAAACTATGGTGAACATGATTGTATGTTATTGAGATTTGATTGATTGATACAAGATGTAAATAAATAGTGAGAAATTTAACAAAACTATTATCCTTTGTATTTTTCAAGTGTATTTTCATTGTTTATATTTTAAAATTGTCTCAGATACAAAGCTTTATTTAAGTCCTTCTCAAAACTTAAAACAAAAAATAAACAATAACTTTAAAAAAAAATTTGTTTCATTCATGTACATTTTTTTTTTGTTTCAATTTCAGGCTATTATCATTTTCTATTCCTGTAGATGAATGTTTAATTTTTATGTAAAAATGTATTTTTATTTATTTATTTAAATGCAAATATTTCCTAGTTTTCTATTCCCCGCTTTCTCTGCGTCTCGACTAAAAGGGCCCATGGAAGTTTCTCCAACAAAGATTGAAAAAAGATTTGTCTTTGAGAAATTATGGCAAGTCAAAGATAATTTTCCAACTTTCTGTCTACTGGGTACTAAATGGTTTCTTTTTAGTCTTGCAGACGTTATCTTTGGGATAGTTAGGACTAACTTAAAAAAAAAGAATTTTGTTTCATTCATGTACATCTTTTTGTTTCGATTTCAGGCTATAATTATTTTCTATTTTTGTAGATGAATGTTTAATTTTATGTAAAAATGTATTATTAATTATTTATTTAAATGCAAATATTACCTACCGTTCTATTACCAAAATTCCATCTACTGGAAACGCAATGTTAATCTGGGGAATTGACATATTTTCCTTGACTTGACTAGTTATTTGAACTTATACTAAGTATATACTTAATATTATTTTTCTTTCTTCAACTTTTTTAAAATTTTATTTACGGGATGTTAGCAACCTGGTAGGATAAAAAAAAACATTTAAACCTACAAAGTGCGGAGGAACTCTTAATGAATCAATGTCCAGCTAACTAGAGGTGGTGTCTCAATAAATCAGCGTGCAGAAGGCAACAGGATACCACTCCACTATCTATCTATCTATCTATCCTGCGTCTATCATGGCTTTACAATACAAAAATATGAAACCTTATTGCATGAAGGGGGTTGATTTCAAAGGAAGCAACTACTCACCCAGTAAAGACCGACATGGGCTACAGGTGTCACATGACCGTCATCCAGCAATTGTTAGCACAAACAGTGTAATGAGGATGCTTTTTCCCAAAATGTATCCCTCGCCCGAGAAGGAAAGACATGAACAACAGGTGTCTCTGGACCGTTACCCTGCAACTGTGTGCAACAAAGAAAGGGTTACCTTGGGGATACAGAATGTCAGGATGCTCAACAACTGTGGACAACTAGAGAATGTCAAGCAGGAGATGAACGGACTAAACATCAATATTCTGGGAATATGTGAAACCAGATGGCCAAACAATGGAACCTTCAGCAACAACAACCATAGGATAATATACACAGGAGGAAAAAATAATGAAAAAGGAGTCAGCTGAATGCTGGACAAAGAAATGAAGAAATGCGTTCTAGGATATTGCCAGTTCTCTGAAAGAGTTCTCTTGGTCAAACTGAAAGGGAAACTGTTCAGCATAACAATTGTAGTTGTCTATGCACCAACAACGCAAAGCACTGAGGAAGAAATAGAATCTTTTTACTCTACTCTACAAGGCTCAATGTAAAAGCCAAGAAATTAGAATCATCATAGCAGATTTGAATGCCAAAGTAGGCAAGGAGAGGGAAGGTATGACAACTGGCAACTTTGGATTAGGAATCTGCAACAGCAAATGACTAGGTAATAACTAACACCTGGTTTCAAGAACACCCACGATGTCTATGGACATGGAGAAGCCCAGGAGGCGACATGAAAAATCAGATAGACTACATAACCATAAACAGGAGATTCAGAAAACACAGTGGTTCAAAGCAAAGCCTATCCAGGGGCCAACTGTGGAAGTGACCATGTCCCAGTCATCTGCAAATTAAAGGTGAAATACCGGAGATTGAAGAAGCCTTGTGTAGCACTAAAACTGAAATACAACACACTCATGAATGACCTCAACCTGCAGAAAGAATACACTAACAACGTGAAATCCAATATGAAGAAAAAGTTGGAAAAGGACAATCGAAATGGGATTCACTCAGGGAAGCGATAGCGACATCAGCAAACAACATTGCCCGAAAGGAAATCAGGCACAAAAGAAAAAACGAGTGGATGACTGAAGAGATTCTCAACATGATGCAAAGGAGGCAAAAAATGATATCAAGACATGGAATGGAGTACAGGGAACTACACAAGGAAATAAGGAGAAAATGCAGACAGGCTAAAGAGGAATGGCCCAATGACTAATGTGCAGAAGTAGAAAGACTGAACAGGCATAATAAAGCAGACATGCATAAAGAAATAAAAGAACTGACAGGAAAAAAACCCTGCTCTTCAACAGGATGTATAAAATCCAAGGATAGAACAATCATATTGGAGAAAGAGGAAATACTGCAAGGATGGGAAGAATATATAAAAAATCTTTTCCACAACAAGAGAGAGCAACTGATAATACACAAAAATGTGGACGGATCAGAAATATTAAAGTCTGAAGTGGAATCTGGAATAGCCAAACTGAACAGAAACAAAGCAGCGGGATCAGACGACATACTCATAAAGCTGCTGATAGCATTGGAAGAATTTGGCATAGAGAAAATTACAGAAATAATAAATGAAATAGTGATGTAATACCAGATAACCTCAACAAGTCGATCTTCATAGCGCTGCCTAAGAAGCCAGGTACAAATGAGTACAAATTCCACAGAACCATTAGTTTAATGAGACCTGTAACAAAACTGATCGTCCGAATCCTGATGAATAGAGCAAAAAAGCAGAATCAGGCCAGAGATAGGATGAGAACAGTGCAGTTTTGTCAAAGACACTGGAACAAGGAACACCTTATTTATGATTTGGATGCTCTCTGAAAGAGCAATACAAATGAAGAAGGACTTGTACCTATGTTTTATTGATTATGCAAATGCATTTGACAAAATACACCACAAAGAATTGATGGAGATGCTTGGCAGCCTTAACATATTTGGGAAAGACCTAAGAGTAATCAAGAATCTCTACTGGCAGCAAACTGCCTGCATACGGACAGGTAACAAATTCAGCAATTATACTAAGATTGAAAGGGGCGTAAGACAAGGATGTGTCTTTTCACCAGATCTATTCAACTTATACTGCGAGACTATTCTGAGAACCCTAGAAGTTATGCCAGGATTCATCATCATAGGCCACAATTTAAACAATATAAGGTACACAGATGATATAGTGCTGATAGCAGACACAGAAAGAAAACTACAAGACCTCCTACAGAAGGTAGTTGAAGAGAGTGATAAGAAAAGACTACAAATAAACTGCAAGAAAACTGAATGCATAGTCATCAGCAAAAAGGACAGTCCAAAATGCCAATTACAGGTGAGGGACTCTAAAATCAAGCAGGTACAGAAATTTAAATACTTAGGAAGTGTTCTAACATATGACAGAAAGTGCAACACTGAGATCCAAAGGCAAATTGGCATGGCAAAAGAATTCCAGAAGTTGAGTAAAGTATTAAAAAACAGGACAATTTCACTAGAAACAAAGACGAGAGTACTGGATTGCTATGTGATGTCAGTTCTTCAATATGGCAGTGAATGTTGGACAATATCATCAAAGATAAAGAAAAAACTTGAAGCAACTGAAATGTGGTTCGACAGAAGAATGCTGCGAATATCATGGATCGAGCATGTGAGTAATGATGAGCTTTTGGAAAGGATGGAAATGAAAAGGAAATTAATACTGAGCATCAGGAAGAAACAGTTAAAGTTCCTGGGACATGCAATGAGGAAGAAGGGCTTGGAGAACCTGATACTAACAGGCCGGATAGAGGGAAAAAGAGACAGAGGAAAGCAGCGGATACAGGTTTGAAGGACCTGATCAGGTTGATGACAAAACAAGGTTTGCATGGTACAATAGGAGAAAGCATGCTAAGAGCCACCAGGGAAAGGGAAATGTGAAAAGCCATAATCGCCCATGTCCTGAAAGGACATGGCACATAAAAGAAGAAGAAGAATTTCTTCAGCAGGACTTACATCATTTGCACCTATATCCTCCTGGTATCAGTTTAAATTGACACTTATAGCTTTTACTTGCCTTAACTAATATTTGGAAAGTGAAAAGTATGAAGTATGTTGAAAAATTTTCATCTAAAATTAGGAAATTGAAATGGTCAAATACACAAAAAAAACAACAAAAAATACCTGTTTAAGTTGATACCAGAAGAATGAGGACTAAATGTTTGATGACTAAAATTTTGTTAATCCTCTCTTGAAAATGCTAGTCAAAAACTGAAAATTATATTTTTGTTGGTTATTCAAACGTTGTTTCTCTACACTTGGGAAAGGTATTAATCCATTCCTTTCATCCAGTTATGCGTTAAATAATAAAACAGATTGGGTTCTATAGCCTTGGCTGGCAACCAGTCTACCACAGAAATCAATGGCAACATACTGTGGGATAATATTCTGCCCAGTCAGTCATGTCTCTTTTGAGTCATGATCGTCCAAAGTGTGTATCACGTATGGTATTTAACTGACGTTTTTCAGATTGGCTTCTATCATTTTTTTTTCATTTTGTAGAAGGCCCAAGAGCCACTCGAGGTAGGGCGTTAGAGAGTATTATGCAGAGTTTATGGAGATATGTAGGAAAGATAAGAGTTAACCATTGACTTGAGCAAGTTAAATTGTTGCAATGAGGGAAGCATTCTTTGAGGGAATTGGTTCTCCAAAAGAGCTGCTTAGGGGTTAGAAGATGCTTGAGTGGAAGTTAAATCTCACTATGAAAATAGTGACAGAGCAGTAGAGAAGCCTGTAATGTTTTACCTGTGGGAATAAAATTGTAGATGGAAAATAATTAATCATCCACAAGTTTGAAAATGCTCTTTTGGATTCTATCAATATTGAAAAGTAAAGAATGTGCAGCACCTGTCCATATGTGATAGTCATGCTCTATTTTGGGGAAGATCAAGATCTTGTAAAGGTAGAGGATAGCAAGAAAAATCAGGTACTTACGAGAGCGATACAAAGAAATGACCAATTTTCCAGTATATTTAGAGATGGATCCTATGTATGAGCTCCATTTGAAGTCTGATAATACATTTAAAACTGTCTGATAGAAGTAACGCTTATATTTTGAGTAAAATTCTTCTTCTTCTTTTATAAGCCTTGTCCTTTCAGGACGTAGGCAAACATGGCTTTCCACATCTCCCTATCCCTGATGGCTCTTTGCACGCTTTCTCCTGTTGCACCATGCAACCCTCGTTCCGTCATCCACCTGATCAGGTCCTTCAAACATGTATCTGCTGCTTTCCTCTGTCTCTTTTTCCCTCTATCTGGCCTGTTAGTAACAGGTTCTCCAAGCCCTTCTTCCTCATTGCATGTCCCAGGAACTTTAACTGTTTCTTCCTGATGCTCAGTATTAATTTCCTTTTCATTTCCATACTTTCCAAAAGCTCATCATTACTCACATGCTTGATCCATGATATTCGCAGCATCCTTCTGTAGAACCACATTTCAGCTGCTTCAAGGTTTTTCTTTATCTTTGATGATATTGTCCAGCATTCACTGCCATATTGAAGAACTGACAATACATAGCAATCTAGTACTCTCTTCTTTGTTTCTAGTGAAATTGTCCTGTTTCTTAATACTTTACTCAACTTCTGGAATGCTTCCTTCTCCATACCAATTCGCCTTCTGTAGAACCACATTTCAGTTGCTTTAAGTTTTTCCTTCATCTTTGATGATATTGTCCAGCATTCACTGCCATATTGAAGAACTGACAACACATAGCAATCCAGTACTCTCCTCTTTGTTTCTAACAAAATTGTCCTGTTTTTTAATAGTTTACTCAACTTCTGGAATGCTTCCTTTGCCATGCCAATTCGCCTTCGGATCTCTAATTGTTTCAGTATTACAATATATGCATTTTAGTGCAGTGGTTATTGGATCTGAACAAGAAATCTGGGACCCGAGTTTGAATTCCAGTTAATTCCTTGCATTCATTTATGCACAAATAGCTTTGGAAAGGGTATTAATCCATCTCTTCCCACCAGTTATGGGTTAAATAATAAAACAGATTGAGTTCTGTAGCCTTGGCTGGCAACCAGTCTACTGCAGGAAGTAATGGCATACTACTGCGGGATAATCTTCTACCCAGTCAGCCATGTCTCTTTCGAGACATGATCACCCAAGCATGTATCATGTATGTCACTTAACTGACTGAATCATTTACATGTAGACTATTGTGATTATTTTTATTGCTTTTGTTATCAACAATGTTGCCTGTTATGCTCTCCAGCCTTCATCCAGTGTATGTTAATCTTGTTATCCAGATAGACTGATGAAGTCTAAAGGGTACAATAGCTGAAATGTTGTGATAACAGCAACAATGATGCAATAATCATCACATGTAAGTAAAGGTAATAACTCCTTGTAGAAGTCAGATAACTTACCTTTCAACCACATTCACAGTTAGGTTAGCCAAATGCAGACAACAATTCTACTCCTGCAGCTTCTTCTCTTGCACTTTCTGCCTGTGGAACTCGCTCCCATATTCTTGCTTTCCTGATGGCTACAACCTCCAGGAATTTAAATGCAATGTCAATACTCATCTATCAACCACTGGACTCTAGCTCTCTCCCCACCCCCATATATCCTTCCCTTTCTCTCCACCTATGTATCTGTCATCGCACCTGCATTCTCAGCTTTCTATTGCTCCTTTCTAACTAGTTTGTACTCTTCACTCTTTTCTAATTAATCTTTTTACAGTTATGTAGCCCCCCGCTCATCAGTGGCATTTCTGCCTTGCTTGGGGTGAAATGATTAAAAAAAAAAACATGGCTGTCTCCTTTTGTCTCCCTGTAGGAAGGTGAACATTCAAGAGTGTGAGACTCACCTTCCTGATGTTTCCAACTAGCGTCCAGTTGGCAGACAAAAATAAACAGGGTTGTAACTGAATACATATCCCTATGTGGCCCAAAGACAAATGGTGGATATCGTGCTGAATATTTATGGAGCTCAATGTACACACTGAAATTATCAGCCAATCACTGCTTGCAAAATAGACTTGCCTGTAAGAGAATGGAATCTCCCAGGTTATCATTTAAACCACCTACCAATTTGCCCCAGGGTGCTTTTTCTTTTTTGGTCAGTCAGACCCAACTTCTATTCTAGTTGAGTACTGGCTGGTTCTTTGACAAGATCTTTACACTCCTCATCCTAGAAATTCAGACAGAAAAAAAGTAATGTCTTGAAACAGAAGACGTATTTCAGATTAAGTTTTCTTGTTGAAGTTTGAAAAAATGTTTGATGAACACATCGTGAAGGATATATCCCTGACAAAAATAAACCAGAAATACTGTCTGGAAAATCTCTCCTCATACATGCGCATAAATCCTGAAGATAATTATTAGAAAAAAATTGTTTGAGAATTCTTCAAAATGAAACGATTCAAAAACTAATCACTGCAAATGGGATTAAGCCTAATTTTACAAACAACTATTTCAGAGAGATCAGAATTGAAGACACCACAAAGAATGCAGAACATGATTAAATTGAGCGACATTTTTAATGTAACAGAAAAACATGACTGATTTATGAAACAAAGTTTTTGAGCTTGAGGTTCTGATTAAAAGAAAATATTTAGAAAAGACAATTAGCTTATATTTTGACACATAAAAATGAATGACAAACTAGAATACAAGAGAGACAAACAATAATTTCAAATGTTTCGTGTCTGTTTGCAAGATTTTTCCCATCTCATTAGTCTTAATCTATACTTAATGGCTTCAATCACACGATTTTTCGTAACAAATGGATGCAAGAAGCAGTCGTATGTGATAGCAGTTAAACTTAACTTGTACATTCAACATGCAAACCACTTAAATTTTGTGCATAATTTGGTTGGCTCTTTCAATTGTTATATAATAATTCAATCTTGGAATGTGTGCTTCTTTTGTCTGTTTTTTTTTTTATATGTATACAATTTCATTATTTTCTTCTGAGCACAGCAAATTAGTATTTTCCTACTATAATTCTATACCATTAATTTTTTACATTTTTTGGAGAGTGTTTTTTTTAATTTCTGCAAAACTACTATGGTATCTGTTGATACAAAAATTATTTCTGAAGAATGTTCATTACCATTTCTCATGAAACTATCAACTTCAAGGATTGTCCTTCCTTTTAGGTTTTTGTAAAGAATTTTAATTTTTGCTTCACAAAATGAAGCGAAGAAAAAGGCAAAGAACAAAAACAAGAAAAATGGACAATACCAAAAAAATGACGTGAATAACAGATTGTCATCAAGGGGAATTCAGTCAGTTAAGTGCCATATGTGATACACACTTGGATGATCATGTCTCAAAAGAGACATGACTGACTGGGTAGAAGATTATTTCGCAGTAGGTTGCCATTACCTTCTGTGGTAGAATGGTTGACAGCCAAGGCCAAAGAACCCAATCTGTCCTGTTATTTAACCCATAACTCAAGGGAAGAGCAAACAAGTGGCCTCATTAGGGTAGGGGGGTCTTACCCCTCTACTGAGGTACAGTCAGCATATTCTACTGCCCTTGGTTGACAGGGTGGAAAAATTTCAGAGTTCAGATCAAAGACGTTAGAAGTACATCATTGAAGTAGACTTTAGAAGGAATGAGAAAAAGCCCAGTTGTAAACAGGAAAAATGTATAAACCTTTACTCCAGTTTGCAAGACCAGGGCGAAGTGTGAACTGGCTGATAAGTGAATATATTTCCTGCTTCTATTTGCCTTCAATATGTTGTGTGATGTTTTTGCACATTAGTTTTTAAACATTTTAAATCTTTCTCAGTCTTTCGCAAAGTTTTCAGTTTACAGTAAAAATATAATGTTAAGTTGGACCATTACTTTGAGTCTTGAGAATGTGCATTGTGGTGCAGTGAATATAGGCTCAGAATGAGAAATCGGGGAGCTGAGTTCGAATTCCAGTTGAATTCTTTGTATTCACTTACGCACAAATAACCTTGGGAAAGGTATTAATCCATCTCTTCCCTCCAGTTATGGATTAAATAGCAGAACAGATTGGGTTCTATAGTCTTGGCTGGCAACTAGTCTACCACAGAAAGCAATGGCAACTTACTGCAGGATAATCCTCTGTCCAGTCAGTCTTGTCTCTTTTGAGACATGATCGTCCAAGCATGTATCACGTATGGCACTTAACTGACTGACTTTGAGTCTATCAGATTAGAAACTCTAGATCAACTAAATTAAAAAAATGCCCCCACTAACAAAAAAAAACAAACTTTTCAGATATTAATTGAAATAGAAGAATGAAATACAATATTCAGAGATCATCTCTAGGAAACAATAAAATTTATTAAAAGTTAAAATATTAGATAAATTAATAAAATCAATGGTGGAAAGACTGAATGTTATTAAATCCATATGAACTTGTAGTATAATAATTCAAACTGTTACATGGAATACCATCTTAATGGAATATTTACAGCCGATATGGTTTTAGTTATCTTTTTAAGCATTTTATACTAAGTAAGGCAGTGAAGCCACTAAGTTACCAGGGGTTACTGAGTGTGAAAGAATAAAGAAAAAGAGAAACATTATTAAGTAGCAAGATCAATAAGAGATGAGTGTTTAAAGAGACAATAGATAATAATTAACATTGCATTTAAATTTTTAAAGACCGAATACTGCTGCCATATTTGGTCAGGTACCTCTGCTATTCTCCTAGAGGGTGCTTGACAAAATCTAATGGAGAATCTGTAATATGATTGATACCAACTTGGCAGTCCAGTTGCACTCTCTCACCAGTGTGACATGGCTTCCCTGTACCTCTTCTATAAATATTTTTCATGGCTTCTGCTCCGATAAACTTAGATCACTGGTACCTCCTAGGTATGAATTTAACATGAGCTACTAGATTAGCAACTAGGTCCCACCCTTTTACAGTGAAACTGATAAAATGTAACTGCAATTTCTACTCTAACAGCTTCTTTTCTCACACTTCCCACCTGTGGAATTCCCTTCCATATACTTGCTTACCCAACAGCTACAATCTCCAGGAATTTAAATGTAAGATCTCCTATCACACTAACTCGCATCCATTCTCTCAAAGTCTCCCATCTACCCCACCCCCATCCTCAGTATCCTCATCTGTCTATTACCCTCCTTCTGACATTTCCTAAAACTAACCACTCTTTCTCATCACTTTCCCCTATGTAACCCCCTGCACAACAGTGGCAGTATAATACCTTGCTTGGGGTGAAATAATTTTTAAAAAAAAGATCAAAATTGACTGGAAAGCAAGAAACTGGAAGTTAACCAATTTAACTATAAATTAATGAAACTTATCTACCAATCTAGTACTGCATTTAAATTCATAAGGTCCAGTTACCATAGAGACAAGTCCGTCAGAACAAGTATTAATAAAAAAAGAACAGGAAAGTTACACTATGGTGATAGGTAAGTGATTGAAGGCAAGATATCATGTTAGGACTAATCACATTGCAGATTCTTCTTTGTATTTCATCAAAAATTTCTAAATATATCGTAAGACTTGCAGACCTGATGTGGTAGCATTAATCAAAGTTTTGAAGAATGATTGTACTACTTAATATTTGTGTTAATGTGTAAATTTTTCAGTCAATGTGTGTACATGTGTACTTTTAAGTGTTTTTATGTAGAGGTGTCTGATTTGGAGAGTTAAATCAATTGTACAATGAGTTTAGAAAAGAATGATTTTAGGAGAGAGGAAATTGGGCTGTGGTGGGTGAGTTGTCAGTGTAATTGCAGTCAGTCCTTTGAAGTCCCCCAACTCCATAACTCTCTTAATTTATTTTTTTAGTTGTGGACCCCCATTTATTGGTGCATACTTTCACCAAAGTCCCCAAAGTCTGTTTGCACAAGTGAAGACGATAAAAAAGAAGAAAGACGAGAAAGGAGAAGATAGAAGTGTTGCCCATATCTCTGCGTTCTAATTAGTTGTATTATTAATTAGTATCAGTGGAAATGTGAAATTCTGTATTGTATAGAAAAAAAAAAATTCATAATATCTCAGTGTAAACATATGTACACAATTGCAATGCCTGTGTGTATATATATATATATATATATATATATATATATACTTCCAACACAAATACACACACACACATATATATATATATGTGAATCTATTTAAAAAAAAAAAGTAGACTAATTTTTCTCCAGTTTCTGAAAGGTTTTTTCTGTTGCTGAGGTGATGTGTTGTCCCCCGTGGGGATCTTCATATCGAAATGGCCATTCAACATCTTTGAATTAATCCTTTTTTTAATATATATATATATATATATATATATATATATATATATATATATATATATATATATGCAATTTGTTATATATATTATGTTATTTATATATTAATATATGTGTGGTACTTATTTGAAAGCACTCAATATCAGTGATAGAGCTGACATATTCATCTTGATAAGTGTGAGTTTGTAACCCTGGGTTTCACGCTCTTGTGATCATCAGACAAACTGATTAAATTTTTATAGCCAATTTTTAAAAAATTAATCAGTTTGTCTGACAATCGAAAAACCCAGGGTCACAAACGCACACCTATATATATATATATATATATATGGAGTCACACTGAAAATAGATAAAATACTCCTGCCATAAATGTCAGCTAATTTGAATTAAGCTGACAGAATTACATTTCTCCTGTTGTGTAAATAAATGACACACTCTAAAAAAAATATTCTTTGAGATAAAACAGGATCATTGTCAATATAATGAGTGACAGCACTTCACCAGACAATAGGAAATTATTTTAAAATTTCAGTTATCTTAAATAATGCCTAAAGGTTAAATCCACTTTGGAAGAAAAGGAGACAAGCCTGCTACTGCCATCACTTAGAACACATCCATTAAGCTGAAGATTGGTAGTTTAATATCTTCAGAAATTTGTTAGCCAAGTGTGTTCAGTCCTTGCTTGGACCACAGCAGTCAACATACTTTGTGATGCTTTTCATTTTGAGAGGGAGCTTATTGAATACTGCTGCCACATCTGGTCGGGTGCCCTTGCTGTTCACCTCGGGGTTCTTGACAAAATCCAGTGGAGAATCAGTAATATGATCGATACCAAATTGGCAGCTTGACTGTAGTCGCTATCTCATCAGTGTGACGTGACTTCCCTGTGCCTCTTCTATAAATACTTTCACGGCTTCTGCGCCAATAAACTTTACATGAGCTACTAGATTAGCATCTAGGTACCACCCTTTTAGTGTGAAACCAATTAAATACAAACACAATTTCTACTCTAACAGCTTCTTTTCACGCACTTCCCGCCTGTGGAATTCCCTTCCATATACTTACTTCCCCACCAGCTACAATCTCCAGGAGTTTAAATGTAAGGTCAATAAGCATCTCCTATCTCATCTCATATCTATTCTCTCAAGTTCTTTTTTTCATCTACTCCACCCCCATTCTCGCTATTCTCATCCGTCTATTACCCTCCTCCTGACATTTCCTATAACTAACCCCTCTTTTTTATCATTTTCCCCTATGTAAACCCCTGCACAACAGTGGCAGTAGAATGCCTTGGTTGGGGTGAAATGATTAAAAAAAAAATCCCCAATATATAGAGCCCACAAAAGAAGTAGTGGCACTTGATTAGAAGATTACACTGAGGCATGAAACTATTGCCAATATGTAGTGAGGATTTCCAAAATCAGTATTTCAATAATCGAAACAGAATTTAAAGAGAAGGATAAAATAAACACAAGAAACAATATCTATATCTATAAAAGTGATGAGGATGGACGTTGTGTAGGTATTTGTTTGTTTTATAGATTCGACTTAGCATCTGCATTTTGCGATCTAGCTCAACAGAAGTTGAACTCAGATGTAGATCAAAATTTTAGAACGCTAACAACACCTTGAAATTTTTCAGAAAGCCAAAATTAGGGGTAGAAAAATATATATTATCAACCTACAAAGTCAGGGATCGGTTTATGTATTAATTATAATATAGAATTGATCACCCCACCTTATGTTATTTATATCTATATATGTTGCTCCTCTCCCTCCCACCCTAATCCAATAGAGACATTCTACATTGTTATCTATATCTATAAAAGTGACGAGGGTGGATGTTGTGTAAGTATTTGCTATGTAAATTCATCATATGTTTTTTATTCTTATTATTCCTTAAACTACCTGAGCGAAACTGGGTTAAACTGCTAGTTCTAAATATGTTAATGTTAAGGATGAGTATGCAAAATATATGTATTGGTCACTCTCTCACAGATTGGCCTGTTATCTGTTGAAATTCATTGCAGTCCATGCTCATATCAAACAGCATATCCTGAACAACCAAAATGCAACTATCAGCATAAAATAAATATTATTGGATCAATACCAAAATAATCTACAACATGCAATATCTAATACAAGGAAAGATAGAAAAACCTAGAAGCTATTATTATACAAAATAAACAGCCTGCATTAAATAAAATATCATTTGCCACAGGAGAAGCTATCCTGAAGTACATATGATTTTTTTAATGTTTGCATTTAATGTTTACACATTTCAAAAGCTAAGTAGAATATTGGGAGACAGGGAAGTTTTGTTGGAAACAAAGAAAAGATTATGTCTTCCTATATGGCAGTGTATACTGGACAATTTTCTCAAAGATGAAGAACAGACTCAAAGAAATAGAAATGTGGTTCTACAGAAGGATGTTGAGGATACCATGGACTGAACATGGGAGCAATGACAAGGTTTTGGAGAGAATGGGAATGAAAAGGAAACTAATGCTTAACATCAGAAAAAGATGGCTGAAGTTTCTGGGACATGCAATGAGGAAGGACAATTTCTTTGTATCTATCAACACTTTATCTACACCTTAATATTGAGCTCTTTTTGATAAAATACCTGATTGCCAAAGTACATTTGATCAGTAAAAGCACCAAAAAATAACAACCTTGCTGCTAAACATCATCACAATTAAGCACTTTATATATATAAATGCAGAGAGAGAGAAAGAAAGATAGATAGATATAGAGACAGATATATTGAGAGATATAGATAAAGATATAAATAGATAGGTTGATAGATATTGATAGATAGATAGACAAATAGATATAGATATAAACATTTTACAGAAATCAATGAAGATTAATGAAATATGGCTATAAACAACCGACAATTTGAAATGATTTGTTTGAACATTATTTTTGATCGATACACATATTTAAGTTTGTTCCCGAAGTGTGTCTTGTGAAGTAACATTAGATTTATCAATTTTTTTAATCCAAAATATCCCATAGATGTTCAATATAGTAGTTTCAAAATAATTTGTTTAATAGAAAATAGGAAAAATTAAATATAACTTCTTTTTAATACATTTCTTTTTCACCCATTTTTAAATAATCAATATTTATAAGCAATTTGGCTTTCCACCCTGTGTTTGAATTTCATTGAGGTTTTTAGGAAAATCACCTCTGTACTAAGAATTTTGCACACTACCGGTAGTGTGTAAAAATGTTAGGACAGGGGTGATTTTAAACTTTATTTTGATCCCTCATAAAAGATAAAATAGTTCTGTCCTAATACTTTTGCACAATACTATATATATATATATATAAATATATTTTCTTTAAAACAACATTTATAAGTATTATTAAAGATAGATTTACGTTTACAAATATTAAAAAAATCTGTCGCTTTCTGTGTCACGTGTTGTAAACAATCTCTCGGACGAACGCTCCTCATGAAAACATTTCTAATTTAAATTTTAAAATCATTTGTTTCTGATGAAAGGCTGAGGACGGTCTGAAATATCAAATATAATAATATAAATAAATAAATATTGTCAAAAAAATACATTTTTAAGCTTACAACTTTTTAGCAGTTTTTCCTATATATATATATATATATAGAGAGAGAGAGAGAGAGAGAGAGAAAGAGAGAGAAAATTAATGCAAGTAAAAAGTTTATCATTTATCTGATTTGGGTTACCTTCAGGATTCTGATTCCGGATTACCTGTCATCTGAATGGATATAACAAAATCATGGGTACTAAGGAAATCTTAAGTGATTTTGAGAGAATTTATTTCTTGAATAATAAAATTAGGTCTCTCCACTCATTTTTGATAGCTAACTTTTAAATTGAATTATATAAAAAAAAAAGTTTTCCTGAAACTTTTATTTTAGTTTTAAATGAAAGCTAAATGATTAAATTTATTATTTCCAGTAAGCAAAGTATTCTGGTGTATTTCAATCAGAAATTATATTGATTGGAATCTAAAAATGCTCAAACAATTTATTCCAAATTGTCGGTTGTTTATAACCAGTTTCGTTAATTTTCATATATATATATATCTAAACTTATTTATAAATGGAACTTTGTCTCTGTGTGTGGGTGTGTTTGTGTGTGTCTGTGTTCATTACCTATAGACTCTGAAACGGCTGAACCAATTTTCTTGAAAATTACACAGTTGTACTATAAGCGTCTGCAAGTGTTTTTAGCTAGGTTTTGTGTCGAGGTACCCCTGATAAATATCAAAAATTGATAACTGAAAAAATTGGGTTATAGAAGGAGTGGTCCGATTTTAATCAAATTTGATACACTCATAGACAAAGATATAAGAAATGATATTCAGAAGTTTCAATGTCGCAGTTCTTACAATAGTGCAGGAAATTGATAATATAGATATATATATATAAGGCAAGATGTTTATGTGTGTGTCTGTTTATCTGTCTGTATGTCCTTTATACAAATCCAAAATTTTTATCAGATTCTCATCAAACGTCACACAAATATTCTTTAGGCTGAGTCTGAGCTCCAGGACTATGGATTAGTTTTAAAGCTTTCATTACACCCGAGCAACACCGGGCTATACTGCTAATATATATATATATATATATTCATGGTAATTAGCTCTGTCTTATAAGTGAACTGGGATGCATAATGAGAAAAGATGGCTTGGAGAATTTAATACTCAGAGAGTGTACTGAATACAAGAAGAGTAGATAAAAATGAAGAATAACAAACCTAATAAATTTGTGTCATTGGATGGCAGAACAGGGCCTGGGTGGGATAGCAGGGAGTCGAACTTTGCTTAAAGCTACAATGGATAGAAAATTGTAGAGAGACAGCATAAAAAAAGAAGAGAAATTTTGATCCTAGATTGCAATATATCTGGAAACATAAAGGAATACATAAACATTTAAACAGAAAGACACCAGCACATACACACAGACATATAAAGACTGAAAGGAAATTAGCACACATTATTTTATTCCCAAAATTGAAAGCTCTTCAAAAATTTCAATTAACTCTTTGATTGCTAAGTAATTCTTGCCTTTTTATAATTTCTTTCTTCAATTTTTTTTTTTTGTCTCTTTCTATTAAATCTAACATAATCCAAGTGGGTGCTTCTTTGTAATATTGAAATTATGATATGGTGGTGGCTGAGAAGGCAAGTGGGTGATGATAATTCAAAAAAAGATGTTTGAAATAGAAAAAAATCAAATAATGTCCAAAATTTAATAATTTTAATTTTCTCTTATTCTGTCAAAATTGTACTTTTTTTTCTGGTAAGGGTGAACTGGAAAAATATCAAAAAATTAAAAAAGCAAATGTTCTGGGTACATTTTCTGACATCTCTCTTTTCTAGGTTGGCACTGTCTTTACTAATAGTCCAGTATTTATTGATATTGCTGTAATCATTTCTTTTTTTAATATCAAAAGAATTCAAACATGAGAGTCCTCAGTGTTTAATTCAATGAAAATTCTTCTCCAGATTTTATGGTTCAAAGTTTTATATCTAAGGCTCATCAATCTTTATCCAACAAAATAAAGATAAATGGATTCTTTTGAAAAATACTGGTTTTAGGTTTTAATGCTGAGAAGGTGAGAAACTTGTTTATCATAACTTTTCTCTTTAAAAAATGAAGGAATCATTTATTTATAGTTCAGTCTGTTGTTAATATTAAATAAATTTTAAATATCTTAGTGTAAATAAAAAAAAAAAACATTTTGCATGTACTATGTTTCTTCAGGATAAAGGGGAACATGGTTCTTTACAACATCCTTTCCTTTATAGCTCTAAGCAAGGTTTGACTCATTGGAACTAGTTCTTGTACATTCATTGAAGTTAAGCAACATCAAGCCTTGTAAGTATTTAGATGGGTAACCACTTGGGAATAACAAGTGCTGTAAGTTTGGCTTATGTAATGGATAATTGGCTCAGAATAGTTAATCAGAAAGACAAAATTAGATAATTTTTTAAATCAACTAACAATTTAACTTTACTGAACCACTAAAAGTGACAACTGAAGTTTCTAGGACACTTGAGAAAGGAAGGCTTGGAGAATCTAATACTCACGGGATTGATAGAGAGAAAGAGAGACTGGGTAAAGCAACATGATACATACTTGACGGACTTGAGCAAGTGGATGGCAGAGCAAAGGTTGGGAGAGATACCAAGAAGGAAAGTGATAAAAGTGACAAGGGATAGGGGTAAGTGGAGGTCTATGTTCGCCTACATCCTGAAAGGACAAGGCACACCAAGAAGAAGATTTACTATTAAGATTAGTAGTATAACAGGACAATTTTGCTAGAAACTAGGAAGAGATTGGATTGCTACGTACTGTCAGTCCTTCAATATGGCAGTGAATGCTGGACAATGTCATCAAAGATAAAGAAAAAACTTGAAAAAACTGAAATGTGGTTCTACAGAAGGATACTGCAAATATCATGGATTGAGCAATGATGAGGTCTTGGAAATGATGGAAACAAAAAGGCAATTAATACTGAGCATCAGGAAGAGACAGCTGAAGTTCCTGGGACACATAATGAGGAAGGAGGGCTTGGAGAATCTGATACTAACAGGCCAGATAGAGGGAAAAAGAAACAGGGGAAAGCAATGGATAACATATTTGAAGGACCTAATCAGGTGGATGACGGAACGAGGATTGCATGGTGTAACAGGAGAAGGCGTGCTCAGAGCCAACAGGGATAGAGAAATGTGGAAGGCTATGATCGCCTACGTCCTGAAGGGACAAGGCACATAGAAGAAGAAGAAGTATCATCAAGATAGATACTGAGTTGAAAACTGATGCTATCTGGGAAGTTGTTGATGAAAATTATTTAAAGGCCAGAGCCCTGGGTGACAACTGCATTAACACAGAAAGATCTAATTGAATGATCATTCAGAACCACTGTCATTTTATGATTTGAGAGTGTTATATTAAGCATATGATAGCAGAACAAAGAAGAAACGATGGAGGATTTGAAAACAAATAATGGTATTAACGAAAAAATACAAAGTCTCAGGTCAACCCTTGGAGTGGTTTGGTTTTCAGACACTTTTTGAAGATGCTATTTACTATGATTGCCTCTCCAAGTGATAACATCAAGAAGTCAAGTCAGGGAACGCATGATATATATATATATATATATATATATATATATATATATATATATAGTGCATTGAGGCAGCAGATAATTTTCTAAACATAGACTGTTAAATACTCGGTGTGACGTCATAGAACTGCATTACAAGTTTACGAACTGCATTTGCTATTTTTGGTAACTGTTATTGTTGCTTAGCAAAGTTTTATGTCAACAAAATATAAAATCATCGCTGATGGTGGATGTTTTTATGTTAATGTCCTTGTAACCTCTCTGAAGATGGCTCATGTGAGCTGAACCAACTTAATAAAAAATGTTGGAGAATTTTTGTCGTTATTTTCACCTGAAATTAAAGCCAAAATACGATGTTTAGAACGGCTCATGATTAAACATAATAGACATTCATTGTCTCTTATATTTAACAGTATCTGTTTAAAAAATACATATATATATATATATATATATATATATATTCATGATAATTAGCTCGATTTTTTAAAAAAGAAAAAGTAGAGTCATAAAAGTAGTCAGCAAAGGCGTACAATAAGAGAGGGAGGGCGAGTTGTGACTTACTGTGTTGATGGTCTTTGGCAAGTGATATTGGAGATAAGAGGGTGTTGTCAATCATAGCTTGTAGGCAGACTAACTGAAGAAGTCCCTTTGATGGGTTTTTATATCTTTTACATAGACTCAGATTGGCTTCAATTTTTATTTTGTTTCTTTAAGTGGGAGTGGGTGCTATTAGTGAAGATTTTGGATTCTATTTGTTTTTAATGTGTAAGTGAAACATAAACTATTGGGTTTTATGGACTGGATTTCTGGTCCCTTCTAGAGTCTACTTCAACTCTATAATTCTAACATCTTTACGTAAACTCTGAAATTTTATTTCCTATTTTTCTATTTATTTTACCACAATTGGAGTAACTAGGTAAAAAGCATTCTTTGGAAAAGGTTTTGTACTGAAATAATCAAACTAAAACCCTTGCTACACAGTATGATGTGCATTGTAACATAGGCAAAGAATATTACTACATACCCTGATGATAATTTAAGAAATCTTGGACAATATTTCTTCCAAAATAAACTTCAGAGAGTTTCTGACAGAATTTCCTTCTTGTCTGAGAAGAGTCATTTGTAATTTAGAAAAGTTGATCAGTAAAATTATTTGTCACAAAATGTCTGTAATCCTTAATAATATTTGCCTTAAAATTTGAATTCCTATAAAATATTTTATTTAATTATGAGTTTTTTGGGAAATGTTTATTAATTAATTTAAAAAATATTCGCACTATTTAGGATTTTATTTCTAAGTTAAGGGGTGAGTTGAACCGAATAATGTTTCAATTTTTAGTATTATTTTTTATTTCTTTGTTTAACTGAGGTTTATATTCTAATTTGTCTTGATAGCCACTTTCATTTAAGGCCCTTTGATAATCTTTTTCCATTTTATCAAAGATTATTTTGTGAGAAGAGTTTTTTGATAATCTGTGTTTTATTCCCTTAGTGATGTGTTTGATTATGCTGGTCAGATGGTTAGATCTAGTGTTTATGTACTTTAAAGTGGTGTTTGTTTTCATAGATGGAGAGACACTGGTAGTTTGTAAATTAAATTCTACATCTAAATATTGGACAACTTTCTAATTTGTTTCAACTTCTATCTTAAAATTGGGGTTTTTGAAGAGTTTGAAAAGTATTTTTCATATTTTGTCATTTTCTCTTTTGTTGTCCGGTATAATCCTTAATCCATTGTCTCTGTATAATCCATGATTGTCTTTGTGGATTGTCTCAATTATTTTATTTAGGATGATTAATCCTATTAATTCTGAAGCTTTGGCTCAGTTATTTCTTGTGGTACATCAAATGTGCCTTTTTTTATTTTTTAATCCCTGCTTCACCATTGCAGAATAGTACAGATTTTTGGCAACGTAGGATTATATTCATATGATTGGATGATATATTTATGAACCGTTTAGCATCCATCAACTCTTTTTCAAACATTGACAAGTAAAAGATTTTATGTCATGTTCTATAAAAGTATTTTTATTTTATATATTAGCTTAAATAGTATTGATGCAAACATTGAAATACTAAAAAGAAATGAGTCGAAATATAATTTTCTCTCTTGATTTATCTGATTCTTTTTCAGGTGTGTTTATCAATTATATTTACTTCTAATTTTAGAAATTGAATTTATTTTCTCACTTTTATTAAGACGATTTTTCATTTTAGTTATGTACTAGTTTTCTTCTTCCATTTAGTCTCTTAAAGTGTATTTTGTTGTTCTTTTTAAAAAATAACAATTGTTTTACCAACAATTTTTTCTTTTTTTCTCTGATGAATGGTTAGCTGAAAGGTTTCAAAGATATTCCCCTTCTATTTTTGGTTATTATTACAATATTTACAACAGTTCTATTTAAGGTTTTATATATATATATAGGCAGCAAATGTTCTTTAAGCGAAATATTATTAAGATATTTAAATGTTTAGTATCAAGTCATTTCTTATATATATATATATATATATATATATATATATATATTAAAGAAATGACTTGATACTAAAAATGGATTAGAGCACTCTGGCTATTGGGAAGGTATAATGACAATATACATGCTAAAATGTCTGCCTTCTTCTACTGAACGCCCATAGCCAAGAGGTAGAATCACCAACTGACGCTAATTCAGTCGGGTTTCAATTCTGGGTTAAAAGCAATCGGAGTCTAAGTGCTGTGATAAACAGATCTGTCTGCGGATGACTATATATATATATATATATATATATATATATATATATATAAAAACTTATCTTGGCTGATGTGTTTCATCCAATGATGGGCTCTGATTTAAGGATTTTATTTTGCATGGGTATGTGTGAAAGGGAACGTAATCATATCAGCTTTAATTTGACATCAGCATACCAATCCTAACTTCTGAGACAATAGCTATACTATGCATACAGCGGAATATTAAATATATAGTTAAATAGTTTTTTTCAAGATTTTATTAAAGCAATAAATAATGAAGTGGTAATATTGAAAGACAATGCAATGAACAAAAAAAAAAAAGAGAGAGTGAAGAGAAAAAACAGAATGTTAATATTGTATTTTGATATTACCATTTTGTCATAATGTTGTATTTTAATATTACCACTTTATAGTAATATTGTATTTCACGATTACCACTTTACAGTAATATTGTATTTTCCGAATACCACTTTACAGTAATGTTGTATTTCAATATTAGCACCTTAGGGTATTGTTGCATTTTGTTTCAACTGCTGGATGAACAATGAGCAACTGAACAGAAAATGGCATGTGATTGGAAAGGTTAGTAGATTATTTTGAGTATTAAAATGGTAAAACATCATATGCTACCCCCAAAAAATATACAAAGAAAATATGCAAAGAATCTGTATAAAAAACAAACAAGCAAAAAACAGGAGGCTAAATGAGAATAAATGGGTCACATTCCTAGATATGATATATTTATCCTACAAACAAGAAATATTTATTTTACTTCAGAGTAATGTTGTATTTTAATATTACCATTTCATGGTATTTTTGTATTTTGATATTATCACTTTACAGTAATGATGTGTTTCAATATTATCACATTATGATAATGCTGTGTTTTAATATTACCATTTTATGGTATTTTTGTATTTTGATATTATCACTTTACAGTAATGATGTGTTTCAATATTATCACATTATGATAATGCTGTGTTTTAATATTACCATTTTATGGTATTTTTGTATTTTGATATTATCACTTTACAGTAATGATGTGGTTCAATATTATCACATTATGATAATGCTGTGTTTTAATATTACCATTTTATGGTATTTTTGTATTTTGATATTATCACTTTACAGTAATGATGTGTTTCAATATTATCACATTATGATAATGCTGTGTTTTAATATTAACAAATGGATTACTGCTGCCATCTGCTGGTAGGATTTGCTCAGTCTTCACTTTCTAGTCTCAATAGAGTCCAAAATTGTTTCTTTATCTTTGTAGTTGATGAAATATTTTCTACTCTGTAATCACTTTCTACTGGGTGAACTTTTGCAAGTCTCTCTCTGCTTTTTCATTATTTCTATTGAAATTTCTTAATTTCATCAATTCTAACCATCACAGCTAAAACCCACCATACCATGCAAATTGTAGTGGACCAACCTCATTCCTTCCCTATTCCACTGATAAGATGTAAGTTCCATTCGAGTAGTTACTTTGTGGAACCATCTCAAAAGAATACTCTTCCCTAACCAATACAATTTTAACCTATTCAGTTATCTTCCCTACGAACTGTGCCCCTTACTCTGTAACCATCTACCTTCATTGGCCCATGAATGTTTTACTGGGTGAACACCACTGTAAAAGAAAAATGTATTTTTGTAGCAATTATTAGGAGTGAGTAAATTCCACCTTCAAGATTTGGCCCACTTTTTCATTTTATATAAATTAAGTCAGATTTGTTGACATTTCAAAATCCTAGAGTGAAAATAAAATAAAAGAATTTCTTTTTTTTATTTTGTGTTTTGTAAATTTGTTCAATTTGTTTTATAATTGTCTTAGATTAAGGTTTCTCAACATAGGCAATATCAGCCACTGTTAAAGGATTTCAACTGCTAGATGAGCAATAAGCAACTGAACAGAAAATGGCATGTGATTGGAAAGGTTGGTAGATTATTTTGAGTATTAAAAGGATATTCCATCACATGCTACCCACAAAAAATATTCAAAGAAAATATGCAAAGAACCTGTATAAAAACAAACAAGCAAAAACAGAAGGCTAAATGAGAATAAATGGGTCACATTCCTATATACATACAATTATCCCACAAACAAGGAATATTTTAATATTTTCTATAGTTTTTGAAGGATCATTAACATTCAAATAGTTATTTAGACAAAATAACATTTTTTCAGTTATAAATCAGATAAGAAAAGCCAAAGAATAATAAAGAATATTTGCTAAATTTTTATTTTTGTTTGTTGTGCATATTCTTTTTAATTTTATAATTATGAATAAAAATTGTTTTTTATCAGCACTTGCAAACACTAACCTTAGCTGTCAAACTAACCTTGACCAGAAAACTAAATTATATATATATATATATATATATATATATATATATACTTTTCAATGGTCAACTTAGCTTTTAGTTATTCTTTAATACAGTAGCAGCAGCCACGTAAGTCAATTAAGTAACAATTTTGACGTGCTTTTGAATATCTACCGTAACAGAAAATTATTCCATATGAAAGTGGGTGATGATGCAAAATAAATGCTAGGATTTCTGTTTTATATGATCTTTATGCCTTGCAACATTACCCTGTACCTACTTCTGTCTTGTAATATTTGCTACATTTCTTGTAGGAAATGTGAATGCAAATGATATGGCTATTATGAAACAGAAGTAGTATTTTTCTTCATTCTCTGCCCCTTCATTGCAATGTCTGTATTTGTTTTGTACTTAATCAAATGAGAAATCAAAAAGCTGAGTTCAAATTCCAGTTGAATTTGTTGCATTCACTTATGCACAAATACTTGTGGGAAAGGTATTAATCCATCTCTTTCCCCCAGCTAAGGATTAAATAACAGGACAAAGTGGGTTCTATAGATATGGATATTGGTTTGAAACAAGAAATTGGAGAGCCGAGTTCAAATTCCAGTTGAATTTGTTGCATTCACTTATGCACAAATACTTGTGGAAAGGTATTAATCCATCTCTTTCCTCCAGCTAAGGATTAAATAACAGGACAAAGTGGGTTCTATAGATATGGATATTGGTTTGAAACAAGAAATTGGAGAACTGAATTCAAATTCCAGTTGAATTTGTTGCATTCACTTATGCACAAATACCCTTGGGAAAGATATTTGTAGTATTGTATGCAAATGAAAGATATATATAGAGAGAGCATTTATAGAGGTAGGACAGAAAATATCCTTTCATCACAGAGGACACGCAGAGCTTTGCTATAACTACTGCTACTCACATGGATATACTAAACATAACAATGGCGTTGGCGATAGGATCCATGATTTCACTAGATGACCCAGAACATGTAGAAACATGGATGAGAATTTTAGAGGCATTTGCAAGAGTAAAGAAATTAGAAGACACAGATTGATTGAAGAGAAAAATGATAACCAGTTTATTTCTTCTTACAGTGGAATGCAAGGCTGTGAAGAAAATTTTAACAATGTGTTTTCGAAGCGAGCTAGAAGAAATGACGTTTGAGCAAATTGTGAATGTTGTAAAAAAGAACATAAGACCAAAAAAAGATTGGCAATAGTGGAAAGAATCAAGTTTTTCGAAACCAGACAAACACCACAGGAGTCCATGATACAATACATAGATTGAAAGAATGAGTAAAGTATTGTAAATATGAGAAAATTGAGAACGCATTAAATGACTACAGAAGATAAAAATAATTCTTCTTTGATTAATTGAAAGCTTGCAAGACCAAAACCACAAGCTCAAAATACTAGAATATCTGCAGAGTGGCAGAATGAGTTTGGAAGCTAGCGTCAAGGTTTTGCTACAATTCGAGTTGATTAGAGAATTTAATCAACCAAAAGAAGAATTCAAGACATATGGCACGAGCATTACCAAATCCATAGTTAAATGTAAATATTGTAGAAAAATCATATGAGAGACAAGTATTAATGTCTAGCTTTGGGGAAAATATGCTCAAATTACAAAAAAAAATCATTTTCAGAACGTATGTAAATACGAAAAGCAAATAAGAAAAGTAAAAACTGTTAAACACCCAAAGAAGAAGAAGCTGGGGTATCTACAATGAATACACAAAAAAGAGGTACAGAAAAAATAAGGATAAATGACCAAGTATTTGACATGCAAGTTGATACAGGCAGTAAAATTATGTTGATATAAAAAACTTCTGGATAAAATTCAGACGACCAAAATTAAGAAAAAGCAGCATACAACTTGAGCAATTTGATGGAACGACTATAAAATTAATGGGCACATTTCAAGCAATTTTGAAAAAATTGAGAATGCATTAAATGACTACAGAAGATGAAAATAATTCTTCTTTGATTAATTGAAGGCTTGCAAGACCAAAACCACAATACCCAAAATCCTAGAAATCCATATGAATCACACACATATCAGAGATAGGGTATTATTCTTTGTATTAGTGAACTCATTCAGGATGGCCAGAAGTTGTCAGAGTAAAAGACAGAAAAGCCTCCACGAAAAAACATACTAAGAACCATCTTCTCAGGGAACAGAGTACCCCAGACACTTGTCACTAACAATGCACCCAAACTTTACAACAAAAATTTATGTGCATGGTTAAAACAAGTAGGACGCATCCCATACAAGACACCAACATATCACCCACAGTCTAATGGAATGGCAGAAAGAATGGTACAAACCCTGAAAATGGGATTAAAAGCATTCTCACCACTTATATAAAACATAGAATGAATTTACCAAAAACGCTTCTCAGTTACAGATCTATTTTACCTGCATGAAGAAAACTGAGTCAGTCAGCATTAATGAGAAGACAAATCAATCTCCATAACTAAGTCCTTTGCAACAAGACAAAAGGTGTGGTATAGAAAGAATAAAGAGGTTAATCCAGAAGAAGCAAATTTCCTGATGCAAAATGGCCACAACACGGTTATATTGGAAAAGAAGGGGCAAAATATACTGGCACATGCAGATCAGTTCAGAAGCAGAAATGCACTGCAAGGTGTGGTGATGGAAGATCCGGAACAAGGGCAACATTTACTGACACATGCAGATCAATTCAGAAGCAGAGAAGAGCTAGAGGATGTGGAAATAGAAGGTCAAGAACAAGAAGAGGCAAAAAATTATAAAAGTGGAACAGAGCAGGAAATGCAGGACGGTGAGAATGAAGAGAAGTACAGAAAAGGAAGAAGCAAATGAAGAGAGAACAAGATCATCATTAAAGAGACAAATGAGAGACACGAGGAAGGACAGTAGAAAACAAAAACAGTTAGCAGTAGTAAGAGAAAAAACAAGTGTGTATGACCTCCCTGATTCAGGGAGGTATAGTATTGTATGCAAATGAAGAGTCCTGTATATATAGAGAATATATATTTGAGAAATAGGACAGAAAGTAGCCTGTTGTCACAGAGGACATGCAAAGCTGTTCTATGATTACTGCTATTCCCATTGATATGTGAAACATAACAGTATTAATCTGTCTTTTCTCCCTCCAGCTATCAGTTAAATAGCAGGAAAGATTGGGTTCTATAGGCTTGGTTGGCTACCAGTCTACTGAAGAAAGTAATTGCAACCTACTGCAGGAAAATCTTTTGCTCAGTCATGTCTCTTTTGAAACATGGTCATCCAAGCATGTATCATGCACGGCACGTAACTGACTTAATAACTTTCCTCTATTTTCTTTTTTATCACTTGCATTTTATTTTGATCTGTTTTTCTCATATCATTCTTTGAATTTAATCTTTGAATCATCTGATATAAAGCTAGAGAGCCACTCAATGTAGGGGGCTACAATTACAATGGTTATGATGAATGAGGTGTGTGAAATAAATGAAAGTGGAGGTGGTAGGAAGTGAAGATAAGGAGGATGATAAATAACTAATTCTCTTTGAAAATGGCTTTTTTTCTGGTGCTAGTATTCATTTCCTTTTTTTTTATTATATCAAAATCACCCAAATCAAGGCTAGAAAGCCACTTGAGGTAGGGGATTGAAGTTAAAATGATGATGATAAATGAAGTGTGTGAAATGAATGAAAGAATAGGTAGCAGGAAGTTAAGATCCTGAGGATAGGGAGAATAAATAATTAATTTTACATATTTCTTCATTCCTTCATTTTTTGTTATTTATCCATTTTATTTGCTAATTCTTTTTATGCATTTAATATTCTATTTTTTTCTTCATTTTAATTTCCTTTCTTCTCATTTTTTAATTGTTTCTCTTTCTTCTTCTTCCTTCTCTTATTTCTCCTCCTCATAACTATTCTCATTTCTTTAAACCCTATCCTCCTCATCCCCCATCACTATAAGTGACATTTCTACCTCCACTTCCTCTTTGCTATCATCTTCGTTGACTTTCCTTCTTCTTTTTGTTTACCATTCATCCTACATTTGGCATTTCAACACCAACAAAGGTGCCACGAGAGATTAGCAAAGTAGGGAATCGGTCATATCACCACAAAATGCTTTTTCACTCGAAAGAGAATGCCATAAATAAATTCAGTGAAACAATAAAAAAAAAAAAAATCTAAACCCACTAAAAACGAAAACAAAAAATATATAAAAAAAATAAACTCCAAAGAATATTTCTTTTTTTTTTTTTCTTGGAAACTGATACCAAATATGTCAATCAATTGTATATTAAGACATAAAATAATCTACAGCCACTGAAAATTCCTTGTGGATGCATCTTCATCTTTTGTGCCAATCTTTCCAAAGACCAGCAACAATGGTGGCCTTCCTATAAATAGCAGAATCGTGTTCTCAAAGTTTTCTCTGAATGCATGGCCAATCAATCTAATTCTTTATGATCATGTTTCAATCAGTAAAGCATGGTGATCACAGAAGGAGATGAGCAGTACCAAATTTGAATGAAACTGTGCAACCTCTTTTCCCAACCAGCTCTCCAACCATCCACCTTTTTCCACAAAAGAAAAAGATAGTAACAGAATTTGTTAAATTATCAATTCTTGTTGACTTTTTACGGGTTAAGAGGGATAAGTCACCTGGAGTGACTTATCCCTCTTAACCCGTAAAAATGTATGTGGCAAATAAATGTTAGGGAATTATTCCTGAAAATAAAATTCCAAATGGGATAAAAAGTGAGAACGAATGCTAGAAAGTCATTTCGAAGCAATTACTAAGAAATAAGGTTTTTATCAGCGTAAAGTAAGACCTTAACTTATCACTGTTTGTGGAGAGTAGGTCTTACTTTATTGCTATTTTTTTTTTTTTTTTTAATCATATCACCCCAAGTAAGGCGGTAACGCCACTGATGCACAGGGGGCTACATAAGAGTAAAAAGATTGGAAAAGAGAAAGCTGGAAACCTCATCCTAAACAGGAAACAAGGGATGAGCCTCTTTACCTGTTCAATAGACGTGGGTGGAGTGTGAACCGGGCGATAGATAGATCTATCTACTCCAATTGAAAAAAAAAACAAAGTGAGAAGATTGGAAAAGAGAAAGCCAGAAACCACATCCTAAACAGGAAACAAGGGATGAGCCTCTTCACCTGTTCAATAGACATGGGTGGAGTGTGAACCGGGCGATAGTTTAGTCTATCTACTCCAATTGAAAAAAAAAAATAAAGAAAAGAGTGAAAAGATTTGTGAAAAGTAAGTTGTTAACTTATTGCTCTTGTGGAAAGTAAGGTCTGTGTTGTGGCGCAGTGGATATCGGCTCGGAACGAGAAATCGGGGAGCCGAGTTCAAATTCCAGTTGAATTCCTTGCATTCACTTACGCGCAAATACCCTTGGGAAAGGTATTAATCCATTTCTTCCCTCCAGTTATGGGTTAAATAATAGGACAGATTGGGTTCTATAGCCTTGGTTGGCAACCAGTCTACCGTAGAAAGCAATGGCAACCTACTGTGGGATAATCTTCTGCCCAGTCAGTCATGTCTCTTTTGAGACATGATCGCCCAAGCGTGTATCACGTATGGCACTTAACTGACTGACAGCATTACCTTATTGCCCTTGTAGAAAGTAATAGATTCTCTAAATCCTCTTTCCATATTTCGTGCCCCAGAAACTTCAATTGTCTCTTCCTGGTGTTAAGTATAATTTTTCTATTTGTTTCCATTTTCTCAAACACTTTGTTGTTGCTCATATGTTCGGTCCATGTTATCCTCAGCATCTTTCTGTAGAACTACATTTCTGTTGCTTTAAGTCACTTCTTCATCTTTCCTTTTCCTTTTTATTTCCTTGAAAACTTCATCTTTGTTCACATGTTCGGTCCATGTTATCCCCAGCATCTTTCTGTAGAACTACATTTCTGTTGCTTCAAGTCTCTTCTTCATCTTTCCTTTTTGTTTCCATTTCCCCTAAAACTTTATCGTTGCTCACATGTTCGGTCCGTGTTATCCTCAGCATCTTTCTGTAGAACTACATTTCTGTTGCTTCAAGTCTCTTCTTCATCACTGATGAGACTGCCCAGCACTCACTACCATACAGGAGGACTTCTTCTTCTATGTGCACTGTCCTTTCAGGATGTAGGTAATCATGGCTTTCCACGTCTCATTATCCCTGGTGGCTCGCAGCACGCTTTCTCCTGTAACGTCTCGCAGCCCCCGTTCTGTCATCCACCTGCTCAGGCCCTCCAAATATGTGATCCGTTGTTTTCCTCTGTCTCTTTTTCCCTCTATCTGGCCTGTGAGTATCAGGTTCTTCAAGCCCTCCTTCCTCATTGCATGTCCCAGGAACTTAAGTTGTTTCTTATTTTTTCGTTTCCATCCTTTCCAAAACTTCATCATTGCCCACATGCTCAATCCATGAAATTTGCAGCATCCTTCTGCAGAACCACATTTCAGCTGCTTCAAGTTTTTCCTTCATCTTCGATGATATTGTCCAGCATTCACTGCTATATCGAAGAAGCGACATCACATAGTAATCCAGTACTTTCTTCTTTGTTTCTAGTGAAACTGTCCTGTTCCTTAATACTTTATTCAACTTCTGGAATGCTTCCTTCACCATGCCAATTCGCCTTCGAATTACTGTGTTGCACTTTTCATCTTCTGTTAGAACACTTCTCAGGTATTTAAATTTTTGTACCTGCTTGATTTTAGTATTCCTGACCTGTATTTGGCATATTGGGATGTTCTTTTTACTGATGACCACACATCCGGTTTTCTTGCACTTTTATTTTTAGTCCTTTCTTGTCACTCTCTTCAGCTACCTTCTGTAGGTGGTCTTGTAGTTTCCTTTTCATGCTTGTTATCAGCACTGTATCATCTGAGTATCTTATGTTGTTTAAATTCTGGCCTCCAATGACAAATCCTGCCATAATTTCTAGTGTCGTCAGAATAGTCTTGGGGTAAAAGTTGAATACATCTGGTAAAATACGCATCCTTGTCTTCTGCCCATTTCTATTTTTGTATGTAAAAATTTGATACTGTTTTTCTTTTTTGTTTCTAGCAATTTTTTATGTTTCTTAGTAATTTGCTTAGTTTTTAGTACTGTTTTGGTGTCCTCGATAAGCCTGCACTGCACTGTTCTTGTCTTATTACCATGTGCTCTATTTATCAGTATTCAGATGATGAGTTTCATTATATGGCTCATTAATTTGATTGTTGGGTAGAGTTTACATCTGTTTGCTTTTGGCTTCTTAGGCAGTACTATGAATATCGATCTGTTTTGGTCTTCCTGTATATCACTGTAGCTATGGGGAGCTGGTTAATGTTTCCTAGATTTGGCCTTGTGTCATACATAACCGAACTCTCTACAGCTTACAAGTTTTATCTAGAATTATCATCATCAAAATTATTAGGTTTTCATTGTTATCAGAAGGTTGGTTGTCGGCAAGTTGGAATATGTGGTTTAGTATAAGAATAAAATATACCTTTTGCATTTTAAAATAGAATTTTATTAAAAGGAAAGAATAACATGAATTGTAGAAGTTAATGTGCAATTAGAAGCATTATCAAGAAGTTAAGGGTAGAGTGCAATGATAAAGTTGAGTTAAGAGTATCAAGATTTGTAAAAAATATTCATAGTAGTAATTGCTGAAAGGATGTGCGTTGTGGTACAGTGGATATCGGCTCGGAACGAGAAACCAAGTTCGAATTCCAGTTGAATCCATTGTATTCATTTACGCACAAATACCCTTGGGAAAGGTATTAATCCGTCTCTTCCTTCCAGTTATGGGTTAAATAGCAGGACAGATTGGGTTCTGTAGCCTTGGTCGGCAACCAGTCTACCGCAGAAAGCAATGGCAATCTACTGCGGGATAATCTTCTGCCCAGTCAGTCATGTCTCTTTCGAGAAATGATCGCCCAAGTGTGTATCACGTATGGCACTTTAATTGACTGAATTGCTGAAAGAGTATATACGTACTTTAGATGGGGAAGAAGTAAAAGGAAAGAGAAAGAGGACAAATGTCTTGAAGCTTTTCTATTACATTTTAGCTTGTTATCTTTGCTGCTTCCATCCCTGGCTGACTGTGTGCTTTGAAGCTGACAGGAGCCTTTTAGAGTATTCAAATTTTCACACTTGCTTGCAAAGTTCTTAAGCCTTGCAAGACACTTCCATTGGTGGGGGGGCTTTTATAGTCATTAGATTTTTAGAACTGATTCACTGATTCACAAAGTCCTCAAGTCTTGCAAGTCCCTTCTATTAGTTAAAAATCAATTTAACACCTACTTGCGAAATCTGGTTTGGACTTTTTCTTTAAGCACATGGTCAACCCTTTTTCTACTTGGGAAAAACCAGGATTTCACATATCACTGTAAATTTTTGTAAAAGTGAAGAAGAAGGTTGATTTTAATTCTTGATTTCCTACATCACCACTGTTGTAGATATCATTTATTATTTCTGTAATTTTGCCTATGCCAAAATCACCTAAGCTGCCAGCATCTCTCTAACAATTCTGTCTAGCCCTACCAATTTGTTACTATTCAATTTAGCTAGTGCAGATTCCATTTTAAATTTTATATTTCTGGTCTACGTTTTGTGGGTTATTCTTTTCCATTGTGGAAGAATTGACCGATATTATACTTGTTTCATTTCACTCAGATTTTTTTCTTTCTCTACTATCAGCATTCCATTTTTGGAGGGGCAGAAATCGAGAGACTTGAAATGGAAGGAAAGGCATTCAGTGTAACAGAGAAAGAAACAGACAGAAGAGCAGAAAATTAAAAAATACAGAAACAAATTAATGAGTAAGAGAGACAGACAGACAGACAGACAGAGAGAGAGAGAGAGAGAGAGAGAGAGAGAGAGAGAGAGAGATAAGAAAAGGGACAGAGAGTGAGGAAAAATAAAGTTAAAGCAAATTCAAAAAATAAGATGTTAATGTTCAAGGGGGAGAGAGGACAAAAAAGAAATGCAAAAAAGTAAAAGCAGAGAAAGAAAAATAAAGAATGGAAAAGTAAAAAGCAAATCTGAAATGAAAGAGAGACAAAAGAAGAAAGAAAAAGAAAACAGGCAAAAAAACAAAAACAAAAGACAAAAGAAAATCACTGAATGAGAGGTGTGTACAAGAACAATTATGGTTGAAAATTTACCAAAATTTAGTGATTTATCTCGGTGTCATCATAAGAAGTTGGATTTTAGCTTCTTTTTGGATTATTTTTTTTGGAGTTTTCTTCCAGCTGAACTCTAGGTGTTGTTTCTAATTCATTGTTTGTGAAAGAAGAGTGGAATTATTATCAAATGTCTTGTGTTGATTCCTGGCATATTGCATATGCCATTATCAGCAAAATAACACCTACTAATAGAATAAGAAATTCGCCTAGCTAAAACCTTACCGTCTGTGCCAATATAAGGTAGTCGCAGATAAACAGGGCATTTCTTAACATCTAACAACTTAACCTTATAAAAATTCTCGATGACAAAAGACATAATGGAATCCAAAATATCTAGTGGATACCGATTCTTAGAAAGAGTAATCTTAATAAAGCCCTTTTCAGCAGGAAGAAAAGTACTGAAACAAATTTTGAGAGGTTGGGGTCTTAATTAAATTAATCTTGCTTTGATGGGGGCAAAAAGAACCGTAATGCATATATAGAGTTCAGTGAAAGTAGGCTTCCTGTATACCAAAGTCAAAAGTCCTTTATTATTTTTATGTACAAGGACATCCAAAAAGGATAAACAACCATTTGACTCTTTTTGAATCGCAAATTCTAAGGACTGATCCACAGAATTTAAGCTGGTACAGAAAGTGTCTGCTTCATCCTCATTATTAAAAAGACAAAATGTATCATCCACATAACTGTAATGCATTAACCCTCTAGGGCCATTCGTATCATATTTGATACAGTATGAAAAAAGCCTTGAAAGAAATATTTTCCTGAAAAATTTTTTAAGAGAAATATTTTATAAATTTCAAATGAAAGCAGTACTGACCAAATGTTTCCTTATAGGGAAATACCAAATGTTTCCTTATAGGGAAATACTGTATCAAATATGATACGAATGGCCCTAGAGGGTTAAAGGAGGTTCATTACAAGAAAATAACAAAGTCTCACAATAACCAACAAAAATATTTGCTAGGGATGGACCCAAAGGCAAACTTATCGAGACCCCGTCGATTTGTCGATACATATTATCTTCTTCTATGTGCCTTGTCCCTTCAGAACGTAGGTGATCATGGCTTTCCACGTTTCCACGTTTCGCCTTCTTTTGTTACACCGTGCAATCCTCGTTCTGTCATCCACCTGATTAGGTCCTTCAAATATGTTATCCATTGCTTTCCCAACTGTTTTTCTCTCTATCTGGGCTGTTAGTACCAGATTCTCCAAGCCCTCCTTCCTCATTGCGTGTCCCAGGAACTTAAAGCTGTCTCTTCCTGATGCTCAGTATTAATTTCCTTTTCATTTCCATCATTTCTAAGACCTCATTTTTGCGCACATGCTTGATCCAGGATATTCGCAGTATCCTTCTGTAGAATCACATTTCAGTTGCTTCAAGTTTTGCTTTCATCTTTGATGATATTATCCAGCATTCACTGCCATGTTGAAGAACTGACATCACATAGCAATCCAGTACTCTCTTTGTTTCTAGCAAAATTGTCCTGTTTCTTAATACTTTACTCAACTTCTGGAATGCTTCCTTCGCCATGCCAATTTGTCTTTGGACATTGAAACTAAATTCAACGGACAATATGGTGAATTTCATTAACTCAATAAATACCGACTCCGGTATTTTCCAGCTTTCCCTGATAATCTGTTTCGGTGAAACCAATGTGGGTTGTCTGGATCTCGAGGTATTCTTTATTTATTCTGCTCTACCTGAGTATTGAGCACTTTTTTGTTTGTTGATTGCTCGTGTTAGGGTTTTTCTTTGGGTTATGTGCTGACTTGGTCTGAGCTCTTTTGATTGATGTTCATGTACTTAGCTCTTTCTTTTTAAAACCATTTTTTCCCTTCTTTGTAGATACGTGGAGGTTTTTTGACACAAGAATAGTTATTATCTTTTTTATCTACATATATATATATATATATGTAGGTATATATATATACAAACTTATATTTGTCTATCTATAGATAGATAGATAGATAGATAAATGATTGTAACCTAATATTGAAAAAATATATTTTACTCAATGAATATTTATTTTTCATCATTTTCTTTTTCTTGCCAATGCACTCAATCTGCTGGTGAATATTAATTACAGAAAGTAATTGTATTGCTTCAACTTGATCATGAATTGCGTTTATTGTCATCAACTTTGTCGTATTTAACTATTATTTTTCTTCCAAGATATATTTCTGATTCACTGTTATATCAAACATCAAATTTTTAACATGGAAAGAAATGGAACAAAACGTGATTTATATGATACTAGAGGTAATCAATGAATCATAGACACATTGAATGTCTAAAAATATAAAAGGAATAGATTAATTAACCAGTTCTCTATTATAGTTGTGAGTTATTTATCTCAGTTTTATTGAATCTCTGTATATTGTTTCCAGACTTTTGTTTAATTGCGACTCATTATTAAAATTTTCTAATAATTTCTATCAGTTTTCATAGCACTGCTACAGTAATATATATATATATATATATATATATATATATATATATATATATATATATATATATATATATATATATATATATATATATATATATATATATATATATATATATATATATATATATATATATATATATATATATATATATATATATATATATATATATATATATATATATATATATATATATATATATATATATATATATATATATATATATATATATATATATATATATATATATATATATATATATATATATATATATATATATATATATATATATATATATACACATTTTATATATATATATATATATATATACACACTTTTATATATTTTTATATATATATATATATAAAACGTAGAATATTTGGTATTTAAATCAGGTAAATTCTGATAGAGACAAACTCAAAGAACTCAATGTTAAATTTATTTATTTAATTTAACAGAGTAATATAATCTAGAAAAAAATAGATATTTTACAATTTTAGATATTTTACAATTTCATGGGTAATATGTATTTTGCAGCAAACCTGCTCATCAGACTTTTGTTTCATTTCAACTCATTATTAAAATTTTTTAACAATTTCCATCATTTTTCACAGTACTGCTAGAGTAATATATATATATATATATCTATATATATATATATATAGAGAGAGAGAGAGAGAGAATATTTGGTATTTAAGTCAGGTGTGCTTTGTGGTGCAGTGGATATCATCTCGGAATGAAAAATCAGGGAGCAGAGTTCAAATTCCAGTTGAATTCATTGCATTCACTTATACACAAATAACCTTGGGAAAGGTATTAATCCATCTCTTCCTTCCAGTTATGGGTTAAATAACAGGACAGATTGGGTTCTATAGCCTTGGCTGGCAACCAATCTACTGCAGAAAGCAATGGCAACCTACTGCGGGATAATCTTCTGCCCAGTCAGTGATGTCTCTTTCGAGACATGATTGCCCAAGCGTGTTTCATGTATGGCACTTAACTGACTGACTGAAATTCCGAAAGAGACGAACTCAAGAGAACTCAAATTTATTTATATAATTTAACAGGGTAATATAATCTAGAAAACTTTTTAGATATTCTACAATTTCATAGGTAATGTATATTTTGTAATAAACCTGCTCATCAGACCCAAATGATACAACAGTTAATATTCAAAAAATATGTAAATTTTTTTCTAGAGTATATATGGATATATATATATATACATGTAAAATATATGTCTATATATGCATTCCAGCAAACATATGCCCAACTGTAGAGGTGTATTTATACCCTTGTGCAAATTAACTGAAACTAAATGAATAATGTTTTCCTAGGATCTTTCCCACTTTCCCTGATCACATATGCATTTTCTTATGGTTTTGTTTTTCTTTTCTGATTACATTTTTCTTTATGGATCCAGTTTGTTTGATGACACAACTGACAGTTGAAAGGCTGACACCAACAATTTCTGTAATCCCTCTGTAAAGCTTGCCAGTGTGTTCATGCAGCATTACAATTTTCATACACTTTATTAGAGTAACATCTATCGCAGACAATGGCCATGGGACAACTAATCAGCAGTCGAGACAATAGTGTCTGGGCATGATAAAAATCTAATGCAATCATGAATGACATTTTTGAAAACCAAACAAATTTTTTCATACACCCTAAAAATACAGTTATATTACTGTACACCACTGCAAATGACCTAATCTGAGGAAAATAAAAATCGATTACACCCTGTAACTCTGATGGATCTAAAATTAATTTTCACAATGGTGTATTTGTCTATTTTGCAACAAATATCTAAACTTATATAATAAATGGAACTTTGTGTGTGTGTGTGTGTGTGTGTATGTGTGTCCGTTAGCTATAGACTCCGAAACGGCTGAACTAATTTTCTTGAAAATTTACACAGTTGTACTATAAGTGTTTGCAAGTGTTCTTAGCTAGGTTTTGTGTCAAGGTACCCCTGATAAATATTAAAAATCGATAATCGAAAAAATCAGATTATAGAAAGAGTTGTCTGATTTTAATCAGATTTGATACACTCATAGAAAGAAACATAAAAAACAATATTCAGAAGTTTCAAGGTTGCAGTTCTTACAATAGTGCAGAAAATCAATAGTATATATATATATATATATATATATATATAAAAGGCAAGATGTTTGTGTGTGTGTCTCTTTTTCTGTCTGTATGTCCTTTACACAAATCCACAATTTTTATCTGATTTTCACCAAACTTCACACAAATATTCTTTAGGCTGAGTCTGAGCTGCAGAACCATGGATTAGTTTTAAAGTTTTCATTACACCCGAGCAACGCCGGGCTATACTGCTAGTATTTATATATAGATAATCTTTTTTATGATTTGATAACTGTTTTTTTTCTTTTCACATGTCAAACTCCCAGCAATGTTAACTAAATTTGGTAAAACTGTTCCCTTTTATAGTTCAGGTGCTAAAAAGGTGTTGAACTGCTGAAACTCTTATTTCAGTAAAAAAAGAATGTGTAACCCAGTGAGCAATCGACTGAAAGAAAACAAATAAAAATGACATTGGCTATGCTGTGACTTATTTGTTAGAACCAGTATCAATGAGTAAATTGTCATCATTTTATATTTTTAATTTTGTTTGCTTTTGATTTTATTGACTGCACAGTAAGTCTAGTAAAATCAGTTAGGCACCATCTGTAAGAATAGAGCCACATGACAGAATTCATTCTACTAGAAATTTGGACATAGTGTGCTGTACTGCTTGGCATTGGCACCAGATGATCTAATACAAACATTTCAGAGTGTTTGTGTGTCGATCTGAGGACAATGCAAAAAATTTGGATAGATTTGGATGATAAGTCCTGTCAACATCATGGTGTGTGAAGTGATCACTTGATCTTCCGACAGGGTGGGGCGGGGGGGTCTCAGACTCAACATGGATATCTACATCAAGAGCCTTGAGAAGGCAGTGCTGCCCTGGGTCAAGCAGATAGCTGCTATAGGGCAACAGCTGCTATAGGCAACAGAATTCTACACCATGTCACTTAAGCAGAAAAATCCATCATAGCTGTCAGATAATTTCTGTGACCACTGGCCACTTTTCATCTGGCCACCTAATTCACCAGACTGTAGGCCTATTATTATTATGTGTGAGCTGCAGTTGAGGAAGAGACCAACAAAACTCTTTGTAACACCAGAGATGAATTGAAGGCAAGGATTATAGCACGATTCACCAACTAAAGAGACTATTCAGAAGAGGTACAGGAGATTGTTAATTCATTTGGAGGCAATGGCTGAAGCCAATGGCAATATTATTGAATAAATTTTCTCTAGTATTTTAAGATACTTTTATGTAATTTTAATAAATATATCTGTTAAAATGAGATGTCAGTGTTATTTTCATTTTTATGTAATCTAGACGACAAATTATCAATCTCATCTGTATGTATCATTGTCAGTTGTGAAAAATGAAATGAAATAAAATTAATTCCTCCAAAATCACAAAATTTCATGCAAGTCATTCCCAAGACAATCAGAACTTAAGAATTTAACCATTTTTGAAAATTTATTTTAGTTTTTTTGATCAGCTGTT